>BJKM01000106.1:2000000-2532401 GCA_015082035.1 Chaenogobius annularis
GGGACATGATTGTTCAAATTAAAATGCAAACATTGGTAATCAGCATTTCCAAGTCCCATGACATCAGCACTGGTATTTGCTCCAAACATATCAATTTCAGTGGGCCCTAATTAACAGTACACTTTATCTGTACCTCGGCTTCTTCCAGGGCTGTCTGAATCTCAGCTTTCTCTGTCTCGATAGACTTCTTGGCCTTCTCGAGCTCATGAATGGTCTTTCCTGTCTCTCCAATATGCTCAGTCAAATCGGAAATCTCATCTGAGGGGAAAACATTTGGTTTATACAACATTCTAACATCAGTGCGATAAATAAGCATAAAATGACCAGGGTGAGTTTTGTTTATTATTTTATGTTAAGTGAGTGGAGTATACATACGCTGCAGGTTCTTGTTCTCTCTCTTTAAAGTCTCCAGCTGATCCAGGGCCTCCTCATAAGAGTTCTTCATCTTAAAGACTTCAGTGCTCAGAGAGCGAACCTCCTTCTGGGCTCCCTCCAGTTCAGCTTGGGCCTCCTCATACTTCTGCTTCCACTCTGACAGGACCTATTAATATTTGAAAATATTGACTTGAGTAAGCATGTATTAAAAAGAAAATATTAGTATTATATTTATTCATGATTATTTACTTTGTCAAAGTTCCTCTGCTTCTTGTCCAGATTGGCAGCCAGAGAATTAGCTCTTTCCACATCAATCATGAGGTCCTCCACCTCACCATGCAGCCTCGCCTCGTTTTGGTCTTTTCCAAAGAGGCACACTTTGAGTTCACAACCTCAATGGATTCCTCAGCATCCTGCAGACGCTGGGCCAGCTTTTTCCTGTGATAAAACGAATTGAAATACACAATCAGATAAAACATAAACATCTCAGATCACTGGATACTTAAAGGATTGCCCTACTTGGCCTCCTCCAGCTCCTCAGTGCGCTGAATAGCATCAGTCTCATATTTGGCTCTCCACTGAGCCACTTCACTGTTGGCCTTTGACATTCCTCTTTGCAGCTCAGCCTTTGCCTCCTGCTCCTCCTCAAACTGCTCTCTGAGCAGGTCAACGTCATGACGGGCAGACTGGAGACCATGAGCAAGGGCATTCTTGGCCTGTAGAAATGTATAGTTAGTACAGTGTTCATTATTTTTTTAATGTACAGTACATTTTTCATACCTTTACTTCTTCCTCAATGTGTCTCTTCAGCTCCTCAATCTGCTGAGTGAAAGCCTGCTTACCTCTGGTCAGCTGAGAAACAAGAGCTTCCTTCTCCTCAAGCTGACGAGAAACTTCACCTGTAATTAAAGCATTGTTTAGACTTTAAACACTTAAATAAAAAAGATGTACAGGCGTACCGTTTTCTGTTTGAAGTCTAGCTCTCTGAGCATTAATATCATTCAGTTGGCGGACATTCTCATCATTCTTGGACTTGAGCTCACTCAGCTGATCCTCCAGTGTCCTGCACATTTTCTCCAGGTTTCCCTGTCATGGTCGACTTAATCAGTTAAGGCTTTCCTGGTGCAAACTTTAGATTTGCCCTTTTAGGCTCACAGTGGAAGTTACCTTTGATTTAGCCACAGCCTCCATGTTGCTAGAGAGGTCATCAATCTCCATTTTGTACTCGCTCTTCTCTTTCTCCAGCTTCTGCTTGACACGCTGGAGGTTGTCAATCTGCTCTCCCAGCTCAGCCACACTGTCAGCCTGCTTCTTTCGAAGGGCAGCGGATGTGGACTCATGCTGCAGCGTGGACTCTTCAAGATCACGACGCAGCTTCTGGAGTTCAGCCTCACGCTTCTTGTTCAACTCAATTTGAGCAGATGTGGCTCCACCAGCTTCCTCCAGTCTCTCACTGATCTCCTCAAGCTCCCTGGAGAGGTCAGCTCTCTGTTTCTCCACCTTTGCACGTGCTGCTCTCTCAGCCTCAACCTCCTCCTCCAACTCCTCAATACGGGCCTACATTTGATCATAGCAATAGAAAGACATTCTTATTTGAACCAAAACACTTATGAGAAGTAGTCCCAGTTATTACCTGAAGCTCCTTGATCTTCTTCTGGAGTTGAGCCCCAAGAGATTGCTCATCCTCAATCTTGCTCAGAAGATGGCTGATCTCAAAGTCCTTCCTAAAATCAGTTTCATTTGTTTATGTATTTTTTTAATTAGGCGATCAATTCATGAGGTGGTTTATTTTTTTATAAACAGTAAAAAAATAAAACATCATACTTTTTGATCTTCTCATCAGATTGCTGCTTGTCATTCTCGAGGTCCATGAGGGATTCCTGGGCCAGTTTCAGGTCTCCTTCCAACTTCCTCTTTGCTCTCTCAAGGTCCATGCGGAGCTTCTTCTCTTGTTCCAGAGACCCTTCAAGCTAACAAATAACAATATTTTAATTCATGAAAAGCTGCTTCTTTATCAACAATGCAACAGTATTTTCTCACATCATCAACTTGCTGTTCCAGCTTGGTCTTGGCCTTGGTCAGAGTGTTGACTTTGTCTTCCTCTGCCTGGAGGTCATCCAGGGTTTGCTGGTGGGACTCTTGGAGGGCTTTCTTCTCTTTGGTCAGCTTGGCAATGGACTCATCTTGGGATGTCATCTCCTCTGTCAAGTTTTTCACCTGTTTGTAATTAAGTGGTATTTCTTATTGGCACATTTGAATTCCAGCATTAGAGTATTACATACATTTTAACATTATTTTCACCTTGTTTTCAGTGGCATGTTTCTCTTTCTCCACTTTAGCCAAGGTGAGCTCCAAGTCATCAATGTCTTTCTTCAGCTCAGAGCATTCATCCTCCAGCTTCCTCTTCTTTGCAGTCAACTCAGCATTGATTTCCTCCTCATCCTCCAGTCTCTCAGCTGTCTCTTTGAGTTTAGCCTCAAGTTGGATTTTGCTTTTGATGAGTCCCTCACACCTCTCCTCTGCATCGTTGAGGCCGTCCACTTCCTATTTTACATTGCAGTTATATTTGATTTATTTTGACATATGAATACCCAGTTGTTACTTACAGATGCCACTTGTAGCTGAAGGTCATTCTTCTCCTGCAACAAGGAGACCATTTTCTCTTCCAGCTCTTTCTTCTTAGCCAGAGCAGTTGCTAGATCAGACTTCATCTTCTCATAGTTTTCTTTCATTTGCTGAAGCTCCTTCTCAGTTTCAGCGCTCTTCAGGAGGGGCTTGATCTTGAAATACAGATTCATCCATGGCCAATTTTTCACATTCATGAAGGAGCGGATGTTGTACTGGATGGCGAAGATAGAGTCTCTATAAATGGAAATAATAATATATTAATATTTCTTAAAAATGCCAGTGTTGAAGCTCTTGGTGTAAATATGTACCTTCTCTCCATCATCTTGATAAACACTGTCCTCATAACAAATCCTCTACAGAGCGCCTGAGTCATGGTCACCAGCGTTGCTAGTTTCTCATCCCTCATCTCCTCAAGCTGCCCCAGCAGACCAGCTTTGAAGAACACCTATTTACAGTGAAATACAGATTAGTTTGTTTGTAATGTACTATGATAGGACATAAAAATAAACTGATGTTAAATAAACCAGCACCTTAGTGTGTCCCAACATGTACTGCGTATGATCCACATCAATAGAGCCAAGCAGCTTCTCTGAAGCTTTCTTGTTGTCCATGAATTGTCCCTCAGGGATGACACTGGCATTCAATACTTTGTATCTGTGGGAATTCATTTTTGTCAATGACGTTTGCTTTTTACTATGACCCTTTTTTGACCATGTATAAAACATGAAGGTAACCTCTGCTTGAAGTCACCGTAGAGGATTCTGCTGGGAAATCCCTTTCTGCAGATTCTGATGCCCTCCAGCACACCATTACACCTCAGCTGGTGGATGACCAGGAAGTTCTCCATGAGACCTGACGATGAATGTGTTATATTTTGATTATTAATTTGATTTATATTGTAAAAAAAAAGCTGTATATGCTTACCTGGGGTCTTTGTTTCATTGGGAATCAAGCAACGCACAAAGTGAGGGTGAGTGCTTCTCAAGTTGGTCATCAGCTTGCCCAAGTTTTCCTGTAGATAATCAGACATGAAACAATTGCACCTCATACAGAGCTCCATACCAAAAGCAAAACTTACTCTAAAAAGGGCAGATACAGTCTGGAAGGAACCGCCCTTTTGTTTTTTGCCGCCACCCTTCTTTGCCTCAGCTTTAAAATAAGTATGAATTCATTAATTTAACTCATTAAACTTGTTGAAGTTTAAATAGCTTGATAAATAACAAACTAGTTAAAATTTTAAACGCATCTTACCCTCAGCTCCGGCACGGGCTGCATAGAGGAAGCTCATCAGTTTGTTTGAAGACTTCTGGTAGAGCTGAACAACTGAGTCGTTCAGTGGGTCCTTGTTCTTGTCCAGCCAGCCAGTGACATTGTAGTCTACTGTACCAGCATAGTGGACCAGAGCGAAGTGAGCCTCTACCTTGCCTTTGCCTGGCTTTGGTTTCTCAAAGGCTTTGGTCTTGCCCAGATGTTGGTCATACAGCTTGTTCTTAAAGGTTGTATCAGATGCCTTGGGAAACATGCACTCCTCTTCAAGGATGGAGAAGATGCCCATTGGCTGTCAAATAAAAATCTGTTAGTTTAGCATTACCTAAAATATTTTCAATTGTTATTTATTTACTACAAAATATACCTTCTCAATAAGCTCAATGCAGGCTGCCAAGTCCATACCAAAGTCAATAAACTCCCATACAATGCCCTCTTTCTTGTACTCTTCTTGCTCCAGGACAAACATGTGGTGATTGAAAAACTGTTGCAGTTTCTCATTGGTGAAGTTGATGCAGAGCTGCTCCAGACTATTGTACTACAAATGGATGATCAAATCGTCAAGTAATATATTTTAGTCATAATGCTTTTGTTACATAGAAGTATTTAACCTACGTCAAAGATCTCAAATCCTGCAATATCCAACACTCCAATGTAATAGGATCTGGACTGCTTAGTGTCCAGCATCTCATTGATACGAACGACCATCCACAGGAACATTTTCTCATAGATAGATTTACACAGAGCACTGACAGCATTGTTGACCTTTAGATTAAGACAAAACACATTAAATCTGAAAAATCGGTTGGGCACATGTGATGTTAATACATTTTACAGAGCTCTTGTTTACAGTCGATGTGGGTGGTATGCCAGCTTTTTAATATAGAAAGTGTTCAAATGCAGATGATTTGACAAGGTCAGTGTTTGAAAATGGGCAGATCCGCATGAAACAAAAACAGGCACAAAGTACTGTATTTTTTCTGTAAGCACAAATACATTTACTACACCGAAATTAGGTGGGGGCTTTAAAATGTGTTTTAGAAGAGTGTAAAAAGAGAATGAATGAGTTTGTGCTGCTAGTTTCAAACACACAACAGTCAGGTTCAACATTTGTGTTATTTTCTTCTAAGAATACTTTAGAATTACAGCTGCCCATCTGAAATTTTGAGGTCATCACAATCTAGTGCAACATTGTTGTAATATCAGACTACATTACCTGTGGGACGGTTTGACCTTTGGTCACCATCTCATTTCCAACTTTGACTCTTGGGTAGCACAGAAATTTCAGCAACTCAGCTGAGTTCAGACCCAAGAGGTAGGAGATTTTGTCAGCAACTAAAGGAACACAACAATTATTTTACTAGGTTTCCCTAAAAGAATGTTTAATACAATGTGAATCCACTCACCCTCAGTGCCTTCGGGCTCGGCCTGCTCCTCGCGCTGCTTCTGCTTGAATTTCATGTTGCCATGATGCGTCACAGCACCAGTCAGCTTGTAGATGTTAAACTTCTCCTCTGCAGTGAAGCCCAAGATGTCGATAGCTGTCTGCGAGATGATACACCAACATTGACATCAAGTGTTTGTTTGTCTGTTTTTAAAATACTATTAGTTGTTTCCTTTACATCAGTTGCAATGAACTCCTCCACATCATCGATGCTCTTGACAGTGATTTCACCCTGGCTGATCATTGGGTAATCATAAGGGTTTGTTGTGATCAGAAGAGCCTCTGGAAGAAAGAAAAAATATGAAATGCTGGGCATTATTTTGGATATCCCTATAATATATTAAGGTGGTACACTTTAGGTGAATAGGAGAAAAAAGACTTGAATTTAGAGAAATGCTAATTGGCATCTTTAGGTGCTGCTTTAAATGGAAAGGTTTGGGTATAACTTGCATTTTAAGAAAAAAGACTGAAATGACAAATTTCATTATAAACTTACGGGTGTAGGTTGATGCAGTGAATATTGAAACAACTTTAGACATTTAGAACACTGTCTTTATGAAGCTTATATGTTAAGAGACCCAAGATGTGTCTTGCCTTAACATTTGATGTGACATAACTCACCCAGCAGCTCAGGCTTGTGGCCTGTCATGAGCTGGTAGAAGATGTGGTAGCTTCTCTCAGCAGACAGCTGGAAGGTCACACGGGACTTCTCCAGCAGATCTGCAAGGAAAGAGGAAATTTAATCTGAATTAACATTACAATAGTTTATATTTGTCTTTGTATCAACATTAAAATAAACATCATTGAAATATAGCTTTTTATAACACTTTTGTCCATATTCTCTAAAATGTAACTTTTCCTTGCATGAAAAAATATTTTTTTTTCTTCTTTGAAGATTTTGCTGGTCGTTGTCTGAAGATTGATTACTTACATGTTTCAATATCAGCTGAAGAAAGTTTTCCAGTGGTACCAAAATGTATCCTGATAAATTTACCCTAAGATGGAAGATTATTTCAAACTAGTGCCTCCAATTATGTATTCATCGTCATATTCTGAGTGAATACTCACAAAGCGAGAGGAGTTGTCATTCCTTACAGTCTTGGCATTACCGTAAGCCTCCAGCAGAGGGTTGGCAGCAACAATTTGGTCCTCCAGAGACCCCTGTTTTACCACATTTGTCATTGACATTATTTGTTTGGCACTTCTTTTTCAAAATCAAAAATATGTTTTGTTCATGTTTTTCTTTTTAATTTACCCCCATTTTGCTTGCAGAAGGCTCAACCTTTTTAGCTCCAATTGCTGCAATTGTTGCAAAGTATTGGATGACACGTTTGGTGTTGACAGTCTTTCCAGCACCGGATTCTCCACTGGTTTTGGAGGAGATGTTGTTATGACATTTAGGTATACTACAGGTTAAAAGCTCCTTCTATACTTACGTAATCAGAATAGACTGGTTCTCACGATCTAAAATGATGTACAAAGAACAATATTAGAAATTCTGATGTCTGCATTTTGTCTTTCTTAGAAAAAAAACATTTAATCTCACCAGTGTGCATGAACTGATAGGCATTGTCAGAGATGGAGAAGATGTGGGGTGGGGCCTCAATCCTCTTCTTGCCTCTGTAGGCTGTTACACAGATAGCATCGTACACAGGAAGCCACTTGTAGGGGTTCACAACGACGCAGAACAAACCAGAGTAGGTCTGGAACATATTTGTGATGTGCATAAGTAGATGTTTTTCAAAGTTAGCAGTGTAGAAGTATAAAGTGAAAACTCACGTAGATCATCCATGATGCATAACGCTCTTTGAGGTTATACAAAACGCAAGGCTCATTGAGGTGGGTCATCATGACCATGTCCTCAATTTTATCATACTTGGGAGGATTCCTTGGGTGGATGTCATCCTCTTTGACTGTTACAGTCTAAAAAAAAATTTAAAATAATAATGTTTAGTCTATATTACAGTATAACATTCAGTGTGGCACAACTTGGTTTGAGTGGGATTTCTAGATGTGGAATTTATCACATATAATCAATACGGTTCATCAGATAAAAGGTGTGACAGAATATTCTTCATTGTATTCTTCATTGTGAGCCAGCCTTAGCCTTCCTATGCCACACTACAGATAAACAGTTGTGGTAATCAGGCTTCAATGGCTATGGGGCTTGACACCTCTCAACTGAGGAGTGTCTTTGAAAGACTAGGCTAATTTGATATAAAACATAGTTTCATAATCAGATTATAAAGCAACATGCCTTTGAAGGATTTTCAGTCTCACACGTGGCTTTGCCACCCTCTCTCTTGATGACTTTACATTTGAGATACATCTCAGTCGGATCCACAACAAAGCAAGCTGTCTTGGCGTCAAAAGGAGCAGCTTGGGCTTCAATCCTCTCCCTCTCTGACTTCCGGAGGTAAACGGCTGCGTGGCCGTAGGCCTCCATCTCAGCGTCTGTGCTCATGGTGCCACAGTAGGGGTGGCTAGAAGAGAATGCATTCAAATGAAATAAATAAGTAAAGAAAGAATGAAATTGTAATCACAATTGTATCAGAGTCATTTTTATTACCTTGCTTCCCTGTAAGTTTTGTCCTGTTGAAGATGACTAGATGTTGCTAAAACATATGACTTTGGTTACAGCCTGCACAAGTCATATTTGTTTGCATATTCTCATCCACATGTAATTGATTAATTTGCATGCAATTTTCTATAACAACAGTAATTCTAGTTTAGGTTGTAGAGAAGAGATGCAGACAGAGGTTCAGTGTACTCACCTGTATCCGGAGCTGACCTGTTCTTGCACGAGTCCAGAGCTGCCTCTTATAGTGGTTGGGAGAGCTTGGTCAGCACTACCCGTTTCTCTGTTTGGTCATGAACTCTCATCATCCAGCTGCTGTTGTTTTGTATTGTATTGGTCTATTTTTATACTCTAAAAACGTACTCTTACACGATTATCTAAATCATAAATATGGCATTTCTTGGTTGGACTTGACTATTTGTTACATATATTGTTTGTGTGTGTCTGCTGCTTTTTTTATTTATAAGGATTATTATTTTAGTTAACAATGTAAGATGCAACCAGGGCTTCAGTTACAGGGCACGACTTCTTGTAAGAAGAGATGTGGTACCGTCCATATAAATTACATAGCCTGTTCCATAAGCCCTTAGATAGGCATGATAAGTGCTGGAAACTCAAGGGAGATCAAGACCAAAATAAATGAAGTACCACACAGAATAAAATGACCTTGAGCCAGATGATACGCTGGATGCAAAGAGGCATTAAACATTAGATTCTGCAGTACATCATGTTTTACTAATGTAAATTCAAGATTTTTGAAGATGAAGGTGATAACGAGGATGATGATAAAAATTAAGATGATGAAGGTAAAGACTATGAAGTTGAAGATGATGAAATTGAAGATAATGAAGTTAAAGATGATGAAGGTAAAGACTACGAAGTTGAAGATGATGAAATTGAAGATGATGAAATTAAAGATGATGAAGTGAAGTTAAAGATCATGAAGTGAAGTTAAAAATGATCAAGTTAAAGATTGTGAAGTTGAAGATGTTGAAATTGAAGATGATGAAGTTAAAGATGATGAAATTGAAGATGATGAAGTTAAAGATGATGAAATTAAAGATGATGAAGTTGAAGAACAAGAAGAATATGGTGGTGATAGTGATGATGATGATGATGATGATTAGTAGTAGTAGTGGTAGTGGTATTGTTATTCGTCCTGTTTATTGTCAGCGATAACACTTGGTATGATATTAAGTCTATCTATAGACTGCATCTGATCCGTTGACATTTTCTAAGGACATTTGTATGTTATGAAGCCAACTTTTCACTACAAACCCATTGCAATCGCCACTGAAGTGTTGTCAAAAGCATTAAGAGAGACTTCAGTCCGACATCCAAGTTAAGCTTTTAATTTATTTTTGGAAACATAGTGCAAAGGGTTTCATAGCCTCAATTTCTCGCCAGGCCTAAGACATCCCAAGAGGACATTGCACGGATGCAGCCAGGCCAAGTATTCTGAGCATCTAAGAATGACTCATGGGGCAACACTTGTGAGAGCAATTATTATGCTTGTATACAAAGCGTGTATACAGAAAATTCACCCACATTGTAATGTTTATTAGAAATATACAATACAGTATCTTATAAATAAAAACTGAAAAAAAAGAAGAAAAAAACCCCCTGAAAATTCATCCACACCATATATGTGTAGATTAATTATTTTTTTTTTCCTCAGTTCATATATATATATATATATATATATATATATATATATATATATATATATATGGGTGCATCTTCAGTTTTTTGTTTTTCAGTTTTTATTTTGCAACATTAGCAAAACCAAGAGCATTACACAGAGAGAGGACAGACAAACAGGTGGAACCAGACATAGCCTGGAATAATCCCTCGGCTATATTTTCAATTATAGTGCGAATTATTGTCCATTTTATGAATGTACCTTGTTTTTTTCCCATTGAGCTAACATACTTTGGGTCACACCCAACAGAGTTCTGGTTTGAGATAGCTTTTAAAGCAAGGTAAACCCTACCCACACTTTTTCAATTCAATTTTTGTAGTGCCCAAAGTCACAACAGCAGTTGCCTCGAGGGGCAACAATGAAAACAAATTAAACAGGATACTGGACACTGGCACATTTACAGAAATGTTGATTAATGTGCACTGTCCCAAACTAATAACAAATAAATAAATTTAGCAATGTCCCAACGTCCCCTGTCCTCAGTCCAATGTCCCAATGTCAGCAAGGAAAAAAAGTAGAAACCCCGAGGAGTTCCACAGTGAAGGAGCAAGTGTACACGCTACAATTTGCAGATTGCCTGTGGAGCTGGGCCCAAGTGCTCAAGCTGCCATACTTCCCCCAGCATAGTTTCTCCTAGGGCTGTAGCTGGAAACTGTAGGTTTTTATTTCTGTTCCTAACTGGCCTGACCATAAGCGATTTCAAAGAGGAACGTTTTAAGCCTGGTCTTAAATGAAGAGACTGTGTCGGCCTCTTTAACATGGCCAGGAGCTGATTCCACAACACAGGAGCTTGGTAGCTAAACGCTCTACCACCTACTGTGCTTTTAGAGACTCTTGGGACCACCAGAAGTCCAGCATTTTGAGAGCAAAGTGCTCTGTTTGGATGATATGATACTTAAGCATCTTTGAGGTCGGAGGGGGCCATTTAAATTTGATTCTAACCTCAATAGGATCCAGTGAAGAAACTCGAGCACGGCAATGTGCTCTCTTCTTTTAGTTCCTGCTGCGTTTTGAACTTTTCTTTTGATGTTGTTGTTTTTATTTTTCCTTGAGATAGTTTTTTATTGTGGCTTTTTGACCTTGAGATTGTTTTGTCCCATTCCGAAAATAATGGGTTGGGGATTGAACATAAAGAAACCTGGTCAAAACGATTATTTTATCGTTTCAATCATTAGACTTAGACTCAAGGGCTTATTTCTTTACGGTGGTAAAAAGGGAGTATAGTTTTTCTGTAAATCCCTCTGGAAGAATTACTCTTAATATGTAAAAGTTTTTTGGGTTGCACTTTCAATGGATAAGTATTTTGGAGCATCAAAAGAGGTCAGTCAGTCAGAAGGAATTTGCCCACAGTTATTTCAGTCGGCTCTGTCACTGTCAGAGTCAAGTGACCGTTCATATTAATACTCGACGTTGGTCTATTGTAAAGAGACCAGCATTCTTTAGAATTAAGTCGTATATTTAGAATTTGTCCAGCACTTTAAATCAATAAGGCCAGCTAACAAAATCTAAATATTTCTTTCTTTGTTTTGCTGTTTTTGTATATGATTCATTTTGTGTAAAGATCGTTGTCTTGTGTTTGTTAATAAATCCCGTTTGATTGTTATGAATTAAACTTTGGAGTATATGCTTCATTCTTTGGGACATAACTGAGGTGTCTATAAGATAGTACACATTCAGTATTGAGATTGGTCTATGTGAGGCACAGTCAATTTGAGCTTTCAGTTTTTTTAGGTATTAAAGGCTTTTTTCCTTTTTTTAAATGCATAAATGTCCCAAAAAGTGTAAATCCACATACCCCATGGTGGATTATCTGGCTGCTACATCTCGCCACTGTTCTTCATTCCTCCATGTTCTTTATTTTTTCTGAGGGGCACATCTAGTTCTGCTGGTGTTTTGAATGCGTGTTTTTTACTATCGTATGTCACCAACAGAGTGGCTGGAAAAGCAAATCCATGTCGATGGCTCCTCTTCTTGAGCTCCTTTCAACGGTGATGAAACTCTATCCGTTGATGAATTCCCACAGCCAGGTCTGGAGAAAAAGGAAGAGTAGTGAATTCCTTGTTTGATCATTGCTGCCCTGGAATCTGCGTTACTTCTCTATTTCCGCTCTTTCTCTTTTGCGAAGGGGACCTCAACAAAACGTTCCAGAAACTCCTCGCTTTCTTCTCCTTCTGTGTCTTCGGGGCGCTCCCACGAGCCTCAAAATGTTTCAGATCTAGATCTAGAGTCCAGGCGGAGAAGTTTACTTTTCATGGTTTTGTTTTCTGTCTGTAATGTCTTCACCGTAGCTCT
The DNA here is from genome assembly GCA_015082035.1 of Chaenogobius annularis. Classification (NCBI taxonomy): domain Eukaryota; kingdom Metazoa; phylum Chordata; class Actinopteri; order Gobiiformes; family Gobiidae; genus Chaenogobius; species Chaenogobius annularis. The sequence goes on from BJKM01000106.1 coordinate 2,012,286, forward strand.
CAGTTCTTTCACTCATCTGTGTTGTTGGAAATGTGCTGTTCCGTCTCTGGACCCCCGTAGCTCACATCTGTCCAGATCCCCCTCTCGGGCGCCCTTTTGTCAAATCTTGCGTTGGATTCCGGCTTCATCTCTGCTTTCGTGGACTCTCTGCCTTGATCTCACCCTGCTCATCTTCGTTGAAAGCAGCATTGCGCGACGGTAACAGCCATCCTATCGCAAGCTCGAGAGGCAAGTCTACCTCAGAGATTGTCATTCCTCAGTACGTCCTGTTCCTCGATTTTGGGTGTGATATGTTTTCAGAATTAAAGGCTTAAGCGATACAACCACCTACAATGCCATCTTGGCCAGAAATCCAATATTCCTTTAGTCTTTTCACATAAGATCCTGTTCAGATATGTTTTGTTTTATCTCATTGCACGAGTGGATTACCCAGATTGATATTATTATTATCATCTGGTATTTCGATGGAGTAACTCGCGCCTTTCAAAATATTTTAATGCTGTACCATTTTTAGCGCCATCATTTAAAATCTATTCTCAGTTGTATTGTTTGTGTATGTGTGGTTTCTACAGTAGATCTCACATCATTTGGAGATAACTGTTGAGTAATAAAACAGTTTCAGTTGGTATTAAGTGACTGAAAAAAATGTATAGATATTTGCTGTCAAAATCAAATCAAAGAAACACTGTCATTTCACTGACACAATTATTGTAAAGCCAAATGGACTCATTAAATTGAACTGGCTTGCTAATGTGTCATGGAGAGGTTATGGTGCTAATTCTTGGGGGTCTAACCATAAACGTAGGCGGGTTGGGCGAGCCAGGAGTCTGTATTGATGCGCCAAAATAATCCAAATCACATCCAAACAATAAGAAGAAAATACACAATGTTATGGCAGCATCTAGTGGTGAACAAAAGAAATAAGAAATAAGGCCCTCAGGGAAGGAAAGTGATGTTGTAGAAAGATAAGATTTGAGCTGTAGAGGATCGACTGCAAAAAGAGCTGATTCAAATGAAAATGAAGCAAACAAACAATGGTATTACGTGATAGATTTCTGCACTTAAACATACTTAAGCAAGGCAAGTTTATTTGTTGAGCAGAATTCGTGCACAAAGAAATTCAAAGTGCTTCACACAACAGGAAAATATTCTTTAAAATCACAATACAAACAAATAAAAACACAAATAATCATTACAAAATTACTTTAGAAGAGAAGAGTGCAAATAGAATCCTTTCAGTCGTGTGCACAGCGAAACAGTACTATTTTAGTCTAGATTTGAACATTGTCAGAGCAGAGGCCTGACTCACATCTTCAGGAATTCTGGGATAAGTCTCTCTAAATCTGATTTTGGACACTATACCTTTGATTTTTTTGCCGTCTTTTTAGATGGTAACAATCTGATGATGTTATTGATTTGATGTGGCTGTTGAGTCCATTATTACCCCAGATTGGGGGTAATGTAAAATGCAGTTTTGGAGTGAAATGCGTCTTCTCTTTTTTACTCTTGTTTACTGCAGTAGCCTGGCACCTATAGTGATGTGCCGATATGTTTGGGCTTACGTGCGGGGCCAGTTTTCATAATTTCTCTCAAATTCTATCTTTAGAATTTATTTCAAACTCGTCCACAAAAAGGTCTTACTACAAACCGGATTAGTGGGGAGTGTCGTCATGTTTTGTGCTTCCTGTATTTTGTTTTGACATCTGGTCGGTTCAAACGCAATATTGCCCTCTGCTGGAGTTTAATAGCTGATCCGTAAAAAACTTGCGAATATCTGCCAACCAATTTAGCGGTCTATCTCTAATAAACAGCTATGGACAATACCAGATATACAATCAAAAACAATAAAAACTCATTAAAAACATGCCGTGGCTTGTATTTTGCGTCATTCACGCTTGTTTCTTTACGAGTCCCTTTGGCTCTGAGCCCCAGAAAACACTTGGTTTCAAATTTCCCAGTTTTATGACATCATGAGTCGAAGATTTGTTTTTAATCCATAAATCATCACCAGACTGGAGAGCGGTGCGACTTTACCCTGTGCGGCAAAACAAACCCAAGACGCTGCAGAGATCTCCAGTGGAACGCTGTGTGCTCCGTGAGGACATTAAACGTTGTGCGTGAGCTCCAAAACAAATATTGTGTGCCAAATATGCCACCAAACTATGACAGAACACTGGTAAACGCCACATCTGTCACCAAAAAGCCAGTTTTACACCCGCAAGTGGCACTGAAGGGTCTTGAACCGCACTAAACCTAATCATGTAAATTTACTTGTAACCACACTGATTTATTATGAAATAGACTTAAATTATAGCCTTTTTAGATAGTAATAATAATACAAAAATATATATCTTCAAGAAAATGTGCAAAAATACTTAAAATTAGAAACTTTTATGTAATGTTTAAAATTGGCATGGGCAATTAATCGTGATTAGTCCTATTTTAAAAGTGTGATCAATTGTGATTGTATTTATTTATTTATGATTATGTATTTTTATTGATTGACAGCTCTAGTTGATCTATATGAGATGGGAACGATGACTCACTATGATAATATATTGGCATCATATACTCTGCATTATGGCCGCGCTGCTCGGGTGGGCTGAAGGCTAACATTATCACACAGTTTAAAGTTGTTGTAACCTGAAATGACCCAGCCGGTGGTACAAAAGGTCACTCACTCTTAAATCAATGCTGGGCCTGGCGCGAGCGGGGGGGGGGTCCGCTCATTAGACAACCGACGGTCAGAGGGAGACCGACACCACGGGGAAAGGGCGCCCAGTCACTCCAATCAATATGTGTCTTTTTGTAGCGAGCACAAGGCCACCGCCATCCTGCGTCCGCTGCGGCAATTAGTTTTTGGACAAGCGCTGCTGTCGGACCCCGGACAGACTGACGGGCCGCTGTGCACACGTGCTGCGTACGCTGAGTTTTAAACGACGCGTACGTCACTTGTAACATTTGTCAGTGCTGTGAAAGTTTGCACACTAAATAATCTAACTATGGGCTAAGTACATTTTTAACCCTCCACATTTACCATTATTATAGTTATGTTGAGTATAATGATAATTTACATAAAACAGATTTCTATGCACATTTTACAGAACTTACCATGTGGAGCCAATTAACGCACAAATATAAACTAAATTCGATTATTGCAGTATATATAGAGTTTTGGGAGTTTTTTATGTCCAGAGAGCATACTGTGAAAGTAAAATGAGTCTTGTGTCCAATATTACAGTAGTTTAATTATAGCAAACCCAAAAGTAAGAGCCAAAATCAGCGCTAGGACGTCCGAGAAAAGTTGTTCTAAGCCACGTACGGCCAAAAGTTAAATGCATGTGGATATTTAGAATGTACTGTGCAGTTTGTGAGAGATAGATTATGTATTTGTCCTCCATTCGGGGTTTAAAATCCCCAGCTTTAAGGGCTAAGACATGTCAGCAAAGCATATAAGGCTGAGACAGAATTATATGTTGCAATATCAATATGGATTTTACAGCAACCACGGTCCTCAGTCTGTCAGTGAGACTTTTACCCCACGCAATCTTGATAATTTACGCCTAATTTGGCCTCGTTTGGGTTTTGAGACTTTTTGACAGTGGTGGGTCTCAAGTGACGGCCACACATTTTTGTAATTTATATTGTTTACTTAATTTATATTGTTTTTATATTGATATTATTTTTACTTATTACTTGTTACTGTTTTTACTTATTGCTGATATTTACTGATATTTAATTTATGGTCATATTATTCACGCAGCATACAAAGTACTTATAAATGAATATGTTTGGCGTATATGAACAACAAACCTCTATATTCTTCAGAAGCTAAAATGTGCCTGTGAAACCTTATGCTAAACTGTTCTTGAACCCTTATCTGTCCACCCTCTAACAAAGAAGAGAATTAATTTTGCATGGCATGTGATTCATCCACCTTCCTTCTGTCTCCTCCAGGGGGCAGTGTTTGCTCACATGAAGGAGCGTCACTAATTCCAGCAGAACTGCCCATTTTGTTGGTGTCACTTGGCTTCTCCAAAGCTCACAAGGTTAATCTGAAATGAAAACGCAGAGGTGACAGACGGGGCCCAGAGGGACATTACAAAAATGACACGGGGAAAAAAGAAAGGGTTGAAGACAGTTAGGGGGTAAATGTTACCTTTGTAAAGCTTATAGGAATTAAATGTAGTAGCTTTTAATGCAACGGCTAATTTACCTTTAGAGAGAAGGACAACCCACTAATTTGACAAGAGACAATGGTTTGAACAAAGTATATACAAGTACAGTACATATACATTTACACGCGCAATAAAAACTACACCCGTCAGTCCACACGAGCTACAGACCCACTAGGGGCGTGCGGTCAGGGCAATCAAGGCCAGCAGTGATTGACCAATAAAAGAATAGTTCCTAAATAACCCTGTTTTCCCCTCACTCCTGCTGCTGAAGCTTGGCTGGAAGTCATGGTGTCTTTTAGTGGCCTCTACAGGCCGCTGAGCAGTACTGCAGGAAGCTTGGTTCTTCTCCTGCCCCTTTTCAGTTTGTGGGCGTGTTCAGGCCCATTCATGCTCCGCTCTCCAACATGAGCTTTTAGAACCAGAGCGGACAGCAGCTTCTTTTAGAGGTCTGCACATGTGCTCTGAGGACAAACTCAAACCACGCTGAATTAACCTGTGTGGGAATCTTGTGCCTATCTGAGCATGTGCAAATGAGAAGCAACAGCAGCGCCAAGTTTCAACAAACAGACTTAACACTAGAACTCCCAAGGCCGTCAATTTGACGGTTTTCAGAATTGTACATCTAATTACTCTGGTTACGTTGCTCTTTCAGATTCATGGGCTCTTGACTTTTTCTTTACCTTTGTGTTTATCATCCCCATATTGCAATTTCAACTGAAATAAAAACGTTAAAACGAGTTCAGAGTAATTCTTCCTCTAACTCCCACACCCGTCACTTTGACGGCTCTATTAATTAAACCGCGGATGACAGTGCCGCCGCGAGCATTGCGTCACCTTTAGTGTCTCTCACAGCAAAGCTAAAGGTAAAATGGATTTGAAGCGATTATCCGTACAAGAGGCCCTGGCCATGCTTCAAAACATTGATGAGGTTGATTCGGGAGGTGAAGGCGGACTGGTGGGTTTTGGACAGTTTAGCCGAACCAGGAAGTGAGTCGGAGGATGAAGAACAAACCCCCGCAAAAAGAAGCGGGTAAAATCTCCCTGGCAGTAGATCTATTGTAAATGTTCAAGGTATTTATGACAAACTTTATTATATAGTTATGGCATTGTCGAGATCAATAAACTACGCACCTTTTGCTTCAGCTGCCCCGGTAACATCGCGGCATGTTCTTGGCAACGGCGACAATATTCAAGGTCTTACGAATCCTGTGTTATAATAGTATTTGGCTGGCTTTTATTTTTGGAAGGTGGGTTCAGATCAATGAATGAATATGCGTATATCTCTGTAACAGCAGCTTCGCTATCGCAAACAACCCTCCTCCTCTCCTCCTCTTCCTCCTTCCTCGCTGATGCTGGTCAACTTCGGCACTGTGAATAATGATAATATTCCTTAAAGAGGCTAATAGACCAATTTTTAGCGTGTTAGAAGAATAATTTTTTTGATTACGTCGTCGCCAGAGCGCAACCGTCAAATTGACGGCTTGGGAGTTCTAGTAGTTCTAAAATCCTGGTTGTCCTAGTGTTAAAGACGAGCTTTTAGAGACCTTATTTGTAGCTCAGGCTCTGTTCACGTTTCTAATTATTAGACGTTAGTTAGAAACACAGAGTGGTCATTTAATAACATAGACCGCAAATTTGTGTAATGAATTGATCAGTGAAGTGAACTTATTTAATCAATTCAGCGGTTTTAGAGGTACGGGAGTTTGGCTCAGTAGGAGTGGGAGAGCGTCAGGCAGCTTTCTCTTACTGTGTCGTGTCCTTCAAAGCTCAGTCCAAAAGTATAGAGTATGTATATGACGAGATGCTATTTTTGTGGATCGTACAGTTTGTTTCTGAGGGTCTAATGTGGTTTCCAGCCCGTCCTCAACAGGTGAAGCAACAGGGCAAGTGGAAGCAGTTAAAAGCATACATAAATGAGACAAGTCTAATATGTATGAAGTCAATAAACAGTGTTCTGCTCCCTCCAGAATACCACCAAAATACCTAAAACTACATTTGAAAAATATATAAAACATACCAAGGGTGTACCAAGGGTTAGGACTATTTATGCCTCACTCTTAAAGAATCCAGAATCAGAAGATTGTGTTATGTAAATATTATACCTTCAAAAATATGAAATATGAGATGTTATTTAACAATCCACAGTATGGCATTAAACTAATCTATTTTGTGCTAATCCTTTGACAGACCTGCATTCTTTTCCGTCATGTCACCTTCCCACAGATTTGACTTAACATAAACTGAATGCCATACTTAAGAACATTCTTTCTAAAGTGATCACAATTTGATGGAGATGAGCAGTGTGGGCCCATAAAAGTTACATTGTGCACCTTTAAAAGTCAACTCATTGTCAGTTTAGTTCATATTTAAATAAAGAATATTCTGTATGACTGAAGCTGACAATGACTACACTTCACCCACTGCACGACCCCCGCCTTCATACAGAGGTCAGAGGTCAGAGGTCTACAAATACTGTAAGGACTGACTCAAGTAGTTGCCTCCTAAAAGTTCTGTTTTAATACAGCGGTGTCCAACCTTTTTCTAACTGAGGGCCGCATTTTAAGTGTTTAACATTTGACTAACTTCACATGCTGCAAAGTGGGACTCCAGGATCCTTAGCTCTAAACGAGTCTCTTCTTTTCTGTTTTCGGAACGACACATTTATGGAAGTTGGGAGCAGTTAAAAGTTAGCAGTTGTACAGTGCTGTACCTGCTCATCAGTCGGAGAGCATAGGATCTCTGGGACCACTGCAGGGACCTCAGCCTCTCTCAGCCATTAATCTGCACAGTTTAGAGTGGCTCCGCGCAGAGAGGAGACGAGGAACCTCCAGGGGCCTCCTGCAGGGACCGGGCTGGGTTCAGTTAATCACATGAAATTTCCCCAGTTTGAAAATAAGAATAGAAACAGTCAAAAGCCCATTAACTTGCAGAGTGTGAGCTGGTAATGGTGGGATGGTCTGTCATGGGCTAATCCTCTTTGTTCCAGCAAAATGTTACAAGTGAATTTGTGCATTAATACTGAAAGTGATCGCAAATATATATTTGGCAACACTAACAACGCACATAGTCGAATTGTTATTAAAGAGGCGTAAAGCTAATTGTACAGAAGATGAACTGACAAACTACTAAAACAGTTAGAATTAGAAATATTATCCAATCCAAGTTGATGATAATACATAAACACAACAGATTCATGAAAGAATCTAATATTAAAAACTAAAAACATTTATTAAAGATTTGGTTAAAACATTTAGCATCACTCTAAACTAGACCCAAACTGAAAATAAGTCTTTGCTAAATTCTTTATTAAACTGAAACCCATTTTTGTGAAATGAGTAAGACTTGATTAAGACTCAAATTTAACAAAATCTAAATTAATACTGCTAGTAATTAGTGACTATTATGATTATGACTATGATTCTGTAGCTATAACATATAAATAAAATAAAATAAAATAAATAAATACATAAATAAAATAAAATAAAATAAAATAACTAATATACTCTACACATATCCATTCGCAATCTTTCACTCGACAACCCTAAGTTATTAAGGGTTTCTTTTGAGCTTTTATGAACCAATTGTTAATGAGTAAATTTACATTTACATTTTAGAGTTAAATTATCGTACATTTTCAACTTCATGCCATTAACTTGTTTTTGTAGATTTAATCGCTCCAAACCCAAAAGCTGATACCTGTTTTGTTTTTTTTCGAACGGAAGAAAATAAAGGGTTGAAATTCGAGCGAGCTTAAAAAAAACACATCAATCAGATCTTTATCGAACGACTCAATGACACATTTTAATTGCAAAGAGACATCGAGACGGTCTTGGAAAGTTATGTTTCAGAGATAAGAACGGAACAAAGACTCCACGTATTATTTCTTTATCGTGGAATTTCTCATTTTCTCGTTGACATTTTGGCAACATTTCATTTGTCCTCTAATTGATACGTTTTAAAAGTAGTGGAAATGTGCAAGGGCGAAGATTTGAGGGAGTTAGAATGTAAATTGCAAACTGTCAAAATGAAACACTTTGGAATAGACAGCCGCCAGTAGGAAACGCGCGGCACGACAGATGCTCGCAAACGGATTCAAACATCCCAGTAACGCATCTGGAGGAATGTGTGTGGCGTGTGAAGAGGAGAAAATAACTTGTGAGCGACGCAGTTCCCGACACGTCTGATCAACTTTGAATCAGACGTCGCTTGTTTATGTTTTAGGGCGAATGTCGGCTCACTAAACATCCTGAACGTCTCTCAGCCTCGTTGACCTGCTGTAGACGTGGACAGGAGTGGTCTGACGAGTTCTGCGCGCGTTTATGTGACTGAGCGCGACCGTTTCCACTTCGCCGCTGTTTAGTTCAACGGCAAACTTGAAACAGTGCCATATTATCCACAGCTGCTAAAGTCAACAACTTCGCACATCCAACTAGTGTAATTTTCGAGACAGAAAACCAAAATAGTTCAGTGGAATGGAATACGAGCCTGTACGAAGGCCAAGTCGGTCGTCTTTAGCCCCAAAACGGGTCTTATTATCTGCATTTGTGGTAGAGTGAAGTTGGCCGTTCATTTCCATTGTAGTTTTGCCCCGTTAAAATGGTAACTAGCACCCGACTGGCCCCAAAACGCCACGCCAACCATGAGAATTTACTTAAAGAGGCTGTGCCCTTTTTTATCCATGTAGTAAAGCGACATTTGCTTTGCCACAGGAGATATGATCATTCATAATTTGCGTTTTTTGCACGCTAATGCTAACGGCTATATGAAAAAACACAAGAGAACGCTCCGGTGTCTTTCAAATCTTACCGGATAGCTGAGTTTCTACGGTCAGGAATATTCAACTTAATTTTACCAGAGGACCAGATTGTTCAAAGGGCAAAGGATTCTGGGCCGAAGGTGCACATCACGCCAGTAAAACAACATTTTGGGTCGCACAAAATATCCCTTACACTGTTTCAATAAATTAGGTAGTAACATAGAATACTGATAGATTAGATCTTTGTGGGAATTAACGAACAAAATGCTTTACCAAAATCACTTTGCAAAATTGTACATCCAGGACTGAAACAGAATTAAACTAGGACTAGACTAGTACTAACCAGGTCTGAACTGAATCTAATAAGCTCTAAATCAGAATTAAACAAGGACTAAACCAAGACCAAACCAGGTCTAAACTAGTGTTAAACCAGAATTAAAGCACTTAACTAGGTTTTTCTTTTATTTATTTTTTTATATTTGGAAGATGGGTTGTGGGCCGGATTCAATCACTTGGAGGGCCTGATTTGGCCCCCGGGCCTTATTAGAATCAGAATCAGAAGGCATTAAAGGTGCAACATAAAACATTGATCAATAATAAAAACATGTTGAATAGCCCTGTTCTACATGATCGCTAGCATTACCATCGAATGACGCGTCTACTTATTTTGCATGGCTCTGGTTAGCATGTTAGTTGTTGTTAGCTTCATGAAAGGTTAGCTTGTTAGTTGTTATCTTACAAAATACAAATAAAACAAAATAAAGTCGCTCTCATGTATTTTTATTTGTCAAATTGAAAAAAACTGTGACATTAGTTTTTGCCCAGTGTTTGTAATTTCCTAGTGTGATCATGTGTCATCAATTACCAACAGGAAATGAAATTATCAACCTAAAAAATTTGACATTCTTCGAAAACATTTTGCAAATTTTTAGCAAAATTCCAAAATATATTTATCTTAACTGCATTTTTGTTCAATGAGTCGTCCGACTTGCTAGAGGCACTTTAACCGTGACGGCAAAACGATCTGGCTTCTGAACGTTGTGAAAAGCGCTCATAAACTCATCGCTGTGAATAATTAGGATGCTTGGAATACATCAGAAAACGAGGAATTTCTTTAGACCGCAACAAACAGTTTAAAATGTTAAAATGTTTTTCTTTAAAGAAGCTCAACGTCACTTTTCTCATTGCTTTGTCCGGAACATTCCTCTTCTATTGCGTTTATTCAGATAACCGTTCTTTTATTGCCTTGCCTTCCTGTGAGCGGGTTCGCCTCTCCACAGACCTGACTGTTCCTGGTGGCGTCGCCTGCTTTTGTCTTGACACGTTTAACGCCGCGCTTGCTTGACATTCCGGGTGAAGCAAAAACATCTCCGCGACGACGAGCGGAACAGTTACACACAGCGCACCGACCTGACAATGACCTTTCCCATATTTTCACAGGCCCCTTCAGTCATCGCTCACAATTTTTTTATTTTTTTTTTACTACTGCCCCAAGTTAACACCCATCACAAACTTGTGACATATTTTGATTTAGTGGTAGTGTAAAGATCAGTTTAACCGCCGCAGTAAATTCCTCTAACCCGAAAGCCTCCGCGCGCACCAGATCTTTTGCCTTTTACATTTATGCATCGGATAGGGTCTCATTTATCCAGCTAAAGCATATTTTGATTTGGCATTACGGCGAGCGGCTTTTGCAGATGTCGAAAAGGGTCGCGTATTAAATATTCAAGCCCTCGCCGGCAGAGCCACGATACCGGAACTTGATGTGCTCTTTTCAAAGACGGGGCAGGGATCATTACCTAAAGATGAATAAAAGGCCCGAGGACATCGGCGTAAAGATGGTGGAGACGACCTGGGTTTGTCAAAATGTACGGTACAGCAGCTTTGTGTTGCTATATTATAGACTTCTCTTTTTATGCAGAGGAAAAAACACTCATGAGTCAAAACTTTCCCTGTTGAATACAAAAAACATATAAGACAAACAGTAATAAGTGGCAGGAAAAAAGGCCATAACAGAGAGCTGGACGACACAAACGTCACCAACGATCAAGGACTGGACTGACGTAGTGGCGGGCATCAGGCAAATGAACGATGGCATTCAGACTTAACTGGGAAATGGACCGAGTGGGACCGTTATTTTGATTTAGATGTGCCGCGATTTATTCTGTATTTATGTTTTTGATGTCTTACGTGGGTATTTCTTTTGATTTGTACTCTCTGGTCGTTATTGTGTTTTGTTTTGTTTTGTTTGTGTTCTGCTCTTTTTGTTTAAGAAATTGGGGGTGGGAAATATATAATTAATACAATTAATAAAATGAATGAAAAAAATGAATACAATAAAATAAATAAAACTGTAAGATAATATCTGGCAAAATCATCAATAAAAAAATGGTAAACAAATTAAATAAAATCCTGCAAAGCAAAAGCACTGGCACTGCGGGTCTTTAATCAGTGCTTTTAATGCATTAAACCGCATAAAATTAGTCTTCTATACCTATTTATTGAAGAAGTACAGTGTATTATTACAGTTTTTGTTTTGGAGAAATTAGAAATTGCGAGTATAGTCTTGTAAAAATTACAGCAAAAAGAGCTGAATAAAAACAAATTAATTCATCATAAAATACTGTTATTGAAATATACGGAAAAAATGATTGTTACCTTGTACAGAGATTTTTACGGTCAGATCTGACTCAGCCTTGTGGTGCCGCCTGTTTGTTTCCATGAAGATAAGTTTAATGCCATACTGTGGAACATTCTAGCCAGGCTGCAACTAAAGATTATAACGTTTAAAAGTGCCAACAAGAGTTATTAAAGTGTATTATTAGTGGAAAATTAAATAGTTTATTCTTTTTTGGCGTTTTGATATAATAATCTTTGTTATTTTTATTTTTTTTAAAGAAAAAGTATTTAGTTTAGTTTTAGAGTCTGTAAAGTCCAGATGATGATTCTGATGATCGAAATACAACTGAAAATGTTTTACTTTTATGTATTTTCAGCATAAATCAGCACGTCAGGATTAGTCGGTTAATGTTTACTGCCCCACGTTCTAGACAAACCTCTCCACGGAAACGAGTCGACACTACAGTAGAGCAGAAAAGGATTAAAGTGCCCCCTACAGGTCGGACAACTCATTGAACTAAAATGCAGTTAAGCGAAATATATTTTAAATGTTACACATTTAAAAAAAATTTTATCACAGAATAGCACTTTTTGAGGTTTATCATTTCACTTCCTGTTTGTAATTGATGACATCACACTAGGAAATTACACACTGGGCCAAAACTCATCTAATGTTACTATTTTTTTATTTGACAAATGAAAATAAATGAGAGCGACTTTATTTTGTTGAATTAATGTTTAGAGTCAAAAAACCTGTTTCTTTGTGTAAATTATGCATAAACTGGAATGAGAGTCTCGAGTGGGATGTCACTTCCTGTAATTTTCTACAGCTTTTTCAAAGTTTTCTCCACAAATACCTACTTGATTGTTGCATGTACGACAGGTATAAATACACAGAATAAAGTCAAAATCAGAAAACCGTAAAAACCTGCCATACGTCACTTTAAAGGGGACCTGTGTTTATAAAGTCTGCATACTGCCTCCGGCCCATAGTAACATCTGGTGCAACTCGTAAAGACGTATTGCCATTTACAAACGGTGCATGTTTTTCCTCTGGGTTTCTCTCTGCACTTAAACTCTTCAGTGCATATTGATTTCCAAACGGCAACTCAAACCAGAATCATTTACCCTTCGGTCTCAAGGAATCTTTATTGTAAAATAATGCAATATCGATCGTGCAGTAACTTCGTGGTTGTAAGTTGTATTTTAAATTATTTACTAGATTTATCTGTTTGTGTTTTGAGTGAGTGAAGACCGCTTTTTTTTTTCTCTTTTTTTCTTTTTTCTTTTTTACAATTACAGCTGCACTTTTATGTATTTTGCTCACTCTTTTTAAAATGTCAAGATGCAGCTGATTGGACTCCCGAGCCGCGTGAATAATTGAGCATTAAAAGCCGTATTTGAAATTAAAATAATAAATAATGAATTGCCTGGTACGGTCTAAATCTATGGTGTTTGACCGGATTTTTTATTTCGTCAATATTCCGCCCTAAAATAAGTTACAGAATATGTATTTCTGTTGGATTGATGTAAGGTGCTATGGCAGTTTTTTTTATGATGAAACCTGCTAAAACTACTTTGAATAGAACATTGAGAAATAAAGCTGTCATAATCATAATAATGCTTTTGATTCATGGCAAAATAAACCCGAATTCTGCCAACTGGACACAAGTTTTCACTGTTTGTGTATTTATTTTTTGATTAAAGAGTGAATATAAACTCATCTAAGTAGCTTGTTTCAGCAGAGTTTAACAATTCTTTTTTGGGCGTTTCTGAATAGATATTACATTACATTACATACGTCTATTTCACACTTAGAGACAAAAAAAAACAAAACGGCGAACCCAAAGGACAGACCATCGAGCGACAGACAAAGTAATGCGGTCCAGTCCGGAGTCGGTGTAGTGAAGCCTGCCGTGGACGCGAGGTGATGCTACAGAGACCCGGTCCCCAGTCGTTATATAGACTTAACTAACGGCAGATACTCCTTTCTCGGGAAGAGCTGGAGGAAATGTGTGGGCCGCCCCGCTCAGACTGCTGCCCCCGCGACCCGGACGAGCTGAAGTAAATGGACAGACACTCCTGACTCCTTTGTGTTCTTTTCAGTGTATTTAGCTCCTCCCTTCAGACAATGACTCACTATCCCTTTTGTTCAGTTGGTAGAATTGCATTTTCTTTACGGGACCTGGACGACGGGGGGATTGCAGACATATTTTACGGCACAAAAAAAAACAATTTAATGACAGTACTTTTCCGTAACAGCTTTATTATAAATGAACGATATTGAAAAGATACAACTTTGGATAGGTAGAAATGCACACATTTTGTACAAAACACACAAACACACAAACACACAAACACACAAACACAAGTTAAACGTTACTGGCCAGTTAGCTGAAAATGCCCACATTAAAAAATATATTAAGTCATATTTACACAGATGTATTATTTTGGGTGATATAGACCAGCTATTTCCACAACATTGATTGATTAGTTGGTTTATTTTGAGCTTATGTCATAGTGTAGGACACATATGGTTTACAGTAATTACATGTTTGCATACCAACATACAGGTAAACAGACAAGTTCATATGAAATTGCACATATATATTTGAATGTCCACCATGTACCCAAGTGTCCATGATTCATATTTGTATCCAAATATTCAAGTCAATGTAGTGTGTATTTGGCCTTCAGTCAGTTTGTTCTGGTACTATGGTTAGGGTGATGTGCTCCTCTCTTCTTCTGATGGTGAGAGACAGAGCAGACGCGTTCTGGACCTTCTCCGTCAGGTCCTGCGTGCGGTGGACCTCCTGCCCGTTTATGGACACGATCACATCCTGGTTCAGGATCCCAGCCCTGGACAACAAGGAGCAGAAGACGGATGGCACAAGGTCAGATTTTACGTGGGAGAAGATTATTTTTGCGAGTTTATGATTGCAGTGAGTTACATCATAAACATTAAAGCTAATCAATTCTACATATTTACTTTCATCCACACCACCAGATAATAAACTGCAGTGTGTGTCCACATCTATTAAAACAGAAATCTATTAATTTTTGTGTGTGCAGTGGTGCTCAAAGTGGGGCCTGTGGGCAATGATTTAAGTACATAGATATACAGTGTTATGGTTATCTGCTTTGGTTGGATTTTACACTCACTTAATGAAAGGGAGACAAACACTATGTCTTTATTATAGGCAATTCATTCTAATCAACCTTTTACATGACAAATAATATGTACTGATTTAGGCATGCTGAGAGAAACAATTAAAATAAAAATTGAGCACCTCTGGAGTTTTCATTTTATTTTGATATTGTAACTAAAGGTTATATTGTGACAGACTGATATCAAAATCAATTCACGCAAACATCTATAGATAAAGGTGCTTTAAAAATCACACACTTTGGCTATGTAACATAAAAGAGGGATTTAAATAAATTAATAAATACGTAAATAAATACATAAATAAAATACAATAAATTCAATATTGTTCTAGTCTTTAAACACACACTTGAGTACCTTCGTGTTGGCATCTCATGTTTTAGAACTTATCATAAGGTGTCTTCTAAAACCACTCATGTCATTTGGGGCATTTCCTACATCAGAAATTGAGTTAAAACTCCATCTACTGGTAACAGAGAGAATTACAAAAGGGAGCCAATTTGGAAGTTTATTATGAGGCTCAGAGGGAGAGGACTTACTAAACAGGATTAATTAAAAAAGCATAACTGAAGCTAAATAAAAGTCAATGTACGTTTTTGGATGAGGAAACAATGTTATGAAATGGTTAAAAACTAAAAATAAATACATACATTTTGCATAACATTTGTCCTTTAAGGTTGTACTGTGACATCTGTAACGCACTAATCGTGAAATCAATTCCAACACATTTGCAATCCATCATTCACAGCAGAATGTCAAACTGCAGCACAAGGCAAACACCGGTGAACTTCAGGCAGGTTTGTTCACGTCGGGAGGTTGCAGGTACGATTCCCTCGGGACGTGCTAACGCGGCTAACATTTACACAGCAGGGTTATGGGGCTGTGCAAGACGGGCTGATAAAGTACTCAATTTAAAACAAAAGCATTATTATTTTTGCATTGTTTCTTTTTTTATTTTATTTTTGGTGTTCCTCTGGCGCCGAGTTTCTAAACACCAACCACTCCAGGAAGCAGGCGCATTCATTTATCAAAACAACGTTATCAAGATTGTACCTGCCTTCACTAATTCTTCACTGCAATCTTTTCCATTTTTCATTCCTGTATATATATTTTAACCTTTCTGAATCTTAAAGCACGGTTTGATCCGATCCTTCTAAGCCTGGTGCCGCAACTGTGTGTTCCGAAGACATTAGCATCCCGGCGTGACTTATCGAAACGTTTTTTGGTCGTGTTGATCAAAAGACATTCCCCCAAAGCTGTGATCAACCCATCTGCTCCGTTTTTGTAACACAGCTGGTTTGAGTCAAGATAAAAATGTAAACTGCAAATATATAATATCTTAAGCCATCTTTATGTCACAATCTTTAGCCGCGCAATACCACAAATGTCCTCTAGTACAGTCAATGAACAGTCATATCGACATGTCCATATTTTTCCCTAACAATATTTAGCCGTGCAATACCACAAATGTCCGCTAGTCCAGTCAATGAACAGTCATACCGACACTTCCATATTTGTACGTCACAACCTTTAGCCGCGCAATACCACAAATGTCCTCTAGTCCAGTCAATAAACAGTCATACCGACACTTCCCTAACCGACTTCTCTTCTGTACCATATATTCACTCTCCCTCCTCTGCACAATGCTCATTTTATAATCTACCGCGAGAAAGGTAAGAACTACACAAAGTCTTGTACATAATGAGTATGAACAATGATTTATACCCAGGCAACAGGTTGGGATTTTTCTTTTTTTTTCAAACTCTTGTTGCTTGGAAACAGTGACTTCTCACAGATGGCATTGTGGGTAGTCTCCTCCTCCAAATAAGATCTGATGCAAGAGATACGCAAGGAAATGTGTAATGAAATGATGTCCAAAGTCAAAGAGAATGTAAAGATTGAACATTATGGAGATTTAAAAATGAAAACATATGTAACATAAGTGTAAGATAGGTATGTTTAATGCCATACTTTGGAACATTCCAGGCCATGAACCCCTCCCCAGAAAAGTTACAAAGTGCAACTTTAATAGATACTGATACCTTTACAAGTGAAGTTACATAAAAAAATGACATCAAAAAGAGGCAGCAATTGATTCTTTTCCACTAAACTGAAGAAGATTTTACGGATAAGTACATTTTAAAAAGTGCCTAGATTGCTCCAGTTTGATGCAGATGTGACATACTAACTGTTACCGAGCAACCATATTGTAAACAAGGGCCAAAATGCATTAAATTACAAATTCATTCATACCTGATAACACCTTTATTCTGTAAATGGTTGTTTTAAACTGTCATAACTTTGTAACAGTTGTGTGTGCATTGTCCCTGCCTTTTGAGGACATGCAGTAAATAAAAGGATTCCACTACTTTCCATCAATTTCAACTTTCAAAACTCCTTCACAAACTGCAACTTTACTCATGCAAAACTATGAAAAAGAACTATCCCACCAATGAACTCATTTCCAAAACGTCATATGCACTTGTTCCTAACCCTAACCCTAACACTTAACTGAAATGTGAAGTTAAATATACACAATCTAGCATAGCCACCGATGCAAAGTGGAAATATTAAAGCGCCCCCTAAAGGTCAGACGACTTGTTGAATTAAAATGCAGTTAAGATAAATATATTTCGAATTTTGCTAAAAATGATACAAATGTTAACCCAGAATAGCACATTTTCTGCAATTTAGCATAATTTCACTTCCTGTTTGTAATTGATGACATCACCTCCTGTCATTTTCTACAGAACGGTTTCTCCTCAAATACCCACTTAATTGGTGTAAAACTATAATTTATATGTGCAACAGGTATAAATACACCAAATAAAGTCAAAATGAGAAAATCTCCCACTTAAAAGTCAAACCTGCCCACACTGACACTGAAATAGAACAGAAAATGAACAAAAGAACCCACGTCGCCAACTGAAAATAGATAATAAGAAGCAAATCGTTCAGCTTCAGTAAAAGGCCAGACGCACCTAGCAGCCGCTGTGCCCGGTATCACTTCATAAACGAACACTCCCGAGTCGACATTTGGAAACGAACCGTCCCTCTTCTTCAGGTCATCAACCAGACTGGGAAAAAAACACACACACAACATTCAGTTACGACGCTGTAAATGACGATGAATGATGTTTGTGTTTTCCTTTGCTTACGACGGGGTGAGCGTCAGCATCCGGACGCCGATGAACTTCTTTTTTGACGGTGCATTTCCTATGATTGTTGCATGAAAATAAATACACAAATTAATAGTAGGTTTTATGCGGTAGAGTTGTCTGTGTCACACTCTCTCACCACTGCGTTGCCTGTTGTGCGACTCGGTGAGGAACTGTCGTATCCTGTCTGCTGGGATGGCGAAGGAGATTCCCGCTGCTACTTTCAGTGTGTTCACTCCAATCACGTCTCCATCCTGTCACACACAAACAAAGAAAACGACAATATTAGGCCCAGGAAAGGCTGTTTTTTGCTATGTAAAAAAACATATGTGGCGTGTTGACTGAGTTTTGGACAGACACCAAGGGAGAAGCGCCCAAACAAACCAAAACAAACACGTCGGCGCCGATAGACGTACTCGTGTCTTTATTGTAGTAGAAATACTGGCTATTTTGTTTATGAAAGTCATGGGCATATTAGTGCTTTGTGCATTTGTGGCGGGTATGAGTGCTTTTCTCTCGACCGTATTCAACAAACGTTTGATTTCTCAGCTGTTGTGACGCTTTTGACCGATCAGTTTCAAATGTTTGTCATGATGTTCCGCCTTTTTCCAACGGCGTGCAAATTCGAAAGCTGTTTCAGATTGATAAATGTGTAGAACTCTGGAGACATTCACTGCACTCGGCACTGCAGGTCCACTGAAGGATGGGTTAAATGCAGAGTACAAATATCGGGCACCTTCACCCTGACTCATTGTGGTGAGATGTCATTATTGTCAGAATTGCACATTTTCCCAGTATATTATTTAACACAGTGCTGTTTACAAAAAAATATTTTTCCTTATTGCTAAGGAGACTACTTATATCATTTAGACCAAATATTAAATAAATCCAGGAATGATCTAGACATTGCCCCCTCCCTCTGGAACTCTCTCCCCCTTGACATTTGACAGACTAATTGCCTTTGGACTTTTAACAAGCATTTGAAAAGATTTCTATTTAAAAAAGCATTTGATTGTGCAGTAGTTTGTCTATCTGATTTTTAATTCTTTCTAACCTGTGTCGTGTGAAGCGCTTTGGAACTTGTTCAGAAAAGTGCTATACAAATTAGAGATGTATTATTATTATTATTATTATTATTATTATTATTATTGAATCATCATCATTATTATTATTACTATTATTGTTATTATTATCATTATCATCAATATCAATATTATTTTCATTATTATTTTATCATCATCATCATCATCATCATTATTACTATTATTATTATATTATCATTATCATTATTATTACTATTATTATCATCAATATTATTAGGTTCACGAGGTGGAGAGATTATTTGTTTGCCAATGTTACATAATATGGCACTGAACTTATCTATCTCCATGGAGACAACAGAGTGCCTGTTTGTCAAGGTATTTTTGGGGGAGAATAAAACCACGTGGAGCTTAACCGAACACATTTTGAAGTTTAATGCCATACGGTGGAACATACCAGGTAATGCAAACCCCCATCGTTTTGCACCTTTAATAGTTACGGTTAGAATTATGATTTAATAACTGCTCGTATCTATAGGCGCGCTGAATCGTTCTGTAATTGAACTTTAATGACACTGTTGTTTTGCTTTCCTGGTGAACTCTGCTCCTCTGCCCACAGCCAAAGCCTCCGCACCGAGGGACAACGCACCAAACTCACCTCGAGCACGCCGCGTGTTGTGAAGAAGTGCTTTTTTTTTCTTTTTTTTTACCAGATGCTCAGGGCTACTACAACCTTGATAAATAAATGCGCTGTGAGGATAATTCGACATTCTTCGGCCGCTATGCAAGCGGCCTTTCTAATCAACGGCAAGAAATGCTAGCAGAGAGATCCGAACTGACAAGAAACACGACCTCAGCGTTTGCCGCCATTAATAAAACAAACGGCGCTGTCGAGCCGCCGCCCAAATGCAAATGAATGGTATTATCCCGCTGACATGCGACATAAATCCTCTTACCAAATTGACAAGCGGGCCGCCAGAGTTGCCATACTGTGAAGACAAAAGATGAGAATTAGGGAAGTTGGGCGTGAATGTTTTGTGAGTTTGTTTGTGACCAGGATGTGACATTAAGGTCTAATATTATAAATTATTCAGGGTTTTGGAACAACTTAGGGGCATGTGGACGTCGGTATTCCACATTTTAGAGCTTGAAAATAATGTGTCTTGACATACATTTTGCCCAAACTAAAAGTTGTTCCCCACTGCTTGTTGACTGAGGAGCGAAGCAGTATAAATGAGGCTAAAACAACAGCTGCGATCTTCAAATCTGCATCTTTGGGTAAGCAATTAAGACTGCCGAAATTGCTAAATGAGCCTGGATGACTTCAAATGAATATGATGGGTTAGACGACTCATTTCACAAAAACGTGGCAAGCATAATCATGTATTTTTAAGATTCAGCTACAAATTGTGCTTGTTTTTGCCTTGCCTTGTGACTCCGACCCTCTCAAAGCTCAGATTTACAAAGTCATAATTTTACCTCTTGTTGGACATGATTTTTTTGCTAAATTCATGTCAAAACTGTCATAAAATCATGTTCCTTGTGTGTTATGTGTTGATGGCATAGCTGAAGCGATTCTTTTTTTTTTTTTTTTTTTTGAACACTTCTTGCACGTTTAAACTTTTTTTCACAACTTTTCTTCACAAACATCCTTTTCTTTAATGTAAAATTATGATAACGTTTTACCACAGGGACTATCCCACCAAACAAAGTCATATGCTCATAACATATTTAACACATTTTGAGTTCTTGGGCGTGAGACAGACTAAATTAGCGCCACATCCCTCTGCACAATTCTAATGAAGAAACGACATAACATGGGATGAAGCATTTTAGCAACATTAAGTAGAAACAACCAGCCAGATGTTGGTGAGTTTCTCCACTGTGAGACCAACAACGTTTTATATCGTTTATTTTTCATGTATTTTATGTATGTTTTCTCTGCAGCCTTAAAAGCAAAAAAACAGCAAACAGTTGGAAAAAAAGACAACAAAAAAACAGCTAATGAAATAGCCCACAGCCACAAATCTTTTCATGTTTTACTCATTTGTTTACATTTATGATTTTCGTTCATAGCGTTTATATCTGTCAACTGGCGTGATGGTATTAACAGAAAAGAAACAAGAAAAACATGAATAAAAAAGCCTGAACAACGCTTGATATAAGACTTCGGGTCAAAGCGATTGCTCGTGGCTCACGTTGATGATGGCGTCGGTCTGGATGTAGTCCAGGTCGGAGTCCTTGAAGCCCAGCTCTTGCCCGGTCCTCTGCGCGGTGCTGACGATGCCTGTGGTCACCGTGTTCTGGAGGGAGAAGGGGGAGCCCACGGCCACCACGAACTCACCGGGACGGAGGTCTGAGGACTGGCCCAGACGCAGCACGGCCAGGGGGCTCTGCGGGGGGGACGAGGGAAGGTCAGGGTGCAACCGCTCACAATCAGTGTGTTGTAATAAAGGCTAGAGAGATTGTGGATTCTGTTATGGCAGTGGAGGAGATCTAATCAAAGATGATGTACAAACAGATAATGTATAGATTTATAGATATAGGAAAGTTGACATTGAAATGAAATGGTTTATTTGTAGAGACCGTTCCCTGTCTTAAAAAATTTATATTCACCCTAAAAACAGTTTGGAGGTTTTATAATTGAGTAAATGTGAATTGAGTAAAATACAGACCAGACAATTGGACTTTGGATTGTATCTATGAACAAAAATGTTGGACAAGTTTTAAAGGTTTTTTTCTTCATTTTTTTGATGTCTTGTGCCAATTTAAAAAAAAAAAATCAATAACAATGTCTATGTTTGTGTGTTACTTCACCTTATGAACACAACCACTGTGTTCTGTTCGCTTCACACCTATACATACACACCTTACTATAAAAGGACGTATACCTAAAATTAAATGTTTTAATTCATATTTTTCTCATTACTTTGGCAGAACATGCACATTAGATAAAGTAAAAATGTAAAAAAGCAGAAATTGAATTTAAAAAAAGGCCAATTCTGGCAAACAATCTGATCCGGCCAAATATAAAAAACAACAACATTTCTTTCTTCTTTTCTAGTTTAATTCTAAGTGAATACTAGTTTAAACTTGGTTAGTCCTTATTTAATTATACTTTAAACCTGGTTTGATTCTGGATTAGTCTTGGTTTTGCCCTGGTTAGTAGCTTTCTTGCCTTGGTTAGTTCTGCTTCAGTATTGGAATGGCTAATTTATTAGCAGAGTAATATTTTTTTTATCGTTTTTAATAAAGAAATTTCCCACAAAAATCTAAGATGGCATTATTGAAACAACTCTAGTTTTGAGGATATTTTGTGCAACCCCAAATTGTGTTAATAGTAAATTGTGACATAATTATTGAGCCTATTCACATGAAACAAAAACTTACTCAAAGTTTAATATCTTCTCTTGTCAACATAAATCAATTAAAGTGAAATTATTCAACCCTAGAGATGTTTATGTATATCTATGTATATGTATATGATTGTTGTAATTTGAAAAGGTGCGTTCACCCATTCACCTTCATCCTTTTCCCCTCCACTTAATACACTGCGATAGCTTGTCGTTCACTTAACACCTGCGAGGCTTAGAACATCTTATTCATATCATCCGTATCATTTTGTCACGGCCGTTATTATTCGTACTACATTTACTAATATGTTGGAGCAGAACGATTGTTGGACAGAAGCCGCGCGGACACAACATCTTTAAAAATAAAAGTGAGCCACTGAAGGGAAGTTGTCTGTTAGAACCAGTGAGACAAATGGCGTTGACTCAAATATATTATTATAGATATTATTTAAGCATGCTGCATTATGTTTTACTCCAACATGTGATATAAATGGCATTTCACTATGTAATACACCCTGTATTATGTAATGTAACAGAAGTCTACATTTTGAGACAAATCATCAGAAAATGCAGGTAATATTATTCCCCAGCACAAAAAGTTATAATATGAGATAATTAACCAAAATTAAGATTAAAACATGCTGTAAATGCACTCACCCTATTTATTACATTTGCAGTGACAATTTTAAAACTTCCTATTGCCTAGGATAGTTTATAAAGAAAGTTAACACCATAATAACGATCACCTCATTTGACAGAAAATGTAGGTTTAATGAAAATCCCCCCTAGAAACAGAGCGCTGTAAACACAAAGCACAAAAGCTGTTCAACAGTTCAAAGATCTCACAGTCAGTTGCTGTTCCAGACACCTAACTTGTTATTTTCAACAAAACGCAATTATCAGTTCTAAAATTAGACATCAACTTCATGGATTGTTTCATGGATTGTTTTTCCAAAGTCTTCTTGAGTGAGAAGAATGCATTTTTGACCTTCTTGCCGATATGTTACCTAGGTAAATTTAACGCTGGGTAGTTAGTCCGAGTGGTCCAAGTAGAACATTTAAAAAGAACTACAGTCACATCTGAACCTGCAAGTTTTTGTCTTCCCTTCTCGGTTCATGGACAGGCCGTGGCTCATGTTCAGCTCCTTCTCCTCCAGAATCCCTTCACCGAGCTGCAGAGCCAAAAACCAGAGCCATGACCGGTGCAGGAGCTGGATTTTAGCGACCGCTCAGAACAGAGAGACGCCGCGATCAATGAAGAGACTCGTGTGAGGCTCGTTCTGCTTTCTGATTGGATTCATTAGAACCAAAATACTAATCAATGACCTAAACAAGTTGAGGTTGAGTTGAAGTATTGCAAAAAAAAAACTGAATGGATGACGACATACTTGATATTCTAATTTTGCGTATAGACTGCATTATTATCAATTTTTCGATACATCTTCCACCAATATCATCTTTCCTTACGTATATATCTTGAAACATGCAGCACTTTCGAAGTACCAAGTATCATATTTAAAACATGCCAATTCTTATAAATGTGTCTAAAAAGTGTAGTAGAAGTAAAATAAGCCTCAACAGGCCCGTTCGCTATCGTAATCGCGCGGCAGGTTTAATACAGGATTTATAGCCGCCCCGTGTCCTCGGGTGAAAGGCTGTTTCCAGAGCGCTTATCGTCCAGGAATGTGCCACTTAAAAGATACCACCACAACATTCTGTATCTGTCAGATTTGTGATTACGGACACACAAAATAATTTGAAGTAAAAGTGAGTTTCTCAAGCTGTGGTGTGCGTATGTGTGATATATCAATTGATGTGCCTTGGGATTGAGAAAGTAGATTATGTTTGGGCAAAAGAATGAGGTAAAATGAGAATAATAATCTTCACTTGAATCGTTTTGAATAGTTGGGTAAACTTAATTATTTTACTCTTTTTAGGGTGTTTATATATAGATTAATTGATTGATTGATTGATTGATATAAATGTACAGCTTCTTACATACAAACCACAATCCTCCTTGAATAAATAAATCACTAAAAACACAATCAATACAGTACCCTGATATAGAGGCAACATCTTCAGTACAGTTTTTCCCGATCACAAGTGCTCGTATGCTAGGTCAGTGAGTTGGCGTCAGTTGGTGGTGTCAGTTGGTGGTGTGCATTCGGATGGCTCTGGGACCGTCTGTCTGTGGAGTAGCGTTGGGACCACAGTCTGCTTCTGGACAAGCATGTAGAAGGTGTGACGCATTTTCCACGATCGTCCTAAAGCTGGCCATTTCTGACGTGTTTAATTACATTGGAGTTCGGTAAAGATATCTAGATCATTAGATGTTAAGGTAGAGATTTATGACATTATACGTAAAAGTCTGGAAGTTTCCTGTTTTTAAGTCCATAAATCACTTTTGTAAGACTTATTCTAAGCATTTCTGATGCGAAATCACATTCATTACAAATGTGTGCTTATATTAGCATGTAAGGGAAAGCCAGCTTTTGCTTTACTCCCAATGGTAATTTTCCTTTCCTGCCAGTAGATGGAGCGCTAATACCAATCCTGATGATGATGATGATGATGAGGGATTGCCTGACTGACCGACAGACAGAAAAGTCATTTTCAATGTACACACTATTTGAAGTTCTAAAACATGAAATTAAGCACATTTAAAGGCCAATAACAATACAAATAACGCCTAATATGTGTCGTTTAACACAAACACATTTAAAAATAGTTTTCAAAATCTGAACTCTGCTCCAAACCACATGCTTTTAATGACAGAGGATTGGCTGTTGACCTCTCAATTAAAAAGATTCACACTGATCACTGACAATTAGAAATGAAGGAATCCAATCTAAATTTGATTAAATACAAAGCGCTAACTTGAATGCATGATCCAGGTTGCATTAACACACACACTGACATTGTTTGACCCTCACGATTCCAAAGCCGCACAGATAGCTACTAAGGAGCGACCAAGAGCGGTTAGCGCTCTCGCTTCACAGCAGGAAGGCACAGGGCCCTTCTGTGCGGAGTTTGCATGTTCCTCCAGTGACTGCATAGGTTTCCTGCGGGTAGTCCGGTTTCCCCTAACACGAAAAATATGCACAGGCTCCTCCCCTCAGTGGGACTTAATAACATCAGCTGCACAGGGACGACAGGGGGAGATTAGCGCTTGAGCTACACCTTGTACAAAGCATCTCCTGTGAAGGTAAATATATATTGTGCACTGTCCCTGTCTCAATACATGCATAAATGAAATGAGTCACAGAAAATAGAAAGTGGCTTGACTTTTAGTGAAGAACCAGACAGATACACTGAATTGTGCAGTGTGCCTCTGAGCGGTGCAAATTGTTGAGCACAAACATCTGGTTAATGTTGGAACATCACCGAGTTCTTGAGTCATCCCAGAAAATTAAATGCCAAACATGTTAGAAGCCATCTGGCACCAATCACCAAACCTGCGGCTTAGTGAGGCAAACATGGCAGCTGGATTCCCGGAGAACTAACAAAATTCTAATATTTCGATGAATTTTGTTAATTGTTAAGATCCACATCTCGTCTCACAGCAGGAAGGTTTTTAAAGATCAATTCCTAAATGCCGTGAAGTATAGAGTAGATAAGGGCCTATAGTGACCTTCTTTTTCCTGTCCATAGCTCAGACTACTTTTATGATTATTTTGGGTTGCCATATCAGAAACACAACACATTCCTCTCACCTCTGGTTCTATCTTGATGAGTGCGATGTCTATCCTCTGGTCCACATCTTTGACCGTGGCGTCGTACTGCAGGCCGCTCTTCAGCTCCACTTTCACCCGCCGTTTGTTGGAGAGGACGTGAGCGTTGGTGACGATCCAGCCGTCCTCGGAAACAATGAAGCCCGAGCCGCTGGAGACACGCACTTCATCTGTGGAGAAGGGAAGCCTGGAAGGACACGAAATAAGAGCGATCACAACAGCTTATAACACTGTATTGAGCAAGTAAAATGCATGTTCAGATTTTGAGCTTTGGATAAATATGGCTGCATCATTTATTTACCTTGAATTTATAAACGTAAACACAGCTAGAATGTACTTCAGCTACATCTCGGAGGGACTTGTGACATCACAGATCGGGTAAATTCAGAACGGAGTGTTTTTGACGCTCGGAGGGGAGAGGACTTTCTAACCAGGATTCATCAAACAAGCATGAATGAAGCTAAATGCTACTCCAGATATGCTTTTCATGATGGAACAATGCTATAATATGGTTCTAGCTCAAAAAAGTACATTTCCATAGTTCTGTATGTGTCCTTTAACATGAGCAGTCTTTCTTTGGCTTACGAAAATACCATAAATTGAGGAAAACAGGCTTTCAACTGAGAGTAATAACAGCATTATATAATCTTACAATTACTGCTATGTGGAGGTCGATGGGTATGAAGTGCGATATCGTGAGAGTGATGACTGTTGTTGTTTACCTCTGGAACAGCTCGAGATGAACCACGGCTGGGACGATCTTATCCACTACGTCAGCGATGAAGTTGAACTTGTAGCGCATGCTCAGCGGATGCTGAAAACCTGTACACAAGAACACAAGAGAAATGACCACTCAGCAGATCTGAATATGCATAGTTAAGTCCCTACTTCCTTTAGAAGCTTCCTCTGTACGTGCATATAATAGTGTTATTGTGCATTCAAAGCTCGTTTTGCAAAATGGAAAATAAGGTGATGTACACTTTTGGGAAATGTTGAGTGTTTTTTTGCAAGATTATTATTTTTTTTTTTTAATACATCGTTGTTTATGTTTAAGTTTATTTGCACACATGTACATTTTGGGGAATTTGTTTTGCAACAGACAACACGGCAACCCAAGCTGTTAACCACTCTCCAAATGTTTATATTTTGATTTTGTTTGAAAAAGATAAAACGGATGGAATAATTTTTGTATTTTAATTAATTAATTAATTAATTAATTAATTAATTAATTACATATTTTATTCATCTTTGCAGCAAATGCAACATGTAAAATGCATAAACATAGTTTTGTTTTTTTGTTTTTTGTTTTTTGAATGCATAGTTTATGTTTTAGTTTATTTGCACATATTACCGTTTGGATCAGTTCAAAACGCATTGCTAACGGTATCAAAACCAAAATCACTGGTATTGCCAGTCAATGATAGCAATAAAAGCTCTTGTAATCGAGTAAATGCAAGACACAGACGTTTAGTTGTGAAGCCCCCATCAGAAAAGTGACATATTGAACCTTTAATATACAGTTCCGATCAGCAGTATATGTGTTTTACTGCCCAGTCAATCCACCAGGCAAATTGATGGCGGAACGGTGTATCTCTGGCCTCACTGCAAGAGGGTACCCGGTTCGATTATCAAACCTTCTTCCTGTTGCATGTGTCTGTGAGTCATGTGTCTGCACCGTCTGCACGTCTTTCCAAGTTGTCTAACAAAGTTTCAACTCCTTTCTGCTTCTCTCTTCACAGTGAAAGGACGACAGACCCTTTTTCTCGTTGCAAATTTAACAATATATCATTTTGGAGCACGGACTCAAACCTCAAACCTCATTTACACTTTTAAAATGACAAGCGGATATGGCTGTTTGAGAATCACCTTCTTTGTCTCCTCCCTACATTATTAATAATCTCGACTTTTAAGGAGCACATTTTAGGTCAAATGCGCGTCTTTCTGGTGAGACGATGTTAAAAGCCTTAATGGGCACCTTAAAGTCGGCAAGGTTATATATTATGTGCTAAAATGTCATAATTGCTATTGACCTGTTTTAGCTGAAATGACAACATAATGGATCGTCCGCCAATTTTGTCTCTTTTACATCTGTGTCTAGACTTGGTGTGTCCATGAAGTCCATTTTCCTTAAGAGCATGGGCTGTCACCGGCTTGGCTTAATGACACTCTTACAAAGAATCGAAGTCAAACCAGGGCCCTTAAAGGAAACCATTAATTGGCCCCTGGCTCCGATCTCCGGTTTCTATAGAGACGAGATCATCGGACTGAAAATGTTTTTGCTCTTTATGAGGCGCGCGCCACATAATATCGGACGACATTTTGTGATTGCTGTGAAGTGAACATTTTAAAGATGGAAAAAAAAAAGAGGAAAAGTTGAGTTGCAGAAAAAAAGTACTGTGAGTTGTGATTTATACAGGGATTATTTTTGTAATTATTTATCTGTTTGTCGACTAGTCAAACGATTCCTTCTGTTGTAAATTCAGATTTGTATAAATCAGATTAAGGTGATTAAAGTATATCGGTGATAAAAATATGTGCCATTTTGATTTACCAATGCTGCTGTGTTTGTCGTGAAACCAATTTTTCTTTATGTGTTTTAGAGTCTGTCCAGTCCACATAATGATTAATAAGTCAATAATTAAGTCAATAATGAAATAGTCACAAAAATACTGCCTATTTTTCCAAAAACGCCTGAAAAAATGAGCCCCATTTCAAACTGAAGCTGTTCCTGAACCTCTGGAGTCTTTGTGAAGCTGAGACTCTGGAGTTTTGGACTCTGATGTCTGTTTTACTCTAATTATAAGTAGAAACAAGCTCTGCGCAGAGGAATTCAGATTTTCTTTGTTAAATATATAAATGAGTAAAGCTGGTGTCTGGAGGTGAGGACTGAGTTACACTAGTTTTAGCATTTATTGGGTTTTGACAATTCTCTTTTAAAAGCTGAAGGTAAAGTCACGATGAAGCAAAAATGTCCAGGCGGAATCCATGTAAAAGTCCTATTCATTTTTCATTTTATTTGAGGGTATTTTTTTACTTGATGGTTTGGAGTTCAAACTGAGCCTGATGCTTCCCAGAATGATTGATTTGACTGGAAATAAGAGGTTTAGAGCTTTATTTTTATGTACAGCACATCAAGCAGATTGAGTTTTCTTTTATAAGATGTGGACGTCCTGAGCTTAAGGGGTTAAATCCGCAGTGCATTTTAAACATGCCCGGGAGTATTAACATTTGAACTGCTGAGCTAGAATCACATGCTTTCAGAAGAAGTTGAAGTCAAGAAGTCTGAAATTACTGAATTACTAAATTTAAACACGGAAATGGGAAATTGTCCCTGCACATGACACTTTATCACCCAGTTGTAGCTATAATTGTAGCCTACTGACCGAGTATTGACATTGCAGTTTATATAGAATGCAATAAACTTCATAGCCCTTGACTGTTGACAATCACGTCTCGCGTTATCTAGACAAACAAGACAGTTTGAACTCTTGAGAAGACTTAATCCGCAGGATGACTCAAAGGAATGCAAAACCTGTCCTGCTAAAAGCTTCTTCCCACAAGCCGTCACAAGCTCGAGCAATGCACTTTAACTATAAGGATCTGGCACTTTTCTTTTTAGCTTGCTTACTTTAACAGTTGTCATGGTACTTTTAGTGTTTTGTAACTTATGTCCATTGTTTGTTTGTGCGGAGGTCTTTCCAATGTGGTTTTTAACTGCAAATGGCAAATAAACTAAAAAACTAAACAAAAAAAGCAAACAGTAAGTGTGATGAGGAACCCGTATCTTTAAATTAAAAGTCAATTTAGCCAAAGATGCTTTTTGATATGTTCGCTGATACAAAAAAGGGTGACATTTACAACGTTTTACAAAGACTTCTAGTAAACTTCTTGGGTTCTGAAGCCAAAGCAGGAAACTACTGTAATTGTTGTTGGTTATTAAGTGTTATGAAGAACGTCAATTCAAACTGTCTAGTTGCCAAAGTTTGATGAATAAAAACTCTCAGTGACAATGTGGGTGAAATTTCTTACAAAAACAATAGCATCTTAAGATCTCCATTGGCTAAATTTGATCTTTTGATATTTGAGAGTTAAAGATCAGGAACAGATTTTGGTGGAGCCAGCAGCTATCTGAGAAGTTATAAAGTATTATGTAAGTATTATGGGAGGGATCCGGCAACTGCTCTGTCCTGTTCCCACGACACAAAACGCTCTTCTTGTAACTACTTATTACACATGAAGTCCTGACTATTGGTTTACAATTAGACCGACTGGAGATGTGCTGGAGCGTGGTCGACACGATCTCGAAACGTATTGATGAATTGGTCGGCTTTAAACACACCTGTAGTTTATCATGTGACCTGCAACTGGTCATTCCCATTAGACTAATCCACCTTCGCCACACGCGCAGCTGCTGCCATAGCGACTCCCGTGCCCAAAGTAAATTGAAAGTAGATGAGCAGGCTTTGATCAAATATTGAATTTTTTTTAATCCATTTTTTCCTTGGTAATTCCTCTGAAATCACCGCTTCTCTCTGACTGATGTCGTGTTTACTAAGCTGAACAAATAAACTTGTCTCCGCGGCGACGGCTTTAAATGCAAATGATGTGTGGGTACTGCCAGGGGCTATTGGCAGAAACCCAAGCTTTTGATTCCTTTTTCCTTCCCTGAAAGCACCACTGACAAATCAAGAATGCTCTCCTTCCAGGCAGCCGCCCCTGTGGAGTGCACCGTACACCTTCTCACTTTCTGTTTTTTAAAGACATGCCAAGCCTCATGACTGCAGGAGGAGGCGGGTACAGCACGTGAGAACTGTACTTAAAGGTACACTATGAGACACCACCAGGCCAAGTTATAGGTCAGATCAGTGGAAAGGCTCATAAGTGCTCGGCTTTTGTACGCAAACCGCACTGCGCTCTTGAAGCTAAGATTTATTCTTCAAATCCTTTCTAATCTCAAGGATATGTTCTGTTAAATAACCACCAGAGGGCGCTCAAAGAGAAATGACCACAATCGAAGAAAAAGTGCAACTAGAAAAACAAACATGGACGCTTCCTCAGCAGTTTTCACAGTAGCTCACATTTGTTGGAAAAGAGCCAAGAAAATAATGTATTTAATCATGTTTTCAAAAGTTGAGCTTGCACTGTGGTCACTCCTGTCCTCAGCGGTCAGCACACGTACAGCTCCATTGCTATGCAGCCATAAGATGAGACAATCACAAACGGATCAAATGATGGACAGAAAAAAGCAGAGGACGGACACGAGCCTCTGTGTGCTCCAACAGAGCATAAATGTAGAATACATGTTTTCAAGGCATTTTTTCTGCACATGTTGTTGATTGAATTGTGTAACATTTCACCACCACAAAATGTACACAGTGTGTCTTCAAGTAAGATGTCTCTGTAATCCCTTAGTCCAAGTACCACGCAAGATAAAATGTGGCTTTCCAAGTAACACCAGTTAAACCTAACCTGGCTCACGGCGCTAATCTGTGTCTCACTCTGAATTGAGTTCTTCACATGAATCCATCTGGGAAGGATCTCTCCTTCTCTGTGGTTCTCCCGTGGTTTGTACTTTTTCCCCACTGGGTTCTTTGTAGTTTTTTGTCCCAGAGAAGGAAGGTCAGTCAAGGACTGGGGATTCTCAGGGACATTTGCATAATTCCTGTGAACGTTGTTTAATCTGCTAATTACTGTTTCATTGTTTGATTCTCTGGCTATCTGTTTGTTAAATCAACAATTCTGAGAGGCTCATCGAGGCAACTGCATTTGGGGTTTTGGGCGCTACAAAAATGTATAGAATTGAATTATGTCATCAGTCTGCTACAATCTATATTCGGGGGAAGCAATCAGACAATTAGCAGATGAGCTATCGCTGGTTGGGCTCAATTTTAGCGGTTGAAACTTCAACAACCTGCTTGCCACGGCCCGATTTCATCAGCTCTCGGAAGCAAAGCAGGACAGGGCCTGGTCAGTGCTTGGGTGGGAGACCGCTGAAACACCAGGTGCCACAGGGGGGCGGTAGAGGAAACATTTTTGAGTCCTTAGGCAAGACTCTTCACCCACATTGCCTAGTATGAAAGTGGTGTGCGCGTGTGTGATTGATGATGGTCAGATTGGACCATCCGTCCGTCAAATAACTGTCTACTGGACTATTTACCACTGAATCGTCTTTGCCGTGCCTTTAAACTATAAAAAAGTCAATCGTGAAAAATGAACCGGCGCATGCTTCAATGTGGGCAGGCCAGTTGAGCTACATACCTTTTAACTCATACGTTTAAGGCCCCATCCCTGTATGAAACTCAAGCAAAGCAGGGCAAACCTCACGTGGACATGGAAGTTCGCAGGCAAAACCGTAACATTCTGATATTTGTTTGGAGTTTTCCAATTAACCAAAAGAAAACCAGATCAAAGCATTGGGAAAAAACGATGGCTTATAAATCAGGTGAAAAATGGACTCAAGCCTTGTACAGAAAAGTAAGCGACTGCAGCCAGAAACGAACAGCCCATAGACTTGATCGGTCAGCCTTGTCCGCACAATCTGTCCCTTTATGCAAGTAATAAAACACGAGTCAGCATTTTCACTGCTGAGTCATGGCGGTGATGCAGCGAGGTTGTTTCAGATGCAATGAGAAATATGAAACGGATTTGAATCTAGATTTATTAGGTAATATGAAGCCTTGTGTCTCTGAAATAATTGCCAAACAACCGCGCAATCAGTCATAAAACAACCTGTACGAGGCGCAACGGGCACACACCATGGATTGTCGATGTGAGTAACGATCTCCTAATTAAGAAGCCAAACCCAAACCTAGCGTGCAATCAGATGCATTTATTTCCGTGACACATGTGACACAAACAAGCTCATTGGTTATCTAACATTTGGAACAAAATCAAACTTCTCTCACCTCAGATTAACAGCGTTCTTCTTTCTTGTAAGCAGACATATTTGTTTGGCTGACCTTGTGTCTCCCTGATTGGCTAATCCACTTGTCAATCACAGCCATCTGAACTCACAGAGATTACAGAGTGACCAGACTGATGTATAAAAAAAGAGATTTTCCAGGTTAAGAAGGTTGTAGGTTTGATTCCTGCCGCATGTACGGCCTTTCAGTTTGAATATTTATTATGTAGTAACTTTTGTTTAATGTAATAATAACAAATCTGAAGTCATACTCATACAAAAAATAGCGGCTGAAACAAAGCATAGTATCTTTGCAGTTAACTTTTACCTTCATGTACCGTGTACTGACTCAATTTATTGCACATTTTATTCAAGGAAAAAAAACTGTCATTGTTTGATTTTAATTAATATGATGATTTTAGAAATGCTATTAGAATTTCCAAGTGTTTCCAGAAGGTGAATGTAGGCGCACAAAAGACTATAATGTAATTTGACGTCACAAGGTTTTAACACTACTGAATATGGAGTGCTTATTCAAAGTGCTGTTTACAAGGTTACGCAGTTTAGAGAATCAACAAATGTCTTCAATATTCAAGGACTTTCTGGATGGAAGGACAAACAGTGAGCACAATGGAAAGTTCAGAACACGGGTGTTTTGCACAGAGCCTGTCTCCCACACAAAAAAAAAGCAACTTAGTCACTTTTCTCTCTCTTAGTTTATTGTTTCCTCGATACAACTCCAGACGCCTGTCATGGACTTGGTTTTCAAAAATTTGCAAAGGAAAAGTAAAGAAACTCATTTGTCCAACCCTTACTTAGGCAGTATTTCTCCTTTGAGCAGGTTGCCAAACAAAATCCATTAAGCACATTTTACCAACACAAGTCTCCAAAGTGCTGCACAGAGTACAAAACAAGCACAAGTTAAAAAAACAACAACAAATAATTATAAATAAATATGTAATAATATGTATGTGTAATATGTACAAAAATACATTGAATTGAAATATAATTATATATATATAATTACATACAATAATAAAAGACTGCCAGAGGACCACACAATTCTCATGCCGGCTACAGAAACAGTCCCCCAGGCCTTTGAGTCTCGTTTTTGGGACAAGAAGTTGGAACTGGTCCTCAGACCTCAGCGAGCGTGCAGGAGGGTAGGGAACGATGAGGTCTGAACATTTTAAAATCAACTCTAGTGCTGCCCAGTGGTCGAGTGGTTAAGGCACCGCACACATGCCAGGCTCCAAGTGCAGCCGGCCGCAATGTCGTGAGTTCAACTCCTGACCCCAATTAATTGCTGCATGTCTTCCCTTCTCTCTCATCCCCATTTCACTCTCATCTGTCCAGTCCAATAAAGCCTACGGGCCCAAATCCTTTAAAATAAAATAAACTCTACATAAATCAGGAGCAAATGCAGTGGGAGTAAAATAGGTGTAATATGTTCTCTACGACGTGTGCCAGTTAAAAGACGCGCTGCAGAATAACTAACTGTAAGCGTGACAGGTTAGCTTGGCTGCGTACAGTGCATTGCAGAAGTCAAGACGTGTAGAGATAAAAGCCCAGATCACCCGCTCCAGGTCGCTAAAAGGGAAAACTGCAGAGGCTCAACGGCTGCACAGGAGCAGTCTCACTAAAGGAAGTACCAACAATATCGTAACATGGATATCGAAGTTTATCCAAACTTAGGGCATCACCATGTTGGTTTGTCTAACTCGAATAAACTGTATATGCCACATTTTGAGAACTTTTTTGTGGTAATATTTGGATTGAATGTGTTTAATTGTCATGGCAACCATCCTAATTTGGCATAATTCCGAAACCCATGGATACTTTATTAATCCCTCGGGAGGAAATTATCTGTATTTGTCACATTCTTGCAAAAAGTCTGTAAAAAATAATACGTGTCAGGTCAGGACCACCGAGGGTTTTATCTGGTCATGTTTCGTTGATGGAGGAAACCAAGAGTGCACGGGGAAAACCCACCCAGACACAGGGAGAAACATGCATACTCTGCACAGAACTCAGAAGCTCCTTGCTGTAAAGTGTGATTTTTCTTTTTATTATAAGAATGATTCTGCCAATGATTTATGAACAAAAACATAAAAAGATACATACAAAGATCTCAAAGCTTTGCCTATGACATCACAGATTTGGAAAATTCAGAATGGAGTGTTTTGGACGCTCAAAGGGGAGAGGCCTTTCTAAACAGGGCGCATTAAATTAGAGTGAAGGAAGCTAAATGCAGCTCCAGGTATGTTTTGATGAGGGAACACAGTTATAACATGGTTAAAAGCCCCAAAAGTCAATTTAGCATGATATGTCCTTAATTGTCCTTTATTGTAGTGCTGTGTCTCACAAACACATCATATTAGACGTGTGCTGGTGTTGGCTGTTTCCCGGTGAGAGCGTTCAGAGCAGCAGGGGGAGCTGATGTAACACACTGACAGGTCTGACACCTCCACATGATCACAGTCATGGGGCGCCCTCATTTTACCCACAATGCACAGCACGCGGCGTGAGAGAGAGAGAGAGAGAGAGGAGCGAGGAGGATGTCGGGGGTACATGCTGCTGCGGAGGTCAGGGTGAGAGCAGCCGCGTTCCTGTCGACTCAAGCAGAGAAGTGGAATCTGCTGAAATAATAAAGTGAAATAATAATAATAAAAAATGTCTGCGAGTGGAAATTAGGACAATGTGGGTTAGTGAAATAACATAATGACTAGACGTTTTTGTTCAGGGCTATTCAAGACTGCTCTTGGCTTTTAGGTTCAACAAGTCCGTCGCTTTTGCCAAATTCATTCCAAGCAGCACCTCCTAACTTCGGATTATGAAAAAAAGATTGTTGTTGAAGAATGTTTAAGTGTAAATTTGACTACTGACAAAAGGTTAGCAATAAACGATGAAAGAATAATTCAAGATTTGCAATAATCCCCAATCATCTGACAATAAAACCAGCGGTGTAATCATTATAGCATTCATTAGCTATAACCAAAACAGCCAGCTAAAGGACATTTGCCCTAAAGTTGAACCAAAATGATAATTATTGATTTAGAATAACAAAAGTGTGACGCCAAACTGTGTTGTGTTAAAGGGTAAATCAAATTAAGTGTGTTGTATCTGATTTATTTTACTTTTATATTTTAAAAGTACATGTTAAGTGCACATACGGAAATGTGTTCTCTGCATTTGACCCATCATTCAATGCCCCTGGAGCAACCTGTCACGAGCAGTTCAGAGACCAGATCCACATTCTGAGCTAAGCCTGGTCAGGATCTTAGCTGGAGGATTTAACCTATTATTGCTGCAAGAAGCGTGAAAGAGTGACTAAGACGCCGCGCAGCCACGTGTTCCTGTAAACACATGCAGAGATACGAGCTAACCCGCTAGCCTTTAGCATAATAGAGGTTCAGACATTTATAGTAAAGGAGCACTAAGACTGTGCCAAAAAGTTTTTCACTTCATCCACATGACGCAGACTTCACTCGTTCACACAGGTGCGTGCACGCTGGAGATTTACTCATTAAACAGAGCTAATTTCATGTGTGTTCTGATTGTATAAAAGGAGCCAAGGGTCAGTCAAACCTGCTGTGCTTATTGTTTTGCTGAGAAAATGTGCTCTTTGAGGCTACAGTTAAATTAAATAGCTGCGTATGGAACGTGAAAGTAAAAAGCACATGATGTTCTTTGCTCGCTTGCTCAGACTTTGCTCGGAGGATGAAGGTGGCTCAGATCCACTCTGTTTGGCGACCCGTCGTGCCAGATGTGCATCGCCGCATGACGCGGACAGGAAAATTGCCAACAAAACTCAAACTTCAATATTATCAAATAGCCTAATATTTTTCTAATAATAAAATAAATTACATTGCTAAGTCAGTGCGATCATATTGGCCGATCAGCAATTCTTATCAGAGCACCTCTAATAAAACAATACATTTTTAATATGAGAACATCATTTTCAACACAAAATAACAGTTGTGACCATGTGGACTTTCATGAGGAAAATGTTTAAGTTTCGGCTATTTGTGTGATTTTCAGCATCGATACTTGGTCAAATGAGTATCTGGCTTTGATGCTGGTATTAGTGTCAATTAATATTTGGCCATCACTTTTTTCCACTAACTGAATACGCGCTAAAAGCCCCCGTGCACTGAGTTAACCTCGTCCTCACGCTTTGCAATGGAAGCATCATCTATAGACTTCTCTTATTGGATCTGGAGGCACAGTAAAAGTTTTAGTGTGCCTTAAACGACATGACAACCGCAGCATGCAGCGCCCCAGCTCCTAAAAGGGATTTTCCATTTCCATTTTATTCCTCCTCTTTTATTTTTGATGCGGCGTGGTGATTGTGTGCACCTGCCGTCTACTCTAGATTTGTTCCTGTGTGTGGGAGGACAGGACGAGAAGTGAAAATGCATTATAAAAACAGATGGAGATAGACGAGAGGGGAGAGAGCGGAGGGCCTTTGGAAGCTTTGAAAGGAGGTTTTGTACTCTTCTGAGGAGGAAAAAGGGACAAAAAGCACTGCATGTTTTGTACTAAAATATTAAATATATTTGGAAAATAATACCTTGTAATTGAGAGTTGTCGGTAAAAGTGGGGACTGGTTTTATGAAAAGGTCTAAGGACTGACTTCCAGATAAGAACATTATTTATTTTTGCTCTTGTATTTTTTTTTAGACTTTAATAATAAAATAATAAAATAATAAAATAAATAATAAATAAAATAATAAAATAAATAAAATAATAAAATACAATAAAATAAATAAATAAATAAAATAAAAATAAATAAAATAATGAAATAAATAACAAATTATAATAATATTTTATTTACAAAGCAACATTGAAAACACCAGGCAATACGACAAACAATATAAATAAGTGTTAAAAGGCAATGTAAGTACTTAACAGCAGGCGCTTTGAAACAAAAGCTTTAGGTGTTTCGAAGGTGAGGAATGCCACTAAATGCGCAGGCCTGTTCCCAAATAGACGAATATCGAGCGCGTTTCCGTGGATGCACTGGAGGGTCAGTCCGGGCAGAGTTTATATTCAGTATGGGGCGGCGGAGGGGTTATTAGGAGCAAGTGGAGTACTGAATAATGGGAGTGAGTGTCAAACTACAGCCCTGTTAAGGCTTCCTTCCGGGGATCCAGAACAGGACGCATTACAATAGTCCAACTGGAAGAGACCGATGGCCTGGAAGCAACAGCCCTTTGATGAAGATCTGCAGTTTTGAAAGATGTTGGACATTGTGAGTCGAATGTAAGGTGGGGTCGAATTTGCTTCTACAGGTGTTGACACTGAAAGCGTGGATTTTAGGAGGGGTGTAAAGCCCAGGGGTGGGCCAGTTTAATTTTCCTTCGAGGGCCATATGGAATCAGCGAGTGGCGGAGGGCCCGCCCTCGCGATCATTGGTGTAAAAATTTCTTATCATTATAGGCACTTTTTTCTGTAAAATGACCAAAACTGGCTTCTGAATCTATTATTCATTAATTTTCATGTATCTTTATTAAGGAACAAGTGCAGCACATGTTCATAGGCCAAGACAGTTAAAAATAAAGAAACTAAGAGTAAAACACATATGATCCGGGGAGGAGGGCCGGATTAAAACAGGCCGAGGGCCTGATCCGGCAAATGCGCAAATGCCGCATGCCAGTGTGGTGTAAGCCAGACGAAACATGTGATTAAGATAGGGAAGGGGCTGGTTGAGGGGTGCCAGTTTGGAGGGCTGTCGTTTTTGTGCGCTTTAGCTGGAGACGTTTGGGCAGTAGGCATTGGGTCCAGTCTCACCGGCTGAGTGTCACGCTTGAGAGATTTAAAGCATATTATGTGTTTTTTTAAGCAGTATAATAACCCCGGGAACCTACGCCAGGATCCTGTTTGAGTGGACTTCAGCTCTGCTTTCAACACCATCCTCCTGCCTGCCCGGACAAGCTCTCCCAGCCCTCAACGTGCCTGACTCCACCTTGCAGTGGATCACTGACTTCCTGACGGATCGGAGGCAGTGCGTGCGGCTGGGGAAGAATGTCTCGACACTTTTTGGTAGTCGGACTATCAGCACGCGGAGTCCTCAGGGCTGTGTATTTCTCCTCTGCTTTCTCCTGTACACAACTGCTGCATCTCAAGCCACGCCTCGTAAAAACCCTCATCAAGTTTGCGGACGACAACCACTCTCATCGGGCTTGCATACTCGGACGGGGAGAGTTCCGTCTAAGGAGGAGGTGGAACCGCGCTGGTGTCCTGGTGAGCGGGTAACAATTCTGGAGTTCAACGCCAGAAAGACAGTGGAGATGATCGTGGACTTCAGGAAAGCCACAGCCCCAGCCCCCCCTCATCATGACAGACTCCCATCACACCTGTGGTACCCCTTCCGCTTCCTGGGCACCACCATCACCCAGGACCTCAAGTGGGAGCCTCCATCAGCTCCTCATAGAAGGCCAGCCAGAGGATGTACTTTTGCGGCAGCTGAGGAAAGCCAAGCTGCCAGCGCAGATGACGGTGCAGTTATTTACACGGCCATCATTGGAGTCCATCCTCACTCCTCCATACGTGTGGTACGCTGGAGCACAGCCTGGGACAAACAGAGACTACAAGAGCGCATTTGGTGCGCTCTGCTGAGAAGGTGATCGCTTTGCAGACTTCCATCTCTACTGGCAGGACTGTACCGTCTCCAGGCTCTGGGACGAGCAGGTCGGATCACAGCTGACCCTTCTCACTCTGGACATGGTCTGTTTGAAACAACTCCCCTCAGGCAGATGCTAGGTCCATCCGGA
The DNA here is from genome assembly GCA_015082035.1 of Chaenogobius annularis. Classification (NCBI taxonomy): domain Eukaryota; kingdom Metazoa; phylum Chordata; class Actinopteri; order Gobiiformes; family Gobiidae; genus Chaenogobius; species Chaenogobius annularis. The sequence continues at coordinate 2,051,964 of BJKM01000106.1, forward strand.
CAGAACCTCCCGCCATAGACAGTTTCTTCCTCTGCTGTGGACTCATGACCATTCAACACCTGTCCACTTTAACTGCAATATTCATCCACTCACTGACTGTCACTTTCTGCACTACAACTTTAAACATAACTGTAAACTGTGTACATAGAAATGCCTATTTTATTTTTATTGTCTCGTATTTACATTGTTTCCTAATGCATGCCCTTTTTTGATTGAAATATATGTTGTTTTATTATTACTACAGTGTTGTTATGTTGCACTTTAAGGCCGAGACAAGTTCCTACGTTTTTTGACATTTTGTTCATTGACAATGGCAATAAACTCCTTTCTGATTCTGATTCTGAAAACATGATAACGCAATGCAACTCTGACTAATTAGGTAGCTTGGGGAAAGAGAGGGTAAAGACATTCAGGAATGCTCAGGGCTGGAAATCAAACCCACAACGCGCAATGGAAGCACCACACATAAATTAACCTCACGAAGGATTAAAAACGTTTAACATAAAGTAAAACTCTGGTGATAGAGCTCCCCTGCAGTTCCATTGGGAAAATCCATAAAGCTTTTTTTTCTCCACATTTTTTTAATGTCTCTTTATCATAATAAGTCAGTATAATCACATACACATTTTACATTGCCAAATATAAAAAAGAGCCAGGAGTTTCTCTGGAGGTTGTCTTCTGTTGCAAGGTTGGTTTACCACCAGAGAACAGCAGGGGGCGACGACGGGCACTTCAAACTGCCCCAAAAAATACATCTTCAACTATCTCACAGACTTACAAAGACTTTATATGGTGAAAATGTTACTTATTTCTGCTTTAACATGTGCAGCACCCTAAACCACTGCGCCACCGCTGAGCACAGGCTTACGTTTCAATTTCACACCACAAAAAACAAAACATAGGAAAAAAACATGTTCTAATTTACTTATTGACCTTTAAAATAGCTGGTCCTTGTTAGATTTGCACCAGCTCATTTGAGTCTGCAGTATATTACCATTTGTATCCATATATTTGATTCTGGCTCTGTTGTATTCAGCTCAAAAGGAAAGAACCACAGTCATATATTATGTGACCTTTTACATTGAATTATTTTATGTTGAAAAAGCAAGAATAAGCAAATTCTTTGGATTCCTTTCAACATAATACACAAAACATGTCAAATATAAATAAAAACGTGACCTAACAAATGTATTTCATATTAACGCTTAATTTTGTGTTAATGACTAAATAACCTACTCTTACTTCTTAATGACTTTGGCTGCTAAAACTCAAGGACAAACTCTTACTTGCCTTTCGCTGACAGGCGCCAGAGGTAACCAGATATTATCAGTGTCATTAACTTTAACTGTTATGAAGTACATGCAAATCACTTAGGACACAAGTTACTTTCAACCAGCGCTACAGAAACTTATTGATGATAGCAAAAAATACTTGTGCTTGAGTCATCTTGCAATTAAATGCCCCCTGCAGGTCGGACGACTCATAGAACTAAAATGCTGTCAAGATAAATATATTTAGGATTTTGCTAAAAAGGATAAACATTGTATCACAGATAGCACATTTTTTTTAGGTTATAAAATTTCACTTCCTATTTGTATGACATCACAGTAGGGAATTACCAGCAAACACTGGGCAAAAAAAAAGTGTCCAAATGATCATTAACTTTGACGGAATCGAGTGTGATTCACTTCCTGTCATTTTCCACAGATTTTCAACGTTTATCTCCAAATACCTGCTCGATTGGGTAAACTATTAATTTAATATGTATAAAGGCCATAAATACACCAAATAAAGTCAAAATTAGAAAAACTTTAAAAACCTGTCATAGGCACTTTAAGTATACTTTTTGTCGTCTTCTATTGTCCACATGTTTAAGTCTTTGTAAAATTGCTATCAAGAATGAACTAATTTCATCTGCACTTCTTAAATTGCACTCTTCTTTCAGTCAGCCAGATTAATCACAATCGACTCACAATTTTATCTGTTGTCATTTACGTATAAAACCTGCAAAACTCTTCAGTTCAGACCGCCACAAACATGTTCTGAAATGCATGTGATTCTTGTATTTGCTTTCACATCAGTCAAATCATACTGCTCCTGGATCTGCTGAAAGCACAGTGCAAACTTAATCTTGGTTTGACAAATAAAATGTAACTAATATCAACAAAGCATGACAGGGTGACTATATAAAAAAAATAATAGTCATAATTTCATCATTTTCAACATTTCAAAAAGAAGAAACAATCACCAACTTAAATGAATAATACACTTTTATTCATAAATAATTCCTATCTGGAAGCCTTCTGTCGCCATATTTAAATGGTTTAATTAGTTGAAAATGTATTTAATAATAATAATAATAATAATACGTTAATAATTGTCTAGTAAAATAATTGAACAAACTCATTGCTGACTAGTTGTCTATTAAAGCTAGGTTACTTGCAGCTCTAGTAAATGTCAGACCAAAATGCAATTAAATATTTGATCAAATTTATCAGCCTTAAAGGTACATGTTGTAACTTTTCACAGTATGCCATTAAACGTGTCTATCTCCATGGAGACAAGCTCAGATCTGTGGCACGGTAGGAATGCATGTATTTCAAGCCATTTCAAAGCAAAAGTTGAACAAATGGGTGTAATTGCACCTGAAGCATGGCACTCTCCTCTTTGCACCGTGGTCACCGGCGGCACGTTTTCCACCTCCGCTCTCTTGTTCTCCGCCCGGAGTCTGCAAATGCTCGGGTAAGTCCTTCCGTCGCTACCGCAAATGACCCCATTGGATTCGCAAACGCACACTCGGACCCCCGGCCTCTCCTGGCTCCGTCTCTCGCACCTGAGTCCATCTCCACAGGCCAAACCGCTGCAGTCTTCCCCTTCTCCGGCGGCGCACACAACGCAACATCCGCAAAAGTCCTGGACGCGTCCGTGGTAACACGCATGAGGCGGGACTGGACATTGAGTAGAGTCGCAAATCTGCTGGCACGTTTCTCTTTTTCGCAACAACCCGGCGCGCACAAGTGTCAGCAACGCAAGAAAAGCTGCTACCTTCATCATTGCTAAAAGTTGTTCCAGCTTGATCTCCTTGATCACCCAAATGACTGCTCCCTGCAGGTTTTCCTCTAAATGTCACAGAAGCCTTCCATCTCTTCCCTGTCATAACCTATAGGTTGGCTAGTAGCAGCACGTTCTCCCAGGTTTCAAGCCAAGAGCAAAGAGGAATGCAGCTCCATTATGTTTTATGTTTCCATGTCAAATGCCCCAAGGTAGAGAACAGATAATCTTACCTGGGTTGCATCCAAGTTTTGACTATAGGGTGATATATAATTAGTACAGAGCCTAAGGAGAGCAGAAAGTCGTTTTTTGTATTATTATTAATTAATCAAAATAAAATGATTAATTGTGAAAAAAATATTGCACAAATAGATAGACAGATAGATAATACTTTATTTTCAGATCAAGGATCTCAAATTTGTCTTGCATTAAAACAGCGGCTCCGTCACACAAACACAATGACATCACAGACAAACAGAACACGTGTGAAGGACGGTTTGAGCCTGAGCCTGTTAAAGTGTGGCTCGCACCGAAGCCCAGATGGAAACAGCACATGTTCGTTATGTAGAACATGGCTGGGGTCAGAAATGAGGGCATTGTTACTGGTAAGTGTTATAATATAAGGTCTCAAATAGTCCGTCCCAGGGTTGACCCACGATCTTTGTGCAGATCAGATGTGTCAGTCCAGATTCTGCAGTGACTGAGAGGCTGCTGTACCATCAGGACTGCTAGCGCTGCAGCACTACAGAACTGCGCACGCTGAGGATGATGGAGCTGAAACAGCACGAGCACTGGTTGCGTGGTCCTGAGGCGATGGAGGAAATATATTCTCTGCTTGGTCTTTTTGCAGATGAAGTCAATGTAACGTTTCCATGATAATTGTGAGTCGATCATGACAACCAAATATTAGTATGGCTCCACCTGTTTTATGTCAACATTATGAATAACTGTGGGAGCTGCAGATATGGATTTGGAGATGAAAACACCTTCAAATGGTCACTCATTTTGATAAAGCAAACAATAGAGAAACAGGACTTTTACACAAACTTGCAAGTTTTTATAATCAGAAAATTAAACAAAACAGAAAATACATCAGAAATATTTACTATGGCAGATAACAGAACTTTAAAAGGAATAATATGTATGCTTCGCAGTGTTAAGATATTATTTGTCCCACAATGGGGAAATTCCAGGGTTGCAAAAAAAGGGTACAGAAACAAATTATGCACGGTATAATAATAAACAGATAACTTAGAAAAAGAAAACTCTTATAAAAAACTCTCATAAAAACAGATAACTTACAAAAAAACCTCTTATAATCTTAATAATAATAACAACACTCTTATATACAGCTGTCATATGGACAGAAAATATAGCACCAGGGATGACTGACATTGTATCACAGTATTGCAGGTGTATAACAATATTGCACAGGGGTATAACAGTTAACCATATATATTATTACTTTATATATATATTAAAAATAAGTGTGAAAGAGAAGCTAATTTTGTTTTGCCAGATGAAGAATGGGAACATATATAAACTTATATATATGTTTATATATATAAACATATATATATAATGTTGGAATTATATATATATGTTCTCCAGCTGAATTAATTCAGCTGGAGAAATGTCTCACTGTATTTTATAACATGTCAAAGTGTTTACGTTTCACAAGGAAATACAAGCTGCTGGAGAAACTGCGGTTGCCGAGTGACCCACCATTATCATGTGTTTTGGGACTCTCCTGTTGTCCTTATCGGACTGAGATCAATAGAGCACTGGAGATGATGACCTGATGGTGGCGCTGTATAGAATGTACACGTTACAGTTTTCAGTTGACTTGATGTCCAGTGATGATGGGGCTTTTTAGGCAACATTATAAACATAAATGAAGTGTGGGGGGCCGAGGTAAAAAGGTCGAATGGTATAATTGTCTTGATACACACAACATAAAAAGAATATCAAATTATGAAAATCAAAACTTAGAAAAGACCAGACCAAAACCAAGACCAGAGCAATGCTAGAAATCGTAGCTGTCACGTTTGGGTTGAGAACCTTTTCATCATTTCCTGTGCTGGTACTTCAGTATTTGTACACTTTTTTGTGTTTATTCCTGTATTAAACATAATCTGGAACCACAGAACAATATTATATTTTCTATGAATTACATTAGATACTCAAAAGTACGAACAATGTTTTTTGTTTTGTTTTTTAAGACGCATCCGGCATTTTCATGGAACGATCCTGTACAAATTAAGGATTACAGAGAGAAAAAAAAAATTAAAAAATGTGCTTTTATCCTTCTTGTTATCAAAATAATTGTGCTTTTCTTTCTTTACCACTGTATGATAAAAACAAACACACCACATAAAAGCTCTTGCTAACATGAATAGCTCACAATACCAATATTTGCGCTAGCTGTTCATTATTTTGCGATAATACACTATTCAGTGACTCTTAACATCTTGACTTTTCTTATTTATCAAACATAAATAACTAAGACGTGACACGCGCTGTATCGCTATTATTTTCGTTCGCATGGATAACACATTGAGATAATGAGTACCCCAGACGGACTCGATTACGCGGGCCCTTCTCATCACACCTTCTCATCATATGGATCCACTTGAACGTGATGTCAGAGGCGTTTCTCTTTTTCGTCGGCGCTCTTGTGATGCCGTTTTCTGTGGCTCTTAGATGCCATAATTAACTGTCTGCCGCTGTTAGAATGGCTCGGTGAACTCGGCATCGATCGCGCGCTCTTCCCTCTCTCTTCTCACCTGTGCTTCACCTGTTTGGGGGGTTCTCGGCGTTGGGAGTATTCCGCGATGGCAATGAGCTAACGCTATCGTCGACCGCCGATTGCAGACTGAAACTCTTCTAAAGTCGTTACATTTTTAGTTGACTAAGAGCAATGTTGGGCTCTAATCGTCATTTCTCACTCACGTCACACTCTAATTCGGTGTGAATCTGTAAAGACACATCGCTGTAATTGGTTGATTGCTGATTGAAACATACGGAAACGCGCTGGCTGTAATGCGCTATGGATGCTAACGCTAACAGCTAACAGTGGGATAATGAACGCATAACGCCACCTCACCGCCTCTATCTCTCTCTCTTCCTCCTTTATTCTCTCTTCCCCCTTACTCATGGTCTCATCCTCTCGCTCTGTCTCTTTCCTTCTCTCTCTCTCTCCCCTCCCCCGCTTTCATTCCACTTACCCCCGATTTCTCTCCACCTTTTCCTTGGCATCCTCACCCCCTGTTTGTCCCTCTCTTCTCGCGTTCTCGCTCCCTCCCCCTCTCACACTCTCCTCTTCTTTCTCCTTCTTTCCTCTCTCTCCTCCCCGCACCTCATTCCTCTCACTTTACCGCCTCTCCCTCTCACTCTCTCTCCTTCTTATTTCTTTCTCTACCCTGTACTCTTTCTCGATTCTATCCATCCTTCTCTCACCCCACTGCGTGTATCTCTCTCAATCTCTCCTCATCTCTCTTCCCCTTATTTCTCTCCCTCCTCATCTCTCCCCCTTTCTCGTCCCTCTCACTTTTCCCCTTGCTTCTCCTCTCTCCTTCCTTCTCTTACTCTCTCTCTCTCGCGCTCTCTCACAAACCCCATCTCTCTCTATCTTTTCCCTCCCTCTCTTTCCATCCTCCTCTCCTTCTGTCACACCTCTCCTTGTTCTTTCCCTCTCTCTTTCTTGCTCTCTTTGCCACCCTCTCGCCTATCTCTTCACCTCTAATTTTTCCCCTTTCGCTCTCTTTCTCCCTCTCTCTTCTCTTTCTGTGGCCCCTTATCGCTCCCTCTTTCTTGTCCCTCTCACCCTCCCTATTTCTCCCTCCTTATCTCGCTCTATTTCACTTACCCACATTCTCTCGCCAACTTTTCCTTCCTTCTGTCAATCCCTCCCTCCTTATCCCTCCCTCTTTTCTTTATCCAGTCCTTCTCCCCACCTCTCATTCAATCCTTCCCTCTCTCTCCCTCTCTTCTTACCCTCTCTCTTTATCTTTATTTTTCACTTACACCATCTTTCTTGAGATTTTCTCCTCCTTTCTGTCCCTTCCTCTCTCTCCTTCTCTCTTCCCTTCACTTCTTATCCCTCTCTTTTCTCCATCCATTTCTCCCGCTTATACTCTTCACCTCTCTCTCTCACCCCCTCCTCCTCTCTTTCTTGCTCCATTTTCTGCTCTCTCTCTTCTTCTCTTCTCCTTTTCTTTGCACCCTTTCTTTGCATTTCCCTCTCTTAATAATACATTGCATTTATAATGTGTGACAGGGTTAAAACATCTCCCTCTGTCTGTCCCTTCCTCCCTCCTCCCTTTTCTTCCTCTCCTCCCCATCTCAGCCCAGTCTTCACTGATCTCTCCTCTGTCCCTCTCGCCTTCTCCCTCTCCCTGGCTCAGGTTCAGATACGTCGGGTGATATTAGAGGTTGACTGTCTTCCAGGATCTATTACGGGACGGAGCCGAGGCACCGGGGCCAAGAGGAGCGACTGCCAGCTCTGACGCGACTGCTGTGCAAAGACCAGTCCAACAAAAACACCTTTAAAGAGGGATTTGACCTTTACCAAGATAAAAAAAACAAACTACATTAGCTTCATCTGCTCATCTGCGCAGTGAAGCAATTTTTACATGTGATTTAGCAGACTTAAAAGCAGAAGACCTCCGTAACTATATCTTTGAAACTAGCCGGGGGTGAAGCTTCATACGACTCCGGGCCTGTTTAAACATGGCTAAAGGTAAATTTGCATATTATGTGTCCTTTGAAAGATTTGGTGCGATTGTAAATGTCGATTTGCTGCGTAGCGATAGCAGTTTGAGCAGTGAAATGGATTAGCTTCATGAAATATAAAAGTACCACCGGAAGGCAAGCATTTTGAGAACTGAACAGACAGGTGGACTATTGATAGGTATTGTTCAATTACAATTACAACATGGTACGGTTAAAGAAAAAAGTTAAGTTTAACATAATACAGGCCGCTTTTTTTATAAGATTAGGTCCACAACTTTCCAGTTTCAAATAGTTCTTCCGTGAAAATACGCACACAATGGTGCTGCATTGGCTTTTGTAATCGCACAATCTCATTCAAACAGTTGTAGGTGTGTGTCCTTGCCTTGTTTGAATGTGTTGCATGAATGAGCAAGGTTTTGAAACATTTTGTATTGTGTATTTTTTGAACGTCAAACTGGCTCTTTATGAACAGAGGATTTGTGTGCCTGTGCGATCTAAACTCCTTAAACTGGAGGACAGCCGGATCTCCTCAAAGTCTGAGAGGAGACTGCAGGGCGGGGCCGTGGCATGAACAAACTCTCGGGTGAAACCTGCACAGTGTAAAAATATGGCAGGCTGCATTACATTGCAAATATGGGGAATCTGCGTTTCAGTTTCATGCAGCTAAAGTCTGGAACAGTCTTCCTGAAGATGTGAGACAGATTTGAACAATGTCAGAGTAGAACCTAAACTAAAAACTGCTTTGTTTGGCTGTGCATATGACTGAAAAGATTTTCTTTGCACTCTTCTCTTTTATGTCTTAAACTGTTTGACGGATAGTATGAAAATGGCACCTTTGAACTGATTTAAATTAAGGTTATGTGATTTCTGCCATGTCTTTGTGATTTTAATGCATTTTTTTCCTGTTGTGTGAAGCACTTTGAATTGCCTTGTGTACGAATTGTGCTCTACAAATAAACTTGCCTTGCCTTGCCATTATAGTGTGATTCATAAACAGGCCAAGTCTAAGTTTTATGCATGCCCTTTTTGATATATTTTGCTGCTATTATCATTCATTGTTGTATGTTGCACCTTAATGCCAAAGCAAGTTCCAAGTTTGGGAATTATTTTCACTAACATTGAAAATAAACGTTCAGGTTCTGATCATCCCATTCCGAGTGTGTCGCCCTCTCTCACGCAGCACCAGAAGAGCCACAGGTTGAGCAAACACACACAGGCTGGTCAGGAGCAGGAGTTGGAAGTGTTTTGACTCCACAGATGTGTTCTGCAAAGCTCAAGCAGTAAAACACTTTTTATTTGACAAGAATACGCCTCATATTCACTTAGAAACAGTGAAAAAGCAGTTAATACGCACTGCGGCGCTGCTCAGTGGGAGCTAAATCAAAACTTGTTCACAGAAAACTAAAGTGCATGGGTATAGACAAATAAGGAAACAAAATAATTAGCAGTAGCAGTGGTTCTCTGGAGCCCAGTGCCGCTGCTCTCATTACGCACATATCACAAGCATCGAATTAAGTACTCGAGGGACCAACCTGACCAGGCAGTTTGGAGTGAATGACAGGCTGCGTGTGCAGCAGCTGCACTGCTCCTTTTGAAATGAAGCAATGAGCCATCAGTAGACATAGTCTGTTTTTAGTTTTTATCAACTCAAACTAAGACTCAAGTGTCTCCTCTCTCTCTCCATAGTGAGGTTGAGATGCGCAGGGTCCGCTACAAGCCACAGTTGAAACAGATCAGATCAGGGGCACAGCTGGGGACAGTTTAGATTCGCACACGTATTCTATGAACCACAAGGAGCAAAACGGTCTTTAGATGATGAAAATTAGCCTCATAATCTATTAGAAACCATGAGAAAGAGAAAATGAAACAAGATGTGCGATTCGTCCAGCCAAGCTGACACTGCGGTGTGCCAAAGTGGTTTACCTTCTTAATATCTAAATCATGTTTTCATAAATGCAATAGAAAGCGTCAAACTGTAGAGCTTTCTGGAGCCTTGATCTGTTCAGCAGAAGAGCAGAAGGGGATCGAGTGATGATTTAGATAGATTCAACTTTATTGTCATTACACATGTACAAGTACAAAGCAACGAAATGCAGTTTAGCATCCAACCAGAAGTGCAATCAACTGGAGAGACGCTGGGCCTCGCGATCTGGCCGCGCCGCCATGAATGGCTTATCTCTGCTGCTGATGCTGGAGCAGGGGTGGAGCAAGGAAATTTAAGGACTCTCGGGCCCCTCATATTAAAATGAGTAATGAGTTGCTAATAATATTGCATCTAAAAACCCCAGAATACAGAAAATTGAAAACATCTTGGTTGGGTTGGCCATCTGGTTTAGTCAGGTCTGTCGGGCTGCGGTCGAATCCGTTGAATTTATCCGTCTATATTACAACTTCAACAGACTGAACAAGAAACACAGAGAACCGGGCTAGCCATACTACAACTAAGGATGACTAGGCCGGCCGCCCCAGCCCGCACCTGGTCTGGGCCAGGCGCAAGGAGCGGGACAGACCCAGTGATGATGGCGGCTTTGCGGGAGATAATTGATAAGATTACAAAGACAGTAGACAAAACGGTAGATGTCGCCCCGGCGGAAATGCGTAATTCAAATTCCAAGACTATGGAACAAACCAGGTACACGTCCTGACTAAGCAAGTGGACGACCTGGAAAATCGTGATCACAGAGGTAATCTGGCGGATTGTTCGGTCTTCCAGAGGACACTGGAGGGAAAGATGTGGTCTTTAAGTTCAGGAAGGCTTAGATCGCAGAATATCTAACACTTCCAATCAAAAGCTGGGAAAATAAAGCTTGGCCATGCACGTTGCTTCCTCCTGACTACCAAGCCGGCCCCGAACCATCATCCAAGACTATTATACTGAAGTTCCACAAGTTCAGTGATAAACAGCGTGTCATGGCAGCATCTAGACGTCTCGTCCGAGAGTAGTCAAGAAACGCAAAGCATTTGACCAAGTGAAGTATCACCTGAGACAGAAGAAAATGGACTACGCTCGGCTTTATCCCGCAATGCTAAAGCTCAATGTGGATGGAAAGATAAAAAGATATACCACACAGGAGAAGGCATCGACATTTGCAGATACGCTGCCGGACCCCTGAGCAATTTGACATTCTCCCCTTCAAATATGTTAAAATACTGTATTCCATCTAAAGTATTACATCTGATGCAGTCATTTCCTACATTAGAAATCAGGAAATGACTTGTTCAAATGTTCTGTTCAAACCCCCCTTTTCAACTCTGTCTCATTTCAAATAACCAACATTTAAATGCTGATTAATAAGTGAGACCCTGGGCCTCATTTTCTCTCTTAATAATAATTTTGCTTTGAATTTAGATAGTGCCTCAAGCCTCTATTTTATTACAGCATGTTCCATTGTTATGTCCATATGTTTAATGACAGTGTTCACCATTTTGGTGGGCCACAACCATCAAATGCCTAGAACCGGCCCTGGGAAAATGTGTCAAAGTTAAAACGAGAACAATCTCCTCTGAACTGAATCTGCTCTTGACTTTCAGAAAGTAGGCTGCTCCCGATCCGGAAATTGTACAAAGAAGGCACGGCGTCTTTTTAATTCTCACCCTTTGTAATGAGCTTAGGAATTATGAGTTTTCCGGGTGGAACAGTGGATTTGTATGGCGTAGGAAGAAGCAGCTGGAATGACAAGTGCTATGTGGATGAAAAAAAAAGAAAACGAAGAATATCGAGGATGGTAGTTGCTGTGGCCATTATGGAAATGTCAGGTCATTACTGGGGCTTGTGATGTAAGGCCCTGAACGCTGCGCGTTAAATGTAATCCATTTACGGCGTGGACGTTCTCCAACTATAATCATAACAAAACAATCAGCAAATTGAATTCTGACACAGGCTGCAATTACTGCCACTATTTCTATATGCCTTTCTCTCCCTCTCTCATCATTACCCACAATGCATCAGGGCTAAAGATTATGAGCTGTTGGTATGCAAGCTAACCCCAGTAACCATCAACAGAATGTATGCATAATCAGTCAGGTTTGTTTGTTAGTTGAGCAAGTTAAAGGACACATATTGAGACGTTTTTCATCATGTAAAGAAACAAGGAATTTTATGTGTAAAAATGGCCAAAATAGCACTTATTTCGGACATTTATATCTCAAAAATGGACAGTGTTAAAAAAACACTGAAAATTTTGACCTATGATATAAAATTTCCCCTAATGTTTTTGACTTAATACTCCAAACCAATGACATAAACTTAAAGAAAACTAAATAAGAGTAAGTCTGAACTACCCCAAGAGACCCCAAAAATGTCTGGATCGAACCCAAGGACGTATCTGAGGATTTAACAAGGATTAAATCAGGACTCCTTTGTCTATTTATTTCACATTAAGGTTTGATTGATTTCTTTAAACATCGTGCGCAAACATTCAAAATGAATTGAAACTAAACAAAACGAAAAGATGTCTTAACTACGACTCGTGGGCTCTGAAAATATGAGAGCTTTATGGACACATCGAGGTACCATTTTACTATAACTGCGCCTTAATAAAAGAAAATGAACAATTGTTGAATTATATTGTTCATTATGAATTATCTCTCTGTTCGTGCATAATTAAGGCTATTAAAAGTGTAGTGTAAATTGTATGCATTTAGTTTTTCAAATATGGTGATGATTATTGGTTTATACGTCTAAACCAAGGTTAAATTAGGCTTTTTGATCAATGAACCTTTTTTAAATTCAACTAAATCTAAACGTAGTCGTACAAATACAGTCCGACTGACAGAATAATGTCTTTGTTGTTCCCTTTCCCACTCTCCATCCATCTTTCTGCACAGCTTCAATTTGACTCACACTAGATATGATACAACTTCCTCCAGTAGGGGGCAGTAGAGATCCACACAGCCCCTTCTAGTATCTTCTGTCTCATTTAGCTCAGGACGGAGTGTGTCAGGGAGGGCATGCGAAGCTTCAGTGCTCCTGTCCCAAACCCAGATGCATGCTGGGAAGGTGGGTCATCTTGGTGGGCACCATGCCGGACGGAACACAAAAACATCTCATCTTCCTTTCTTTTCCTGTTCTGTTTTTTTAATTTATTTTTCATTTTTTTAGCTAATTGGCACATTCAAAATGAAAGTGGAATGGAAAGGCCGTCCACGTGCACTGGACTATGAAGTATCCGAGCTATTGTAAAAGAAAGTGTCCATCATGTTAAACGAATAATCTCTTATCTTGTTCATTAAAGTGGTTGTGGTTGCACTGTTGTGGTGGTAAAGTGCAGCAGCAAAAACCCTTAGTCACAGTTGTCAGGTTTGCTCCCTGGACAAGTACCAACTCGGATGAACTAAGTCTGGACTCAAATTAGAATCTTAAAAAAAAAAACACACACACAAATAACACAAAATATGTGCCATGTAAATGTATTCGGAAGATTCTGCACAACACGCCGACATTATTAAGAACATTAATTGCACAAGGAATAATATAATGGTCAAATCAGTTTGTTTTTGCTCTGGAAAGCCTAAACCTCTTATTTAAAGACAACGTCATGAAGTCCTCTGGCAGAGGGTGGTCCGAGCTCAACAGAGGAGACAGAGCTGTTCTTCAGGCATGTTTGTGAGGCTGAGCTGCTCGGACTCTTTCTCTCCATAGATGTCAATCAAAAAGTGGGTTGATCCAGAACTGTTGTTATCACTGTTGTTTTCTTTTTAAAGGCATTTGTGCAGGACTAAAATGTATCTGAATAAAATACTCCTTTTAACAAGGAATATTTTATCTTGCGTTTCAGATTTGGTCCACTCAGTCTTTATAGGTTCTTCATTTATGTATTATTTTTCTTCAAAAATAGATTGTCGAGTACTTTAAATGTTAGTTTATAGCAAAAACAATTTAAAGAATTACAAGAAACACAAATGTTCCAATCTTTATAAATATTGTTTGCAAATATTGTGACTTATAATGAAAGTGTAACTAAATATATATGTTTGATAAAACCATGTGCATGCTGTTGTTGTGTCCTGGGGCAAGACACTTCACCCACCTGGCCCAATAATCCGACATCAGCCTCACTTCAGTCTGTCCCAGGGCAGCTGTGGCTGCAGGTGTGGAGTGAATGAATAATGACATGACTGTAGCCCTTTGAGAGGCTTTTCAAGCTTGAAAAGCATAAGACAACGTAAGGCATAATTATGATTAAAGAAGAGCTGTTTCAGGCGTTTAGTATTAAACTATGACATATGTAGATAATTATTGTACTTTGTTTTACCTCCTCTTCATTGTGGCATGTCACTGTAGACAGATGTTATTATTGTAGAAAGTGACATGTTTGTACATTTTATGAATAATCACTTTTAGAGAAAAGTAGTCACACTCAGGTCTCAAATGTAGAGCTCATGATTACTCAGATATGCATGCGTCAATCAAAATGCAGCTTTGAGAATTGCTAATGATAAAGGGACATCATTATAACATAGTTAACAGCTTCTAACAGTTGATTTGCTCATACGTCCCTTTAATATTAGTATTATAGACGGACTGATTGTACAAAATGTTTCCCTCCATCTCTGGACACTGTCCTACTTGCTTTTAGCATTTTAGCATGACTTTGTGCACCAAACAGACGCTATTGCTTCTAATCCTATGTTGACCTGATGTCTCTTGATATTTTTTTGCATTCAGCGGTTATTTAGCCCTTATCAGTGCACGTCCAGCCGGGAAGGACTAACCACTCTGCCAACAACCGATCTGCACTCCAGTCGCCCTCACCTCCTGTCCAAGATGTCCGCCGTTTCCTGACGTTAAGAAGGCTAATGCTGCTGCCCGCGATTTCAAACCAGCTCAAATCCTCTTAATAGATTATGGACCATCAATCAGCGCACACAAAGGCCGGCCCGGGAGCGAGCCGCAGGTCCATGACTAAGCTTATTTGCCCTTGGTATGATCTGACAGGCTGCAGGCTGGAGGGCAGCGTCCACATGCACTTTACCATGACATCACAAATCCACCAGGAAAGGGGAAAAGCAGCATCTATTATTACTTTGAATAATTCCAACAGCAATTTGCCAGGGCAAGGCAAGGCAAGTTTATTTGTAGATCACAATTCGTACACAAAGGCAATTCAAAGTGCTTCACGCAACAGGACAAAACATGCATTAAAATCAAAAAGACATGACAGAAATCACAAAACCTTAATTTAAAGAAATTTAAAGGTGCCATTTTCAGGCTATCAGTCAAATAGTTTAAGACATAAAAGAGAAGAGTGCAAAGAAAATCATTTCATTCAGATGCACAGCCAAACAAAACAGTTTTTATTTTTAGCTTAGATTTTTGAACATTGCCAGAGTAGAGGCCTGTCTCACATCCTCAGGAAGACTGTTCCAGATTTTAGCTGCATAAAACTGAAACGCAGATTCCCCATGTTTAGTCCTGACTCTGGGCACCAGCAGGAGGCCGGTCCCTGAGGTCCTCAGAGTCCGAGATGGTTCATATGGCACTAACATGTCCGAGATGTACTTTGGTGCTAGGCCATGGAGAGACTTGTATACAAGCAGAGCTGCTTTGAAGTCTATTCTCTGAGCCACAGGGAGGCCAGTGCAGAGACCTGAGCACAGGACTAATGTGATCGTACTTCCTGGTTCTAGTCAGGACCCGAGCAGCAGCGTTCTGGATGTACTGCAGCTGTTTTACAGCTCGTTTGGAGAGGCCAGTGAGCAGGCCGTTACAGTAGTCTAATCTACTAGAGACAAACGCATGGATAAGTCTCTCCAGGTCTGGTTTAGACACTATACTTTTGATTTTGGCAATGTTTTTTAGATGGCTAAAGGCTGCTGATGTTATTGATCTGACGTGGCTGTTAAAATTCAAGTCTGAGTCCATTATTACCCCCAGATTTCTAACTTGATTTGTAGGTTTTAGAGCGAGACTCTGGAGGGTGAGGGTGAATTTTGGTGAGGTTTGAACTGCTGACCCTCCAGTGTGTGATCGACAGCTTGACCCACTGCACCACAGTATGCTGTAGATGGGGAGTAGCGATAGTGGTAGAGGTGTAGAAAAATGTTTGGTGTTTGATGTGTATTCCGATAATGATATTCAGACATTTTTAGTTTAGTTTAGTTTAATCAGCCTGTTTTTGCAGCTATATTTTTTACAATAAACTAGATGTTAAAAATTTACATATTTTCAAAACAACATTCACATCATTATCGACACTTCGATTTATTACCACCTCTAAGTGGTAGTAATGTTTATAGTTGTAGTAGATAGTACTGATAGAAGCTTGATAGATCACATTAAAATGAGCTCAATCACAAGCGTAGCTCATTTTAATGGTCAGGTCTGGCCAGTCCTGTGGCAGTAGCACACTTGAGACCCCGAGCAAGTCCTGAGCAGGTCCTGAGCAGGTCCTGAGCAGGTCTCTCCTCAGGTTTCTTATCATTATAATCTAAGTTTTCACTTTTTATGAGTGACATTTAAGCCCTAATTTATCGGACGGACATTGATCATGTTTCTGTTGGTAACTGTAATGCAAGAATTATTAAAATTATACTTTAACTTTGCGTCCCAAACTTTAAATCTAAATTTCTGTGATTGGTCCTATCCTCAACTCCGCCTGTCCGTTATCTCTAAAATGGAAGAAAATCAAATAAAAAATTTTGATCAATAAGGATGAATACAAACATTATACATTTTTGTCCATATTGCCCAGCATTTATTAGTATTATTAGCAGTATTAGTAGTTAAAGTTGTCAAAAGTATCAAAAATCAGAGGCTAATCGATCAAATCTAGATTCAAACGAGAATATATAAAAATCACACAAACAAGACCAAAATTTGACCTTTCTTGAATATTGGAATAATCTTTAGCCTCAAGAAAACATTGTAACATAAATAAAGTACTATTGTTTAAGACGTTTTTTTGTTATAATTGTGGAATCAAATCCATTCCTTAGTCTTAAAATAGCGTTTGAAAGTAGTAGTAGTAAACCTAAAGAAGATAGTGGCAAATAATAGTACATGGCAGGAGAAGTAATAGTGCAGAAACTCTTGAAATAGGAGGAAATTGCTATTTAGTGACTTTAGTTTAATTTAATACATAATTCATCGATATTAGGGAATGCTTCTGCCATATTCTAACAATGCAATTTAAAATACCATACAGATGAAAACTTTATGTGATGGCCTCAAAGTGACACAAACCTTGAATGATTTATAATATAACACGATGATTGTTATGAATGAATAAAAATATGACTTCTCCCACATGTGATGTGTGGGCAGGGTTATAGAAATCAATGACCTCGCGACTCGGCAACGCAATTTGAAAATTTCACAAGGAAGATCAGCAGGAATTTATATCTGAAGTTATTTCGTTGGAAGCAGAAGTGGGTATTAAATCATTCATATTTGGAATAATCTGTACTTGAAAGGGTCATTTCAGTCCATAATAATTACTTGCATTCAGTGAAAATCTGACTCTAACGCACAATATATTTTCATTAATATGTTTTTTTTAATTTAAATGTTTTTATTTTTAACATTTTAGAACATATAAAAACAGGAAAAGAAACCAGAGAGCAGTTACAAAACAAAAGTAGCAGACATCCAATTAATTAATAATTCACAAAAAACAAAACCATGGTCTAGAGAACCCCAAAAGTACAAAGACGTCCCACCTCGTCCAAAGTGTGTCAAACCTGTCCAATTTCAAGTTGAGACCAAATGTAATTCTTACCATTTTACGAATGCCCATTATAATGTCAGTCCAGTTCTTGACCGTCGATGCATTGATTTGTGCATTGATTTGTGAGGGCCTTTTTTGCTGCTGCCTGGAGGATGCTCCAGAGATAACTGCCAATTGTGTCCATGGCAGGAGTCCTGAGGCCCAAATACATAGTTCTGAAATCCGTTGGGATGGTGATGTCATAAATTGTCTGTAAGGCTTTACAGGGGCCATACCTGTTCGCCGATGCCCGATCTCGTCAGCTTTCGGAGTCAAAGCAGGTCACGGCATGGTCAGTACTTGGATGGGAGACCGCTGGAACACCAGGTGCCAAAGGGGGGCGCTAGAGGAAATGTCGTAGTGTACTTAGGCAAGACACTTCCCCACATTGTCTTTGTCATGTGTAATGCGCTATATAAATACACTGTAATAATATCAAGTGAATGTTTTTTTCTGATTTCAGGCTAAGAAAAAATCAAACTCTTCTTGCAAATAAAATAAAATGAAATAGACATTTAGTCAGAACTGTGTGTGTGAATGTGAGGTGGAGAGCGGGGTATATTTTTATTTTTGTTTGTTTTGTGACTTGTTTGTTAATTTTTTGTAATATTTTATTGTCGTTAATTAAAAAACTTACGCTGTATTGTCCCGAAGGGAAACTTGTCCTCTGCATTTGACCCATCCTCCAGGGCCACTAGGGCATCTGCTCAGGAGCACTGAGGACACATCTCCAGATCTTGGGCTAAACTTGGTCAGGACCTATAGCCGGAGGGTTTGACCTATGGTGTTTATAAGTTTTTTTACGCTGATGGAGTTACCGTATTTTCTGCACTATAAGGCGCAATGGATTATAGGGCGCGCTGTCAATGAATGGTCTCATTTGTGAACTTTTTCGGTGCATTAAGCTAAACAAAACAGTCCCAACCTTGTTCAATGGAAACACGTTCTGACACAGTCTGATACGCTAAATCAAGCGTTAGCGTATTCACAGTAACTCAAAATTGTTCAGTTAACACTATAACATGTAAAATAAAACACAATACACTCACCTTTCCGCTCCTGGCTATGGTAACCGTAATGCTGCAAGCGGTGCGGCTTTGTAGTTTACCAAAGTTGTGATAAAACATTTTGACGGATTTTTGAGCGCTGTGTACCACATAAAATCGGTTCGAGGTCAGAAAGCACAACCAGAATTAATCCATATATAAGGCGCTCTGGGTTATAAGGCGCACTATCATTTTTTGAGAAAAATAAAGGGTTTTAAGAGCGCCTTATAGTGCGGAAAATACGGTAACCTTATTGCTCGAGCGAAACCCACCCAAACAGAGGGAGAAACATGCATTCCAGAAGCGCAGAGAAATGAAAGAACCGGCAGTCCTTTCTTGTTTACTCCAACTTCAGCCACGTCTCACAGCTTATGAAGAAAAAGTTTCATTTTGACATGTTTGGGTGGCGTCAGTTGCTCACATGGAAACGCCGGTTTGGGGGGCGGGGCCAGTAGAAACGTGGCTTAAGGCTACAATTGACCGATATCATTTTTAACGGTTTCTGGCGTTTTAAATGTAAAAATAGTAAAAATATATAAAGCTAAACACCAGAATATTTGACTCAAATTTGGCAAAGGACAGACTTTTTTCCCAGTTGAAGAGAGATGTGAGTTTGTTTTAAATTGCTACGGAGACTGTCCTAATTTGTCATCATTCTGAAACCCATGGTATTTTCTGCTCCATTCAAGCAGCTTGACTCCGTTCATGAGAAGCGCACATAATCCATGATGTCTGTTTTCTTTAGACATTGGACATGGATTAAACGCTCACGAAAGTCGTGCTTTGAGCGACATTTCTCCCCAAACACATCTTCTCCAATGTGTGCATATATTCACCGTCGTCCTTAAAGGTAAACAGGATTTCTGTGGAACATACCGGAAGCACAAAATCGCGTCTGAAATTTGGCAGCTCCGATGGGGGTCAATGGAGTGAACGTTTGAATAGAGTTAAAGCGGTAACAACATGAAACTCGCCTCCTGCTGGTGCTGAAAATGAGAGCACTCGCACTGACACGTGGAACTTTTCTACTTTCACAATTTTAGCTCATAAATTCAACGTTTTGTCATCGCCAGCTTTGTGTGAACACTAGCCGAGCAAAAATGTCAAAAGTTGTTGCCAGTTTTATTTAATCCATATGTTTTTTAAAAAAAAAACTTTTTTCTTTTAATCTGGATTCTCTGTATTTTGGGGCGCTACAGACAACCCAATTGTGATTTGGTAGATTATTTAAAACCAGATGTCCATCCTATTGCAACTACATTATTGTAACTGCAGAGTGCAACCACTACTGATTTTTGTGTGTTTTAAAATGTTAAGGTGAGTAGGAAAAATCTAATTAAAAGAGATCATATTGAAACATCTATTTAAGTTTGCTTACATAAATGTAAGTATGGAAAAAAAAAAATCATCACGTAAGGTTTTCATATATAAATGAGTAAATATAAAATGGCCAAAACTGCACATTTTTAGGACATAAATTTGAAAAATGGATAGAGCCAAGTTTGAGTAAACTTGTTTACTTACTCACACTTGGTACAAAAACTCTAGTCAGGTTTTTGGAATTATATAACAACGAATTCTGTACGATCAATCAAAATCTTGTTAAGTAAAACACTGTCAAATTTGGTGTGTGCAAGTGCAACTTTACTGTCTCTGTCAAATAAATAAATACAATTATACAAAATTGACATTTAATTTATGAGGCATTTTGTCTTAAAATATGTTTAGTTTTCATCCTGATTTTGTCAAAAAACGTTTTTTTGTTTTAGCTGAGAAAAAGCTGAACTAAAGTGTCATGGTTAGTTAGTCGAATACGTCCATAGTAGTTTTATTCACCCTGAAAAAGTGTTACTTCATCAGCATCTTGTAGCTATTAAAAAAATAAATGATAAAAATTAATGAAAGTTGATTCTGTGAAATTATACAACAATTTGTTGAAAGTTTCCCACAAAAATGTCTAATCTTTCACAATCACACGCAAAGCGATTTTCATTCACACTCAAGAATATACCCTGATAAAAACCCACAAGTGTTGTTTACAGCCACTTGTACTTAAGACTTTCTTACTTGTCTTTCTACTTGTTTTAAATGTGCAAGGTTTTAATTTGTTTGTTAGAAATTAATTAAGATACAATCAGTTTCAATTTGTGAAGGCGTACTGCGGCTTGTTTATACAGATTCAATAAAAGAGTTAAGTTTTCTTTGGCATTTTGAAGTATATACTGTCAACAACATGGACCTGAAGTAGCAGGAGTTGAACTTTTAACAAAGGTAAAGGTTTGATGTGCTGTATAAACTATTGCAGTGTATATATACATTTAAAATCTGCTTCAAAAATATGAGATTACTTACTGTAGTAACAAGTAGTCTGTAACAAACTGAAATTCTGTTTTTTATGTTGTAAAATGTATATTATTTTCCCCCTTTCTCACATGCATTGGGCAGGAATCAATATTTCTCTATGAATCGTTTTGCACTTTCAGCAAGAGAAGTCCCTAAATGTTTAACATGATCTGGCCGTATGGGGTTTGGTCACAACTTTAAGTCCAGTAGGTGGCGCTTAAGAGTATAAAAGCGTCTCTCGTCTTCTTCTCTCTCTAACTCGTACATTTCTGCTTCCGGTCTTGCGTACAGGTAGCTATTCAAACCATTGTTTCTTCATTGTGGCTATTGAATAACGCCTGTACTGGCGTAGTGCCGCGGTATGACGAGCCCCGTGACGGGCCCCGTGACGCACCGCTTCATGGCGCTGGTAGTCCATTGCTTTGGTGGCTGCGGCATCTTTTGAAGTAGGGGTCCGAAGTGTCGTATGGTGCTGTCAGCCGTCACCCGTCAAGGGTGCGCGTTCACGGGCCTTTAAGTGAAGTAGGTTCTGCCACAGTAAGGTGCGTAGAAATTACTATTTGTTTTAAGATAATCTAAATTTCTTATATTCAGGCTTCGGGTTTGAGTCACCGGCCCGTCGCTGCCTTGCCTGTCTGTCGCTGCTTTGCCTTCCTGTGTGGGCTGCCTGCCCTGTGCCACGGGGCCTGTGTTCCGCATCGCCTGGTAAAATTATTGTAACAAACTGAATGGCCTCCTTTTTCATCAATGTGGATGAACCCATGCGCCTTATTGCGCCGCGTATATTTGGTATGCTACATACCCTGGAATTGCTGGATATATATATTTATATTTATATTTACATTATATAGTGATGGCAACATCAGGAAAAAGGAACACGAGAAACAGGAGAAATACCAAGGGCTCAGAGAAGAGCTGGAGGGTGAAGGCAAAAGTGGTGCCCGTGGTCATCGGAGCACTCGGGGCAGTGACCCCCAAACTTGAGGAGGGGCTACAACAGATCCCTGGAAAAACATCAGACATCTCAGTCCAGAAAAGTGCAGTACTAGGAACAGCAAAGATACTGCGCTCCCAGGCCTCTGGTAGAGGACCCAAGCTTAGAATATGGGATGAGACCACCCGCGGAGGGTGAGAAGGGAATATATATATCTATATATATATATCTAGATATATATCTAGATATATATATAAAGAAATGTGTATATGATGTTTTTAGAGAGCTTCTAACTGCT
Organism: Chaenogobius annularis; assembly: GCA_015082035.1. Classification (NCBI taxonomy): domain Eukaryota; kingdom Metazoa; phylum Chordata; class Actinopteri; order Gobiiformes; family Gobiidae; genus Chaenogobius; species Chaenogobius annularis. The sequence continues at coordinate 2,074,077 of BJKM01000106.1, forward strand.
CAGTATGCCACATTGAGTACTGAGCATGTAATTAACAAGCATCATTATTTTTGCTTTATTTATCCAACCACATCACAAGCTCGTCATATTAACAATTGCCTTATTACAATTCCCTATCTCAATAAAACACAACGTCCTAATAACAAAATAAAATCCTGCACTGAAATGAATAAACAAAGCATTACGTTTAGACCCATGGGACGTCATATCAAATATTGGCTTACATCAAAATCCAGCAAATTAGTTACAAGCAAGAGTTTTATTTAGATGATTTTCTTTTCCCAGTGGCCACATGGAGAGACCACTTACTGCACAATCTGTCTGAAAACTAACATTTGTCACGCGCCCATCTGTGCAGCTACATTGGTAACGTTATGTCCACCCGAGTGTGGTGGAAACGAACAAACCCCCCCTCAACGAATATGGACGTCACGCAGAGGTTTGTGGATTAACACAACCAGCAGGATGCAATTAAAGCGACATTGGGAAGCGATACAGCAGATGTGCCCTCTGGAGGCTGGGATGAATTGTGTATTAAATTGTGGCAGGCTGGTTTGCACCTCTTCCGGGTCCCGAACCGCACCCGACTCACATTTGGTAACAGCAGGTGTACGCTTCATGCAAGGTGGGTGCGGTTTGGGTTCCAAACCAGTGATCTAAACCAAAACGCGGGATTTATCAATGTTGACGAGATCTCCCGGTGCACACAAACCTAAGTCCAGAGGTGGTGTACCATGTACGCCAACTTCGAACAAACTGTGAGTTGTGCGCATAAGTTCTGGTATACCAACAAATATACACCCAAATGTATACCATTTTCACCACAATGTTGATAAATGAGGGCCAATAGGTGTACGTAAACCCAACGCAAATGTTAATTGTTTTACACAATATCTCAGACTCAGTACTGTCATTCGAGTCATTTTTTGGCACTCCCACATGCATATTATTCATTCACTCTCCACACGCGTTTGTGGTAAGCTACATCTGCCCAGTGGCTCACTGACAAGAGCTGGTGCTGTCATTCTGCAAAAAATCGCCTCTCTGAACACCACTAATCAATCACACACAGCATATAGACAAGGTTGGAGAAGTGTACAAGGCCAGCCAGCAAGCAGAGCGGTGTCATACAGCAGCACAAGACAACACTGCAACCAGAGCCACTGTCGCTTCAAATTAACCACTGTACACATCGTCGAAAACCCATTGTTTCAAAATATATGATGCTAGAGCCAGAGCACCACCTGAGATCTCTATTTACTGTTGAAGAGTCCGACGCTCCGTGCCTCCTACATAGCCTCAGACAGCAGCAGTCTCCCTGTTTAGTGTCATACCTTTTTCACCCTCAGACTTGGAAATGCAGCTTACATCCAACCACAACAGGCTGCCAAGAAGGCTTCAGCTTATACATACACTCATACATAATTCAAAAGTCATAACTTTAACTTCTATGGCCTCTCCTGCAGAATAGCCCTAGTTACCTCTCCCCCATGCAAAGACGCTAGCACCGAGGGGAAATTCCTGTCTCAAAACATTGTCAGAAATCCCCCTGCTAGACCTTAATACATGAAAAGCTACACTGCAGAGTCCCTGATCCCCCCCAAAAACTAGCATGCTGTTCGAAGCAATAACATGGTAAATAAGAGGCGACAAGATGCAAGAAAATACCGCAGAAATACGGTAAAAGCGCTGCAGGTTTAAAGCACCAAAGCGTAGCAGGATGTCTTGAGTGCGAGCCCCCAGCCTTCACAGCGTGGGATTGGGTGAGGTAAAAGAGAACGATGTGGCGTGCTGGGCTCAGTGGGGAGGGCTCCGAGCTTACAAGTAAATCCTAAGGAGTTTGCACACCTCGCAAAGTCAACTATTTAAGGAAACATGGCGTAAGGATGATATCTGAACCAGGGCAGGTTTGATCAGGTTTTCGGTGACAGGAACAGGAGTGGGGATGACTAGCGTTTGAGGAGACGGTAAAAAATGTGGAGGATTTGTGTTAAAGACAATGCATATGAAAGGTGGAAGAAAGCAAGTGGTTGTTTTTTTGTCGCTACGGGAATGATGCATTACATCGGCACAGTAGTAAATGCTAGTCAATAACGGGTTAAATTGGGCAACACAACATCTCTTGTATCTCAGCAGCTGCTTTTACTGTGCTCTGGACAGTGTGAAAGGCATTTACCTGAACTAGAAGAAGTCAAAGTATTACAAAGCACCTTTAGGCAAGAATAGACTCTTCTGTCCGCTGAACTGGGGTGTCCGATTTTCACACCGCGAAAGGAAGAAGTAGGTATTTAAATCTTGCTAACTAGTTCCTCTCTCTCACAAACCCTTTGGCAGGTTGTTAATATCCACATGCCATCATCTTAGGTGCATGCGCACTTATAAAAGAACAGCCAGGGAAGTGAAACTGGTCTGGTCCACCCAAGCTTTTATACAATAGTCTTTTGGGGAAAACACAAAAAATCATTCACACATCAGTTACAAAAAAATGAACCAAAAAAACAGTGAGGTACCCAAACTTAACCTGAATAATTAGGCCCGCTGGTGGTTAAGCAAGGTTGGTTCATCTTGGCTCAATATTTAAAAAAAAGTCTTAAATTCAATCATTAAATTCAATTCAAGTTCATAAAGATGTTTGTTTAAAGGTCACATTGTGCACTGTTTGTGTTGTTACAGGCCTTTAAACAAGCTGTTGAGTACCTTTTATTTTGGCGTCTCATGTTTTGGAAAATGCTGTCGTATAGAAAATATGCATGAAGTTGCATCAGTCAGTGCTCAGTCATTGCTCCTTCATCTCGATTTGGTGTTAGCTACAGCAGCAAGAACAAAAAACAAAAGCTAGCTATTATATCTACGTGGCCGGCACGCTGATGTAAGTACGCGGTTGTAAAGAAAGCGATTTCACGTCAGAAATGCTCAGAACAAAAGGCAGCTTAAGTGTAAATGTCCACGCAGGTTTGTTGTGGCAAGTTGTCGCTGCTCTTAAGTTTCATCGACTCGCGGCTGTAGATAAGGACCTAAACCCGTACCCCTGGAACGTTTCCACATCTTGTCATGACCACAATCTTAAATAATAATCATAAGAATGTTTTGTGAAAGAGCAACTCAAAGTGGCACACAATTGTGAAGTGGAAGGAAAATTATACATGATTTCCAGATTTTTTAAAATACAAAACTGAATAGTGCAGTGCTCATTACACACACAATATTGCTCAATACAATTTATTTAAGTGTGTGGTTGTGACGTGACAAAATGTTCCAGGGGTACGAACACTTTTTTAAGCCACTGTAACTTCTGTCTCCTTTTCATTTTCAGTTTTATTGCAGTGACAACAAATAAGACAGAATACGTTCACTTTAAGAATTCCATGTAAAGGATCATAAATGAGGTTGCTTTTGTGTGGGCACTGACAAAAAATTACCATAAAAAAGCTTTTTGTGCTACCTATAACTATTTAATGAATCTAAATTTGCCTTGCTTTGCTGGAATAAATAAACTTTAGTCCCTGAGTTGTGGTTAGTTAGAATCACATAATGTCTTCCTTCTCACATGTAAAGGCTGGAGATGTAATTAATGAGCAGAGCTGTTATGTGAGGGCCTACAGTCCATCTGTGAGAGCTTTATGTATTTCATTACGGTGTGAAGAGAACATATGCGGCATCATCAGCAATTAGTTTAGACTTACCTTTCATCGAATCATAAACTTTATGTAACTAAGTCTTTACTAGTTGCTTCTATATTTGTGGCTTCCATGGCATTCTGCTATTGGTGTAAACAATCAAAACATTATTATGATCCAAATGGTGCTCCACACTCACACTCCAGACAGGAATTTTGGCTCTCATTTAGTACTGTTCTCTTTCAAAGGACCAGTTCTCACAGCTGGCTCTGGGTCCAACAAGATGTCTTTTACAACCTTTTACATCAAAGTCTTTTCAAATCTAGAAACCTTTTGCGTTTAGCGAGAACTCTTTTTGTCTCGTGCACACGCGGCTGCAGTACCTTCCATCTCTTCCTGGGCGCGTTTACAGTGGTCATTTGCCTCCAGCTGTCACGTCTGAGTCCACTCATTCATCGTTTGGCCAGACTCCCCCCATTTTAATTAGCATGTTATGTTTCCGTCGCGGTGATGATGAGCGAGTAGCATGGGCAGCAGATTGAGATGGATAACTGGAGTATGGAGGAAGAGGAGGAGCTGTTAATGGTTCTACCGTGTGTTGGGCAGATGGTGAGATACAATGCCCAAGATAGCATCAATTAGCTTGATAAGTAAATGCGTCGGATTTGGCACTTTAGCATGCGATGTCCACGCCATATCTGTTGGTTCACAGAAGTAGAGGTCATTGCAACGATAGGGAATTATGATGGATTAGCAATCTGAAAATGCCAGTAATGATCTGCGTGGAGCTTGGTCGATTTGCCTGCAACACTGAAGGCTCTATGTCCAGTTGTGAACCATGTTTGTTTGAAGAACATGGTTCAGAATAAACTGTCTCACTCTGATGTGGACATTTCTACATCTAAGTGCATGGAGTAAAAGGTGTTCATGAATTAAATTAAATAATAGTCTCTTCCACATGCCCTTCACATGAAATGGCCATCTACGTGATGTGGTTTGGTTGGATAAATATAGGCGGATAATTAATTCTGATACTAATATTTATGATTTGGTTCAAAATGTGTGGATTTTTCTATTGGACATCTATAAAACAATACAGTTACTTTTCGGTTTGTAGAATGTGACTATGTTCCTCTCGAATATGGAGGAAAGAGCCAATATTCCTGTATCAAATTATGTTTTATTTGATATACCGGTATTCAAAAGCTAAATAATTTACATGGCGGATGAGGTGAGTGGTTTAGAAGGCTCCACATTTGTCCAAATGAGACAATAAAGGCGCAGGTACAATACAGACAACATCATTCATATACAATATTAGTGCACTAAAAGTCATGTTTACTATAGCTAATGATCAAGGTTAAACTTTCTTGTGAGCCCATTGTTTTTCGCTCTGGTGATGTGTGTGTCAGTCCGTGGTGTGTGTGAGGTTGACAGGAGCATTCCCAAAGTTTTCTTTCGTTTTATTCAGTGCCACACTTCAAAGAAACGCGAGATCTGTCCTTTCCCCTTGACGCTGCGTGATCTGAGGCCTCTCTGTTCTGCTTGTGGGACGTTCAAGTTGACTCCAGGCTGTTTCTTCTCCCCTCGGCTTCAGCCGCCTGCTCTCGCCCACAATCCAGCCAAAATCTGGAGATTTCTGGGAATCTGGTGATTTTGGCTGCTTAAACAAGCCTACTGTTACCTTTTATGCTCACCTGCGCAACATCTCCAAGCTCTTGTGTTGACAAAAACAAGAGCAAATACAACAGGGCTACAGATCCCACCAGCATCTTGCACAAGAAAGTAAACTAAACTTTTTTGGACATGGCTATGTTGCTATCCTCTCCCACGTCGTTGCCTTCAACAGAACAGATTTTTCTATACAACTGAATCACTGCAAAGAGAGTGCAAACGTATCCAAGGAGTTTGGCCCAAAACCAACTGCTGCTACTTTTATTAGTCAATAATTCAGAAAAGTGACTCAGCAATAACTGACACAACAGTGACGATGTCTTACTTGCCCACTAAAAAATCAACATCTCAAAAACTCACCCAGATTATGTTTTTGTGTCGGTGGCAGTCATGACGACTCTGCGGCCGTGGAGCTCCCTGGGAAGGACGACTCAATCCCACAAGTGCTTTGGGGGTCATTCCACAATCTGCTGGAGGAAGGACATCCTGTACGTCCATCTGTGGCATCGCCAAGGTATGTAAGAAATGTAGTGGATCCACAAGTCAGTTGAAATGGACACACCTAATAACTACAGGCTAATTGCAATCTTCCCTGTGGTGTCTATTGTCCCGGAGAAGGCTGTTGCTTAGAAACTTATGGAACACCTGGCTGCATCCTCAGCAGTTTGGGTTTAGACAAATGTACAGCACAGAAACTGATAACTGTTTCTTGCTGAAAAAGATTATAAGCTGTCTAAACAAAAGGACAAGTTGTTGGTGCAGAGTTTATAGACCTCAAAAAGGCCTTTGAAACTGTGGACCACTGGATTTAAATGAACAAATTCCAGCCCTTTAAAATGTCCATGAATACATGAAATTTCAAAACGTATCTTGAGGGCAGACAGCAATGCATCAAGGTCAATGGGGTTAAATCTAGCCTCCGCTCTAATGAAATGGGGTGCCGCAAGGTTCCGTAATAGGACCACTGTTGTTTTCTATCAGAGCACGTTCTTCAGATAGCTCTTTGAATGCATGCATAAATTATGAAATCATTGAAGTCAAAGAGACAAAATATTTAGGAGTCATAATTGATAGCAAAGCCAGGTCAAGAGTGTTTGCACCAAAAAAAAAAGGTGCTCTGTTATACATGAAATTCTCACATCTCTCTTACAGCTCTCCTCATGGTCACAGATCTCATCCTCAACACAGGCCAGTTTTATCATTGTACATGTAGGCAATTAGAGTATTTGACAGAAAACCCATGGCATCATTGTGATATCAACCAAAAACATAGTCTTTTCACGTTTGAAAATTTAGTACGTTTTAGCACATTTAAAACTGTTTTTTAAATGTACTTCTCACTTGTCACCACTGTTTCCTGCTCTGGCTTTCAGGCGTCAGGGCTCTCTCAGACCAAACACCAGAGCCTCTGTCTGTGGAGACTGTAGTTCCGAAGTTCAGACTATCTTTTGAACAGTCTAGGTTTTCTTTCAATGGACCCAGACTGTGAAACTCGCTTCACTGACTTAAAACTGCAGACTGCCCTGAACATCTTTAGCACACGTCTGAAACTGTGGCTGATATCAGGGCAGAGTTGCACACATGATCATTTTTGACTGAAATTAATGTCGTTATTGTCGTCTAGTACCTTTACTAATTTATAATGTTTTTAGCATTGTCCAAAAGCCTCCTATGGACAGCTGTTGCTATAACACTTGAAAGAATGCAACTGGTTCGTCCAATACAACTGCTATGTCCATATCAAATAAATAACAATAAATTATATCAATAACACTATATAATCATCCAACTTGCTTGCAAAAATCAACATAATGAACAATTGATTGCCTAAACACTACTGGCCTGAAATGTTGGAATGGGATATAATTTGAACCAGAATTATACATTACGGGTGGTGCGCCTAACAACAAGAAGGTCATAGGTCTGATTCCCGGGAAGCGCAAGGCCTTTCCCTGCGCATGTTCTGCTGCTGTAGGCTTCCGGGGGGCTTTAGTTTCCCCTTGGACTAAAACCACAACCCTCTGGTGCCAGGACTCTGCTGAACGAGATTTAGTCTGAGTGGGACTTTCCTGGTTAAATAAAAGTAAAATAATAATGACAAAAAACAGTATTTATTGCATCCGTTTGTTTATTTGTTTATTTATTTTCATATTTTAGCATAGGTGTACTGCAAATTTAACAGCATTGCAATTTGGGAAGCGATTTTGTATTTCAGTAGCCAATTATTGTCATACTACATGTACTGCATGTTGATTTTGGGTGATTATTTTTTATTTTTTCTCAAACACCAACCTGTACGCTCATATATGGAATTTGGGCATATTTTTACTGTAAAAACCTAGTAATTTGAAACATTTCCTTTGATTCGTACAGTGTATGCATTACCGCACACCACCTCTTGTAACATGGGATCCTTTCTTCAGCCGGTGTTGAAGATGCATATCTATCTTTTATTATTAGTCATTACATTATTCTGAACAGAATTATGAAAATGATATTCCTGTCTGCTCCGCTCCACTCTGACCCCTGCCTGCTTCAATAATGAGCCGAGCTGTGAAAGGCTGAGAGAGCACGAAACCTGGCAGAATCATAGCAGCCATTTTAAAGACAGTTACTGAATTTATTATGGTACTTGTTGAGTCTTGCTGTTATACTTTACCTTCATTTGTATGTAAATCAAACTGTTTTTTAATGATATGGTGTTAAGGTTAAGGTACTGTGACAGGGTTATCGTGACGTTAAAAATTTATGGCGTGGCAAGAAGGTTATTGTGAAAGTTTTTAATTGTGCAAATTCCCCAAAACCCAGAAAGTTTGAAGAGCGCTTTACAGAGATAATGACAATTTGTACAATATTTAGAGACAACAGCAGATGATGCTTCATAAATCTTAATAAGTGCTCATAATTACCATCTCTGTAACGCACTCGGGCACAGACTGACTGAGGGAAGGAGCCTGACTCCTTTTTATACCCCGAGGCCCCTCCCACAAGCCAATTAACTCCAAATGTACAGGTTAAAACAATAAACCAGATGTATTTTAGTGGACAATAACTATAGAAAATGAATAAACAGTAAGATCAACAGCTTACTGGTGCCTCTGCGCCTGCAGCACACACTTAAATAATCAAATCAAATGTTGCCTAAAACAGGCGCTCTACGCTGACGTCAGACAGATTATAGCAAAGGTGTTCTGTTCCATCTGTCGTCCCTTGGCAAGTAACACTCAAGACAATTACAAAACATCAGAAAAAAGACACACATGGCAATAAAAGGCAATTGAAAGTGTTCACGGACTTGGTTTTCCTTCATCCACAGTTTGAAAGTGACAAGACATTCTCTCATTGTCAGAGGAAGGCCGTTCCAATAATTAGTCTCTTTAACTGAGAGCACAGTCTGTCCAAATGTGGTGCGTCTGTGGAGAACCTCCCAGTCCCCTCGAGCCATAGCCCTGATGCCCTCCCAGTCACTGCCTTTGGTTTAATGAATTCATTTTGATTTTTAATGAACACAATTAACTCTTTCCCTGCCAGCCCTATTCTTACAAGACCCCCTAACCTGCCATTCTCTTCAGTCTCACAGGTTTAAGCACATGTTGTACACCAAGACAAACATCCATGTCTTTTCTTTCATTGAAAACAAAGAAGTGTTTTTGTACATTGAAAGGCTTTTGAAAACCTGTAGTTTTCATCAGATCAGAATCAAACAACGAGGTAAAAAGTGGAAGAAAATGTTTTTTTGTTCAGTTTGGTTTTGCTTTGTTTTAAATTTTGGTGAAAGAAATATGTGCAACTGCAATGAATTAAAGTCTTTAGGATTATAATATATTATAAGACCAACATAGTAAAAAAGAGCAGAGCAAAGATGACAGACAAAAGTAACATTACAGACATTGAGGCGCTGCATGAATTTCCTCTTTTATGATGCACACAGAAATAAACTAGTTTTACTTTCTACTACACTCTGGGCCACGGGAGACTAATGTGCTTGCATGTGTGTCCACATTGCATGTGTGTCCACATTGCATGTGTGTCTACATTGCATGTGTGTCCACATTGCATGAGTGTCCACATGCAAGTGTCCAGTATCAGGGACAAGCCTGTCCCGGCGTCAGGGAAACACCAGCTCATCTTCCCCAAACTCTGATCCAGTGTCGTCCTTCTCCTTGTTTAAAATAGAAAATATCTGCTCTAAAGCTTGCAAAACATAGCAGTTTGTGGGGAGGACATGCAGTATATGTCGGAGTTGGGATTTGAACTCACAACACTGCGGCCGGCATATGTGCGCTATGCCTTAACTACTCCACCACCGGGCCGCACTGGACCAAGCCCACTTTCAACCTATAAAACATGTTAGTATTAATTTACATTTACAATAGGTCTATATATTTTTCTGCAGCATTTCTTGAACATAACCGTCCTGAGGCAAAGTAAGACCATGTCTTGTGTAATAACAAGGATCACAGTCAAGTCTGATAACATTTTCCAATAACAAGGATCCTGAAAGCAAGGGGGGTCCAGGGTCCTCCCCCTAGGCATTTTGGAACAGAACAGACATGATTTTTCTCCTGGTGTATTTTAAAATACAATAAGATGTCATTATTTCAGCTCCAATCACATAACGAAACATGAAGCCATGAGATTATGTGTGATGTGGGCAAGACGCAGCTTGGCCTGGTGTTCAACACTCTCATGTGCTCTCTGTAGTCTCACCTTCAGCAGACACACTGGCCTCAGACACAATGAGCTGATGTTTGCCCTCTAGCTTTAGCTGTTCAGCTTTAACTCTGGCAGATGAACACAATCTCTCCACTGAGCCACTGCTACATACCGATCACAAAATACTTGCTTTCGATTCATTTTAACTGTTGCTGTTTTTGTCAATGAGTTCGACTCCATGTTTGTGGCCTGTACTTTGTGCAAAACTCATAAAGCCTCAGATAAAAGATGAAGAAAAAGCCTTTTGGTTGTATCCATGAGCAGATGAGAGCTCATTTTCGTCTCCATGCAACTGTAAACACTGCTATACTCCCGCCCACTTTCTACATTCGGCCAATCATATGCCAGCTCAACAAAAATAACCAATTGCAAAGCGGGGAACGAGAACCAACACCCAATCAGGGATCGAGAAGTGCGAATCTGACAGACAGCCAGTGCTCAGGGAAAAGGCTGTCAGCTGTCAGCGCTGGGGCCGTGGGGGGCCGTGGGCAGAGCACGGTGGACAGCAGGGCCACTATGCTCCCTCTCTCTCACTCGCTCTCTGAATCACAGAGGCCACCGGCCCAGGAGCCGTGCGGCCCACTGGGGACCGTTTCGACACTCCCGACCAGCCAGTACGTCTTTGCTTAAGAAACCTTGTAAACATGTATTTATGGTCATTGCTTGGCCTGGAACGTTCCACAGTGTGACTTTAAACGTATCTATCTTGGGTTTATTCAATTGCAGGCTCTTTACTTTTGAGCATTCAGTGCAAAACAACACACTCTGCAGAGAATAGAAGGTTTTGGACCTTTCAGCAGAAATCGTACATAGTGCACCTTTAATGGTAATGCATTGTTGCCATAGTTTTCAACAGTCTCACTCCCGTTATTGGCCAACCTGAACCTGCATGTTTATGGTGGGGAGAACTACTCCCCTCAGGCAGGAGGCTACGGTCCATCCGGACCAGAACCTCCCGCCACAAGAATAGTTTCTTTCCCTCTGCCGTTGGACTCATGAACACTTCAAAACACCTGCCACTTTAACTGCAAATATTCAATCACTCACTGCACTGTCACTTTCTGCACTACAACAGTACATTTAACTGTAATTCTTGTGTACATAGAAATGCCTATTTTTATTTTATAGTCATTTTTAAATTGTTTCTTAATGCATGCCCTTTTTGATTGAATATATGTTGTTTTATTATTGCTCAGTGTTCTATGTTGCACCTTAAGGCCGAGACAAGTTCCTATGTTTGTGAATTTTGTTCATTGACAATGGCAATAAACTCTTTCTGATTCTCTGAACATGCATAGTCCACCCAGAACGGCCTCATCCAGACCAGTCCAGTTTTTCTTACTGTGCCTTTGGCCCCTGATATTAAACAGGCCAGATGTACAGCAAAGTAAACTTCCTGAAGAAGCCAATTTCCACAATTTTAATTCCTGCTCTTCATTTACTCAAACATGCCAATATAACCCTGGGACCTACTTACTCTGAATTCTTTTTCAGAAACTAATGATTTTGCTCAGATGCTTCTCCACTCAAGGCTGCAGCTGAAATGTATTTGAAAGTAAATTGTTCGACAGAACTTAAAGCCAATTTGATGAGTTACATTTGAATAACATTTGTGTTTTCACACAAAGCATTTTGAACCAAGTCACGATATGTAAACCACTGTCATGTGGATTATCCAATTATACCATGGATTGGAAACCGTTGTAGCTCAAGTACTAATTTCCACCTGTCGTCCCTGGGCAGCGGATGTTATTAAGTCACACTGAGATGTAACATCTCTTTTTCAGAGAGTACATGTTTTTAGGGGAAAACCAGAGCACCCATAGGAAACCTACGCAGTCACGAGGAGAACATGCAAACTCCACACAGAAATATCCCACGACATTCTTGTTGTGAAGTGAGAGCGCTAATGTGCTGTGTATTATTGGCGTCCATCTCACTGCCTGTTTTTCTGCCCTGAGGCCAGAGCTACAGGAGCAGAGCCTCCAGAACCAGCGACTCACACGTAGCTTTTCCCATCTGTAATCAGATTGCTAAATCAGAACATGAGCACTGACACTTAGACTCATGTCACTCTGTGAGAGCGTGTAAATCCCAACTGCCCATCGAGACAACTGCTGTTGTGATTTTGGGTGTTACAAAAATGAATTGAATTGAAACAACAGTACAACAGTATCTTGTTTTTATGTGTGTAAAAATTTAATCTTAAGCCTTCAGAACGGCCTTTGGATCAATACTAGCAAATGTTTTTCAAGTTTTACAGCTTAATGTAGAAACAAGTTAAAGTAATTCCACCCTTTGCTTGTGCTCTGATGAGTGCTGTTTTGATGAGGCTTAGAACAATAGCTGCCATCTTCAAAGTAGAAATTATTTTAAAGTTTTATCAATAGTTAGTAATAATTAGTCGAGAACTGTTATGGTCCATCCCTGAAATGACAGTATAACGAAGCAGAGAAAATGCATGTATATGAATTGGTTGAGACGTAAAGACGTGATTGGTTAAAGAGTAGGTGGAGTAGGTTGGAAAGAGGTAGGTGGTAAATGCCATCCAGGGTTATAAACTGACAGACTACCATTTCTAAATTAGTCAAACAATAGTCTTTACATCGGCCATATCTGCATACCTGATATACCTGATCATTAGCACATACATGACACACAGAAAGAAAACAACACACATGTTTATTTTGTTTTTCCTAACCCAAAAATCCCACCTCTTTTTGCTCTTTTCCTGGAAACATTGACCAATTTATTCCAACTTTAAATTACATCTCCAAGTAACTTCTTTGCATATGACTTGTTCAAGCTCTTTTTTTTTTCCTGAACATCAATGTAAAAATCTTACCTGAACCTCCACTGGTCCCCTGTCAGCCCGAGGTATATTCTTTCTCTTTCCGTTTTCAACAATTTGGCCAAAGGTGAGCAAGCAATATTAAAAGTGCAATTGAAGTTTTTTTTCAGTGTGTGAAGGTACAAATCTGTGATGCATTGGCCGGTGCTTCAGAAGGCATTTCATTAAGACCTCCTTATTTCCAAATACCTGTTGGCAGTGCGCTATCACCCGGCACCAATTTGCATATAAATGTACTTTTCTTTTATGGTGGTGTATTGTGAGAAGAGGATTTATTATAAGCTTGCCTTAAACACAGTCTAGCTCTATTATGGTGTCGGGCTCATCAAAGATCGACGGGTGTTATTGCAATCTGAAGCACCGCGGTCCACAGCTGAATTATAGAGACACTCCAAGATAATCAGGCTGATTTTAAAACTCATTTTTCTCTGCAACAATCCCCCAGGACAGCTCGGGGTTCTTTTAAGGATAGCCAGACGCTTTTCATACACATATAGGGTGATATAATGTAGATTTAAAACGCTGCCCATTTGATGCATTTTCATAACACGCCCACTCCAGACGAGATGCAAGATTCCCTATGTTTAAAGCATCACTTCATTTTTCACTTCATCACTTCATTTTTACCGCCATCTTGTCTTCGGCTTTGAATGCAATCTTTCCATGTCACGAAATATTGTTTTGAACTGTTCTACACACGTGGGATAGAAGTCCCTAAGTTATGACCGGCGGATCAATACCGAAATATAGAGAGTAATTGATGTTCAGTGAAAAATCTGAATACTTGTGCAAATGTTAGTCTTTCCATTTTATAAATATCCAATGGTATTTCAGTCCAGGCCTTACAGTTTTCTCCGTCCCCGTCATCCATATTGTGCTTTCTGTTTTTGCTGCAGCCAAACGCACATTCCACAGGCATCCGTACGTCTATAAAAGCAGCCACTTCTGCCTCCGTGCTCCAGGGATGAATGAACCTTAGATGCTGCAATCCTGGAGGTGGTGTGCGCTAATGCATACACTGTATAAATCAGAGGAAATGTTTCAAATTACTAGGTTTTTACAGTAAAAATATACCCAAATTCCATCGTAAAGGTTGTTTGACAGGAAAAAAGAAAACAAAATCATCCAAAATCACCTGGTTGGACGCTCCTCACCTGGTTGGACACTCCTCATCTGCCTGGATGACCTCTGCTATATCAGATGAGGACCCTCTACACCTCTGTGTTGGGCATTTCAGTCTCTATCTGTAAATGGATGCGCTTCTGTCCTGGACCTTCAGCAGCCTGTCCGTGTGTGGTTCTCTTCCAAGTTTCTACTTTTTTGTAGTTTGTTTAACTCGCTGAGAAGGAGGGTCTCTACACAGGGGATGCTTTGGGACAGTTATCTATTTGCAAAAAAAAAGGTAAAACAAACAATTTTGTTCAGTCCTGTGAGGCAAATGCTGCTTTGATTTTGGGTTTGACAAAAGTTAATTGAATTGATTTAACTTCTCTCTCAGACCGCCCCTCTGCAGGTGTGGCATAAATAATGTTGTAATTATTGAAAAATGTCATTAAACACTAGAGGAAGCAACAACCAATTTTGTGATTTTGTTTTTGTATGATTTACAATAAGCATTGGGATTATAAACTTTTAGATTGTTCTTCATGTACTCCATGTAATCACAGTTTCTGAAGACGAGCGCCCTGCTTCAAAACACCTTGAACTCGACAGTGGTATAACAGTTCAGCACACTGGGGTTCTTCACCTTACCTCATGTCGTGTGTGAAGAAACCTGTTCTGGGAAATGCATAAATGAACAAACCAGCTCCTCGGCGCCGCTGCGTTTGTGACATGCCCTATTCTGCACTGCAATTACTTCAGAAGTGGCAAACCACATCAGTTTTCTTCAGACATGAAAGAGGTTTCTAGGGCATTATACACGGCCAAGCACATGACATGACCATAACAAATATATGTACAGTTACCATGGTGACAGAACATACACGTATACTTTTTTAGGTGATATGAAAACTCAAGAAAATTCCAACTGTAGCTTATTTAGTGTAATGTTAGATATATAATTAATTCCTGTATTTTCTATTTCCAGTTATTGCATCCTAATACGATCAGGATCAGCGCTGTGCAAGAGCCTTAGCTACTGTTACTAGTGGTGCACTGATATGGAAAACTTTGACCAATGCCGATGCTTTTGGAAATGCTTGGGCCGATAACCGATATTAGGCCGATATTTTCTTTACTTTGAGGTTTGTTTCGTTTTTGGAATAATTTTAACAAAGAAATATTGCTTAGCCTTCACACTTTTACATGATGTGAATTTGCAGTTTTATTTAGAGGATTTCTCCGACTAAAGTCTCTCTCTGAACCTCTCCCGTCGTGTGTCTTCATCGTGTTGCTCCTCCTCAGACTCTGTGTCTGATCACACACTCTTCTCCTTCTTTAAAACTCTCACACTAAAGTTATTTGGAGTAAACATGTCTAAGCTGATCAAAACTAGTCAAATAATGTCTGAAAAAAACATCACGTTTATCCCGGGTCACGAGCGATTTTTTTACGCTTATATTTAATGATAAGTATAATTTAAAACTTTTCTAAAGTTTTTCTGTAACTTTGTCATTTCTGGGTCTTTTGCCTTAAAATAAAGACTGGATTAAAGTTTACAGTCTGTTCTGCGGCGCTGTTGTTTTCCTCCTGTTTCTGAAGGGACGGCAGAGTTAACGCTTTCATCACCGAGGCGTAACATATGGACGGTTTTGGACTGAAACCGATATTACTCAATGACATGACCATCGGCCGATACCGATACTGGGCCGATATATTGGTGCACCCCTACCCGTCACTTATCCCCAAAAGTAATTGCGTTGTTGAGTGATGAAAGTAACATCATTACCAGATAAAGTAACAAATAAATTATTATTACCAAAATCTCTAAAAAATACACAAACTGCTGCATGTTCAAGTAACAAAAAAGCTATATTCAGCTTTATTTTGCCTGCAAATCACTAAATGCACCAGAACCAGCTCAAACAGCGCTCAAAGCCTTCAGAACAGTCCTGTCAACTGTACAACTAACAACGACGCAAACAACTGCCACCTTTCTGCCGCAGACACAGGCCAAACAGAGCATTTAGCAAAAACAAGAGGTGAACATCTTAACAGATATCAAAATGACTCGTTTTTACTTCCATCGCAAAGATTCACCAAATAACGATGGATACATACGATTTCTACAACTGAGCCGCGTTACATTGACAGTAACTATAACGATGTTACCACAGGGGAAACAAGTAATTCATTATATTACTTTTTACTGATAAAAATAACGTTCCTAACTACAAATCACCTACTGAAGTCCCAATTACAGTGCCGAAGCAGTGAATCATTTTAATACAAAGAACTGGCTGTTGACATCCTACTGTAGATTTCCAGTGTTTTCTACTTTTCATGTCACGAACGAGCTTAACAGGAGAAAGAGCGCGAGATGCCGGCAGATATTCCCTGTCACACCTTTTTAGTTTTATTCTGAGCCTCACAGAGCACAATCGGAGCGCTGTCAATGCTCGCGCTCCTGCTCTGAATAAGATGAAGGAGCCCAAAGTCTTTATGACAACCGCGAGACGTCAGCGGCGTAGCACGCGGCTCAAAACAGCTCCGGTTTTTGTCCTGGAGGCTGATGGTAGTCGGGAGAGCCCGTCAGATGTTTCAAATTAGGGGGAAGAAGGATTGCGGAACTAGCTTTTGTCGTAGTTTAGGGTTGCCAGATATGAGACTGCGATTCATCTTTAACGGTAATGATTCCTCAGTGGTTTACCGCTTGTTCAGGCAAAACATTACAACCACTGAGTTTGGTATCCTCCGGCATAGTATTTGTGGTGAGGATTCTGGCTTAATCGTAGTAATTGTAAAATGGGTGGGACAATTTACTTAAAACATACTCGTACTTCAGAAGATGAATCCACTGCAAGACGAAACATTTATGATGAGTACGATTCAGAGTTATAATTTGTCGCGCACGGCTCTCCGTAGCGTAAACAAATGTGGCTGCTGCTTGCCTTTAAACAAACCTGATTGCACGGTTCGTTTGAGTTGGCTCCTGTATTGCAGGTGTGTATTCTGGATTCTGGGTTGGTGAATATGATATTTTTGAGCACCAAACCTCAAATCCAGGACAATACTGCATTACTCAAACATGCATGAATCAATAGTCAGAAATCAGAGTCAGAATCAGACTCAGAAAGGGTTATTGTTTGTCTATGAACAAAATTGACAAACATAGGAACTTGTTTTGGCATTAGAATGCACATTAAAACATTGATGAAAAAATCAATTGATGAATTGATGATCAATTGATGAAAAAAATAAATAAATAATAAAAATAAATAAAAATACACATATATATTAATCGAAACGGCATGCAATTAAGAAACAATTTAAAATGACTATAGTATGAAAAATCAAAATTGGCATGTGGTGAGGGGAAAACCATTATAAAATACAGTAAAGGTCTGCTTTAAAATCTCAAGATGGGTGCACTGAAGTCGCCTCCTCCTGACTTGTGGGCCAAACAAAAAAATAAAAAGTAATAAAAACATTCACAGGGTTAAGCAGGGTGTTGCAGTCTGCAGTGATCAGAATCTAAAGCAGAAAATGTTAAATTCTGATCGAAACATGTCAATTTCTTCTTGACATATTTGACAGATAGTCCTAGTATAATGCATTACTTAACTTAGCCTTACTAAATATCATGCACACTGAAGTAACAGAGCTGAAATGTATTGGTGCATTTTGTTTTGTTTGTATTAAATAAGCCATGGTTTAAATAAAGGCTTTTTAACTTCAACCTGTCGAAGTTCCTCGGGTTTTGTGTCGGCTCTTTTAACACCCTTGGCAGACTATAATCTCTTTTTCGGAACAAAAGAATTCGCCCGCCATCTCCAAAGAGCACCTGACCGGTTCCTAATTTAACACACCTTCACATCCACAACTCTATTTTAACTTACTAAATATCACTTTTGTCATTCAAATCAAAGATGCCACGAGTGCTACTGGCATTCGTTTTGTTTTCACAGCCCAAAAAGGAGCAGTTTTAACCTTCAGACAAACACCTCAGGGCTGCTGTGGTGATCAATAGACGGCAGTGGGCCCGGTGGGCAGCTGTAATTAGGGAGCGCAGAGGACACACTTTGCCTTAAAAACAGAATAACTTAAGAGCCTTAATTAGTGCTGGACTTTTAAAAGGTCTTGGTCTTAGACTTGAAACGCAGGGGAATTTGGATCAAAACTTGCCAAGAACACAACAGAGGAAAGTAAATCTATGGGCGAAAGCAGCAAATTGGACCAATAAACAACTTACTGAATTCAGAAATGCACAGGAAGTTATAAGCACTTTTTATAGCTTTATTCTGTAGGATTTAGGAAAGGAACAGGTGTAGAAAATAAACAGTTTAATACATATAAACAGCTCAATAAATAATAATTAATACAAGCGAAGAATTATATGTTGAATCCATACGGAAGAACATTCTCAGGCAAAGAAAAAAAGCATCTTCATGGAGACAAGCAGTTGGCAGTAAAGTTACATAATGTACCTTTAAAAAGCTAAAAGGATGAAGATAATGTCTTTTACTTTGTTTGCCATTATAAGTGTTGATTAGTAAGTAAACATGGAACAATTACCCTTTCTAGAAATACATTTTGAAGTCCACAACTAATGATACGTATCAAATGTACACTCTATGACATTAAAGGAAAAAAATGCGACTCTTAAGATATTAGCTGAAAGTGCGAGCCGCTGTATCGGATCCCTTTACAAGCCTTTCCGTCTAAACCTCTCCCTCACAGTGGGATGTGGAGTCGGCGAGCTGGTGTCGCCGGCCTGTCGCCTCTCGGTACAGCGATATTCTCAGCTCATTCATCGATCTCACAGTGGAGCTGCTCGGATGAATCAGCAGAACACACAAGCTGCAGACAGATTACTTTACTGTTTAGCCCAAAGGGTGACACCAGAACGGACACATTTGTACCACTGTTTCCTCTTTACCCTTCAAACAACATGAGGTTAAGTCCAGCCACACGTTTGCGTTTTGACAGTTTGTTAGCTACTTAAAAAGAATGCACATATACACACAAATAGAGCTACTTTACAGTGGCTTGCAACAGTATTGGTAGTGCTGGAACCACAAATGTAAAAGAGTTGTATTGAATTTTTTTGTGAAAGAACAACACAAAATAGCACACAACTGTGAAGTCAAAGAAAATTATCATGATTTCAAGACTAAAAAAAAAATAAAAAATGTAAAATTAAAATAAAATCCAGTGGAGTGGACCCTAGGTAAAATGTGTGCTTACGACCTGCGAAAGAGCTAATCAAAACACAAACCAAACAAAGATGTTAAATCAAAGTCTTTTTACAAGGTTGAAAAGAAAATCAAAGGAAAAGCTTTTATATGTTGAAGGAATCCTTTTTTTTTCCCTTTCTTTCTTTTTTTTTTTTTACAATTGAAGAAATTAAACAACACAATGGCCACCTCTTATAAATCAGAACTCACAATGGGAATAGTATCTAAATTATACACATACTTTAACAATCTGGAAGAACATTCTACTAAATATATTGAAAATAAATGGAAGGAAAAATGTCATATTTGTTTTGTTTTGACAGACCAAAGTATGGGAAAGTATATGTACATCTCAATGGAAGACCACAAAATCACATGTTTGGAAGGAATTCTGAATTCTCTAATATAATTCATATTCCAGGAATCTGCAAACTGCTGGAGAAACCTGGGTCAAGTGGCTCATTCATTACCCTGTGTTTTGGGACTCTCCTGTTATTCACAAATACTGGACTGAGATCAGTGCAGCGCTGCGGATCGTCTTTGCCACTGATTTTCCATTTTGACTTTAAAACATGTACCTTTGGATGTAGGACTTGGATGTAAAACATCAAAATAAAAACATAACATCAAAAATAAATTAAATAAAAGTAATCGTGAGTTTCGAAATGGAACAATATATGGTTGTTATGTCCTTGGCAGCTCTTTTGCTCTTTCCTCTCTCCTCCTTTTCTCTCTCCTTTCTTTTACGGCATAGTGCAAAACAGTACAACTACAGTAGGTGGCGGTAAATGCACCTTTCAGTTGGCTGCCAACCGCCACTAAAAGTAACACAACAACAACAAAATGTCCTTGGGCGAGACACATTTTTAAGACAGACAGTAAGTCTTCATTACTGCCAAAAGTAAAGGCAAAAAAGTCTACAAAATAATATTATAGTTGCTTTTAAGCTGCAAAAAGATCTGAAAAAAAAAAGTCTTTCAAGTGCAGTCTTTCAAAATGCGTATATGGTAGCGATATTTTTGCTCTTTTGTGGTTGCTTCAAAGTCCATTCTGTTGTTCGTGCATTCACTTGAACTGTAACACACTTTTCTTAGCGTACACTCTGGCCTTGATTAATCTTGCTACCCGCTTTTCATATATATCTCATTTCAGCCCCTTGGTAAAACAGCACGCGCAAGTAAATGCAAATTACAGCAGACTATATTAATAGGTGATTTGTCAAACTGCCATATATAGGAGCTACTTTGTATTCAGTGGAAAAGTTTGTGTGTTTCAAAGCTGGATGTGGAAACTTAAAGGTTCGGGGTGTGCCTGTCAAAGTGTCAGCCCGCCTCTCCGTTGTCACTTCAGCGTGAAACCTACAGTGGAATGGAAAAGGTGTGAAAATGTATAACTCTGCAACACAAGCTGCTATGCCCCTATCGTTTCATTCAAGACTTTTCCAACCAAAACACAAGACGGCGCATGCAGTTGCCTGGAGAAGTGGAGAACTGAATGTGGAGGGCGGACTTGGAAGGTCGAAAGTGTCACCAGTTTGTGGCGTTATAGTTATTCACGGGCCGGAACGGAATATTTGCAAAACAACCATCAAAACCCGGCAAAACGATGCTCAAAATCCACACAAAATTAAGTATTTTTCTGGGCAAACATGTCTCTTCAAGATCTCTGTGTAGCGTTTCTGGACTGACCATCAAAATACTTCATTGTGTCTTCAGAATATGTATAAGGCTAAGTTGAGTTATATTTTATTGTTCCCGTGGAGAAATTAGCCCCTTGCTCTTGACCCACTCGTCAAATCCGCTGGAGAAACCGGTCAGAACCAAATATGAGATTCAAGTTGAGGAAATATAGGAGTAATATGTTGTTTTTTACCATATCATTTACTGGATTTGGGGGGACCCTGGCGCTGGGGTGCGGTTGTGCATTGTGAATAACGTCACAAATTTAGTTCGAAATCTTGTATTCTAGTAATCTGGAGTATTTCATTTTTACAGATGTATAATATGATAGTAATACCTTCATTTGCTTTGTTTGAGAGATGGAGTTGGTCCAAGAGATTAAAATAAGTTTATTTTCTGCTGCTGCCATTGTGAACAAGGCTTTTTTTAATCAATGCTTCTGTATCTCTGAACAAAGGAAATTATATATGGGCTATTTTGAGAAAAAAAACAAAAAAAAAACATAACTAAAAGTACTACAATTTATCTAACTTCTCATGCTGTATTTTCTTAAGCTACAGTCAAACCTCTCCTCTCAGTCGGAGATATACAGCCGGATATATCTTAAGCGTATATTACTCCGGTCAAAGCTCTGTCAGATCTCCGCACGCCCGATTTATCTCCACCAGACTTTACGGACTTGTATTAACATGAACACACCCACTTGTCTCTTTGCATGCCATGTATGAAATGAGACATCAAAACCGCTCTTCGATGAAAACCCCACATCCATCAGTGGCTCTTTCATGACAGAGCGCTCGGGGCCAGAGAAAAGCTCGGCTCGGCTCTCACACGTTTCCATTGGTGTGTCAGAGGCAGGAGTTTGATGGGCTGTAGATATCCTCTGTGTGGTGTGCACTGCAGTAGACCTCTGTAATGACTGGCATTGTCCCCACTGGCCTCTGCAGATGTAGCACAGAAGGAGGCAATAAATCATATTGTTAGTTTAAGCAGGGCAAGCGGTCTGCTACTTCCCTGTCATCTTCTTTGCTATTAGCACTTCTATCATAATAAGTGCAGTTTAAATGCATTTTACCCCCAAACCCAATTTCCTTACAAGGACAAAGACACTACCTACCCATATAGCAGGGCTATTCAATATAAGGCCCGGGGGCCAAATCAGGCCCTCCAGGTGATTTAATCCGGCCCACGACACATCTTTCAAATATAAAAAGAATATATAATAATCTTGTTTACTGGTTTAATTCCATTTTGAGTTAGTCCTAGTTTAATTCTGGTTCAGTTCTGGATGGGCAATTTTGCAAAACAATGTAGGTAAAGCATTGTGTCTGTTATTTTGCACAAAAATCAGTAGTTATTTTATACTATTAACTCAATTTATTCAAACCGTGTTGGTGATATTTTGTGCGACCCAAACATTTGTGCCACTGGCGTGTTGTGCACCTCCGGCCAAAAAATCTGGCCCTTAGAGTATACTGTAAAAGAAGAACTTTGTGACATCAGGCCTCTGCACTGTATGCATCTAAATATAAAGATAAATGCACAAAAGGTTGTGTGCACATGACATCACAATATTCAACAAACCTTAAAATTGAGGTCAAGGTCAAGTCCTGAATTCTTAATTTGCCGTTTAGCTCAGGTCGGTGTAATCCCTCATTCATCCTGTAAATCTCCTGGCTCCCTTGCCCACTGTCTTATGACTGGCCTTCTAGAATATGAAGGAAGCCTACAGGTAAAATCCTCCAGCTGGTAGTCTTGACCAACCTAGTTCCAAGTTCCAAGATGGGTCCCCAGGCTGCGATGGGTCAAATGCTGACAGGTACGTGCATATGTTCAGGTTATTGTTACCCAGGCAGCAGCCCTTTTAGCATCTTTGCCCAACCTTTTTTTTCTCCATTGCAGTTGTATTATTAACAGCCATCTGAGTGTATTGTAGTCTTTTTATCTCCAGTCTGTCTCTGGAGTCGGCAGTTGTGACGCACAGGCACTCCTGTCAGAGGGCCTAACTTCTTCACATGGGCAGTCCTGGAATTTTATTTGAACCTTGAGCCTCTCTTTTCTAGTTCCTTACAAAATGTCATCAATTTCTTTGTTTGAAGGAGGCCTACTTATGAAGGAAATACATTTGGAGTAGTTTCTGTCCTGTTTCAGAGGCAGTGTGTGCTCACGCCAGGGCACAGAATGACATTCGCCCCAAAGCAAACACACCTAATAATTTATCCATTAAGACACCACAGGTCAATAGTAAGAACCAACATAAGCCTATAATTAACAGGAGGAGTTTGTTTTCTTCAAACCAGTTTCCCCTCAAATGCCTTTTAAAATGCCCCTGAAAACAGGACATGGTGTAAACATAATTTTTCATCCACCAAAAGTAGGCATACATTAGAAGAATATAGTATTTGGGTTGAATAGTTCTAGTAATAGGAATAATAACAAAGCGATTGTCCAAAATGGATCGTCACGCCACTTTAGCTTCTCTCCTGCTCCTGTCAACCTTCACAAGGAAACCGTGGCCTACAAGTACATTAACCGTTCATAAGAATGCGTTAAGAGTTGTGTTGATGTTATGAATCACTGTAAAACCAGTGCGAGTTGAGAGTGACTCAAGCGCTTGCTGCAGATCGATGTATAGGAGAGTTTCTTCATATCTGAGCCAATCTGAGAGCGCTGAAGCTGGGCCTCGCTTTGAAGCGAACTGGGCCTCTTTTATGGTGACTTTCTGCTTGTGCTATGCTGCTTAGAAAGTAAAAGCATTTGTCTTGTGTTTTGGAGATAGCGTAGTATCTTACAAATACCTGCGTAATTACGCACAACTCGCCACGGTGAAGCCACAGATAATAAAAGATAACGCAGGCGAGGTATGTGCTATTTGTCTCAGAATCAGAATCAGAAAAGATTTATTGCCATTTTCATTGAACAAAGTTTGCAAACATAGGAACTTATTCAGCATTATGATGCTATAATTATGTATATACAATAATAATAATAATAATATATAATAATATATAAAAAAAGATAGCAAAAAAGTCTATAAAATAGGCATGCATACATTAGAAATTTAACTAATAAAATAAAGTAATTATAAAACTTGGTCTCATGTATGTACACAAATTTATACAAACATTTACAGATGTGTCGTAAATAAAGCAGGAAGTGAACAGTGCGTGAATAGTATTGGTTAATATATTATTAAAGTGGCAGTGAAGTTTTCATGTGGTCCACGGCAGAGAAACTGCTGGGCGCCTTCTTGATGAGGGGGTTGATGGCTCCCACGTTGAGGTCCATGGGTGATGGAGGTGCCGAGGAAGCGGAAGGAGTCCACCGGTGGTGATTGGGGAGTCTGTCATGGTGAGGGGGGCTTTTGGGCTGTGACTTTCCTGAAGCTTACGATTCATCTCCAACTGTCTTCTGGGCGTTGAACTCCAGGTTGGTTACCGCTGCACCAGGGTCCACCTCCCTCCTGTAGACAGACTAATCCCATCTGAGATGAGCAGATGAGGGTGAGGTCATCTGCAAACTTGATCAGTTTTACGGATGTGGCTGGAGGTGCAGCAGTTTGTGTACAGGGAGAAGAGCAGAGAAGAAAGTAACACAGCCCTGTGGAGCTGTGCTGTCTGTCTAGCCGCGCCTGCCGATCCGTCAGGAGTAGTAGCACTGGAGTTTGCACGAGAGCAGGGAGGATGGTGTTGAACGCAGAGCTGAAGTCCACAAACAGGATCTGGCGTAGGTTCGGGGAGTCAGATGCTGCAGATGACGTGGAGTGCCAGGCTGATTGTGTCGTCTCACAGACTGTTGGTTGTAGACGAACTGCAGGGGTCCAGCAGGGATGGAGGTGAAGGACTTGAGGTAGGGCAAGACGCCGGCGCTCAAAAATGACTTCATGTCAACAGATGTCAGCGCCACTTTCATGAATGTAGAGCATAAGATGCCCCACAGACAATGAAAGTATTAGTTCACTTAACATCACCAATGTTAAGTTTTGTTGAGATGAGATGAGACAGTCCCTTGTGTTGCTTTACAATGTGAAAAAGTCTGCAACGTACCTTTTTAAAAACAAATCCTTCATGTTTGAAAAATTATACCCAAGCTTTTAAACTAATGGCATTGTTTTGGGCTTTAATTTGCATTTGGATCACTTTACATTTTTCTAATTTAAAAGTAACAACCTTTTCTACCTTTCTAATTTGATATTTAGGCACTGGAGGCCCTAGCTCTCAGCAGTGGGAAATGAAGCAATCTGGGTAGATTCAAACTGCAGTGATTTCTGAAAGCTCAGAGAAGAATGAGCTTCTTTACACTGCTAAGAGACCCCTGTTTTGTGGCCTTAAGAGGCCAACAAGTGCCATGCACTGCAGCAAAAATGTAATATGCTAATCTGGCGAGTGTGCGTGTGGTTTCAATATTGTTTCAATATTAGTTGACCTGTGGCTACAGGTGGAGGGTCACGAGGATAAAAAAGGAGATTTACAGAAATAATACATTCAATGTAGAGTAATTGTTACTTTAGGTCTGTATGTAGTGTCATGTATTTGCTATTATTTTAAGCATTGTGTCAGTGGCTTGTTGTGGTAGTAATAATAAACTAAAACGCTAATAAGCTATTAATTACCTGAGCATGATATGAACAGTGGGGAATAGCATCCATACGCCAAAAGAAGTCTTTCAGTCACAAGTTTAGCTTCTAAATGGTTATACAGTTAGATGTCATCAGTCAGTTTTGCAGTAGGCCCTATACATAAGTCAGTAAATTGTTAGAGTTTTCATTTTTATTTGTGTTGATGTTAATTCTAATGCATTTGATGAACGACCCCAGGACCTGGAGAAGAAGAGCGTGAAACCCGGTTTACAGCTTACAGACAGTTTGGTGTTGTGGCAGCATGGATGATTAGGAAGTGTGTAGTAGAGTAGTCATTCCAAAGTTGCTGTGGTTGGGAGAATAACGGTAACTTATCCAGCCCGATGGGACAGAACACAGGTTTCACAGTGAGACGTCTCTCTTTTTTGATTCCACTGAATAAAACATTTTGAATAATCAAAAGTCTTGTTTCTTATTGCTTCACTGCAAATTGTATTTGCTAAAAGTAAATTCCAGTATTATACACCGCCAATAATTTACAAGGCATAAAGTACAAATACAACTATATATTTTACTAGACTTGAAACTTTAAATATAATAAAATATGCATTTAGTCTTCTGTGAGTGGGCCCGCTGCTCCCCTTGTGTCTTGGCTCAGGTTCTGCTGTGGGTGGTGCCTCAGATGAACACAAAAATCCAAGGCCCCTGGGATTATCCTCCCCAAGGGTTCTTCTTCGTGGAAGGCCAACACCGCTCTCTATTCTCCTCAAAACGATGTCCTTCTGGAGCTCAGGAATGTAACTGTAGATCTTGGCCTCCTTCAAAGCATACACACTCCAATTCTTTTACTTTTTATTTTTAATACCATTTGTATGCACTATAACTTTAAACATAACTTGTAAACTTGTGTACATAGAAAATGCCTATTTTTAATTTTTATTGTATAGTAATTTTAAATTGTTTCCTAATGCATAACCTTTTTTGATTGAATTATGTTGTTTTTATATTATTACTTCAGTGTTTTATGTTGCACCTTATGCCGAGACAAGTTCCTATGTTTTTGAATTTTTGTTCATTGACAATGGGCAATAAACTCTTTCTGATTCTGATTCTGATACTGATTGTACCTGTAAAATAAATATTTTTTTGTAGCTGGCCTTTGTATTTCTTTTTTTGCCCCATGTAGTTGTAGTCTAAAGCTGCAGTTGTGGTTCGGGAGTTGTGTAAACTTTGGGGGCTGTAGGCAAAGCGCTTTGCAGCTCTCCAAATCAGAGAGATTGTCCTAAGGAGAGATAGAGATGAGCCACTGGAGTGTAATCGAGACAAAATGATAAAGTCTCTAACCATATAAAGTCTAACCTGGATAACGTACCTAAAGGTGATGTACAAGGATGTGAGACAGGCCTCTACTCTGGCATTGTTCAAAATCTAAGCTAAAAACTGTTTTGTTTAGCTGTGCATGTGACTGAAATGATCTTATTTGCACTCTTCTCTTTTATTGCTTGAACTATTCTGTCATGTCTTTGTGATTTTAATGCATTTTTTCCCCTGTTGTGTGAAGCACTTTGAATTAATAATGACGTAAGAACGGCAGAACCTATCAAATCATGAAAGAAGGTTTAGCTGTAAACATTAATTGTATGTAACACAATAAAAAATCTTCTACGAAATTGATCTGCATAAGAAATATTGTGTCAACAGCCTTGCTCATTGTGGACGCGATGTAGTACACCGTGCCACATTATATGTAAAGTAAAGTCATTATTACACTGTGGATATTAATTAACACATTTATTTTTATCCACATATGGTACCTTGAGTTGCTCCTCAGTTTCAGCTTGTTGACAGCAATACCAGAAGTGATTCACCACATTTTTGAGCCATAAATTGAGATTGATCCTTCACTTTTGCAGCCTGAATGAAAAAAGATTCACCTTTCAATTGCTATTATTCTACATAAAATAAGAAAAAAGAACCAAAAGGACAAAAAGAAAAGATGGAATAACTTACCTCTCTGAGCTTCCTCCCTAGGTTTTTAGAGGCCAAACATCCAATGAATGTCTTATATTTTCCACAAACAGGATCTAAAACAAAACCACAAACACATTTTCTACCATTGTACTTTCTCCCGTTGGAAATGATTCTGCGTTGGATGCACTTACCCATCATATTTGGTAGTTGAGGATTGTGTGTGGCGTGTCCTTCGCCCGCTGTGGATGTTATGTGACATGTGCGTTCACAGCTGGGCAGACAAACAAGTCTAGGTCAAGTAAAGGTTTATGTAAAAGGAAATAAACAAGTAAGCAGTCCTAAAACCTACTCCGACCTTGGCAAAGAAATAACATCCAACAGTAACAACAGGACTAATACAGCGCATTCACGTTTACCGTACAAACGACTGTAGCTAACCGTGTGTGTGGCCGCAGTGTTTGTTATTAGTATTAGCTTGTCATGAGATCAGTTGTCGATCCCGCTATCGCACAATAGCCAACTAATAACTGCATAAACAGCACGTACCAAAGCCAAAAACATAAAGAAAGACTAATTTACCTGTGCAATAACAAAGGTTCAAAAAGATAATGCACTGTGCAGCCATCTCGCTCTCTCTTACCTGACTCCAGCGAGCGACAGCCTGTCCGATGTTTACTCTCGTCTGGATCTAGTGCGGCCCCTTTCACGTTTTCAGCAACAAAACACGTCTGACACCTTATAATCGCAAAAAAAAAAATGTTTAGGTGAAAAGTTACGCAACATAACTTCCACAGGATTAATGAACAAGCTTGAAATAAGCAAAATGTAACTTAGGGTATGTTTTTTGATAAGGGGACAACAATATATTATGCTTAAAAGCTCAAAAAAGTACATTTTCAGTCTTCAAATGCTTCTGCCCAAGGTCTTTTTCTTGATAATATTTTTCTGGGTCTTTCACAGGCTTCAGCATACCCCCCCCCACATCTAGGGTCGGGAGCCACAGTCTTGGTGGATTTAGCCAATGGTTCCTTCACAATATTTCAACATACTATAGTTGTACCTTTTTCCAACAGTGTCTTTAAACTGCGACATGCACCGTCAGCATTTGGCAATTAGGAGCGGGAGTTGTGGCTTTTACCGGGGCTTCAAAGTCAGTAGTAAAAGCTGGTTTTCTTCTCACTGGGGAAACAAATTATGTAATTCGGTTTGTGTGTGTGTGTGTGTGTGTGTGTGATGGGAGCGCTCAGCAGGGGGCAGCGTTTTTAAAATGTGGGCTGGGAAGTTAAACTCCCGCTTTGAATCATGTAATTACACTCGGGACGCCCCGCTGAGAATGATGCACATGCGTCACGGTGGAACTTCGTGCTGATGGGTTTGCAGGGAACAGATGATGATGAGAAAGGATGTTTTTTCACACTTTCACTGCACATTTTGGAAACTACTGTGTGAGATTTCTTTTAGGTTTTGAGAAATTCTCACATTGCATATAGATACATTTGAATTTATTTTTGATCAGTACGTGAAATAAGGTAGCCAATCCTATAATGCGCTGGAAACATCATATTTTCGGAAACAGCTGCGCTAGATTGGCTTTGCTAAGTTTGTTGGCGCAACAAATTAAGTTATCATCACAGGTATTTGCGTTGGTTTATCACAAGATTAGGTCAGCATTTGGTGAGAAATCATTATATTTTATTCATCTGATTTTTGCTGTCTTCTTCTTCTTCTTTGGTGTTTTGTGGCGGTTGGTATCCATAAAGCGTTACATTACCGCCACCTACTGTAGTTGTACGTCTTCAAAGTATGTGTTTTAAGCTATACTGCAAAAAAAAAAAGACAGAAAGAAAGAGATCGAGAGAGTAAGTGAAAGAGAGAGAGTTATTTGCGTTCTTTCTTGTCCAAAAATTTTGGGCTAAAGTTTCCCATGGACAGAGAGCGCTCTGGAAGCTCTCAAGGCCCCCTGCAAAACACTTTCAGGCCCAATCTGCTCCAAAGTGCACCAGTCAAAGCCTAAAGTGCACCTTAAAGTTCAAACAGAGCAAACCCATGTCGCAATAAATGATCACAAACATTTCGCAGTCAGTTTGTAGAGTTCATTCAATCTCGCACGATGCTATATTTACCAATTCCCTTCGCCTGTGCCTCCTTTCTCCTGCTAAACGGAGTGACCTTTCCAACATGGCCGTCCTCAGGGGGGGGGGGGGGGGGGGGGAGCGTTCGGCGGCGCCGTCGTTCCCGGCGCTGCGTCCGTCCTTGTTTCATCCACGTGTGAATGTCAGGCGTCCGGCGATTGGCACAAACGCAGGAGCACAAGGCTGCTCCGACTCGGACTGCTCAAGGATGCTCTGCTCCAGCGAGGCCCGACCGAACAGCGCCGCGCCCTGCTGCCGGAACACTCTGACCGCGGCGCTCAATGTCACGCAGCAAAATATGCATCAAATCTTAATATCAAGTCGGAAGTTGGGAATGAAATAGAAGTTTACGGGTAATTTAAGTGTTTTATAAGGCTATAAAACGAATAGCGGCGTGGTTTTTCAGATAATCATCTTTTTTGATGCGCGTTGCCTCTCGATCGCTGCTTAAGTCCTTTGCGTCTCAAGCCATTCCTTTAAATGCACTCTCTAGCCCTTCCATCATCAGACCGTTTTAGCTAAAAAAAATAGAACTCCCGCACAGTCACACCTTTTTAAACAATGCTTTGCTGTAATGAAAATGCCACTTTCAAAAACACAAATGATTAAAATGCACACTGAATTGCCGACTGTAACTTCAAATGCGTTATTCTTCTTACATTGTTCTGTGAAAATGTCCAGTTTGATGTTCGTTATTTTGTGTTTGCTCAATAAATTGGTTTTAAGAATCCAAATCAAAGGTTTTCCTAACATAAATTTTTTTTTGGGTTCTTTTGCGGCGGCCCAAACATTTCACACAACTGCGGTAAAAAGCCTTCGACTCTTCAAAAGCACTTCATCAATGAATTTAGAGTGAAAAAAAAAAAGACAAAATAAAATGGAAGTTTAATCAAGCTTTACTCCATTAGCATTCATTTTGATCAGCTGACATGCGACATGCACGGCTCTTTAGGGATGAAATTGCCAAAATATTTTACATTTAAAACCTTTATTTAAGTCGTTTTATCGCATTGACTACTTGAGTCTTTTTCAAATCGTGTCCCTCTTCTTTGTGTCTTATAAAAAGATGCACGGTGAATTTTAACATGCTTAAAGTTGTAAATGAAAATTTGACATATGAGATGTAAATATATAGACAATTTAGGTATTTTTGATATTTTTATTTGTTTATCTCACAATAAAACAATGCGGCTGGGGCTCTATCAAAAGAAAAATAAATAAATAAATGTAATCCACAGTAATTTAGGTGCATTTTAAAACTTAATTTTTCCATTAGCGTTACACACAGAAGTTAAGTTGTATTATATAAGTTGTGTTACGATTATTGTGAGAAAAAATATCTTTTTTTTTAATTCCCGTGGTCTTTTATGAAAATGAACTTTCTGAACGACAAAATAAAGTTAAATATGACATTAATAGCAAGATTTAAAAAGTTATTAAGTTTAAGTCTATTTTTTGGACGATAGATTGAATTAAATTAATTTTGCTTCTAAAACTGTCACGATTGTTATTTTTTGCTTCTCACGATTATATTGTGACCTGAATAATGTCACGATTATCCTGAGCCAGGAATGGAGCGTGGGCAAAAGTGTGTTTATCAGGGTCATAAGTCTAAATGTTGATTAAATGTTCAATATTTAAAGTTAAATTAAGGGCACGTTGAATTAAAAATGTGGCCTATGAATCTACAATAGGAACATTTGTTTTGGCGGAATTTGGTTGAATTTGATCTAATTTGGGAGATTTGACATGGGCTTTGCCAAAAACCTGCACAATCCTTTCTCTGCAGCTGTTTTACATCATTTTAGTCCCGTATTTGGTGATTGACAAGAGCTCCATGGTAACGCTGAGGGGAGGGGCTTGACAAACTTGCCTTTAGTGTTCCGAAGTTTGAACTAACAATATTGTCCTTTGTGAATTACAGGTGGAGTAAACAGGTGTGGCCCTCTCTTCACCTGTGTCCCCCTCCTCTTCTCCTTCCTCCTCTTCTTCTCCCTACTCCTTCCTCTTCTCCTCCCGAGGGGGAATGCTCTACTTTACTTTTTTAACTAGCCAACCCTAAAAAGGAACACCGTGGTGGTAGTGCTCAGAGAGTGCGTGAGCGGCGCGGCCTTTGACCCTTGCCCCAAACCTGAACCGAAACGACAACAGAGAAAATGCTAAAAAGTTAAAACACATCATCTTAAAGCAACATATTCCAGTACAGAAAAATACTGCTATTTTCTGTTACTTTGGTGGAGAAAAGAAAAAGGCGGAAAAAACAAGTCCATTTTTGATTAGCCTCTCGGCGAAGGCTGCGGCTCCTGCCTCCTCGCAGCCCGATCAAGAGTCAAGTCTTACAAATCACACCAAGGACTTTTGGATGTTTTTTTTAAGGTAACCCACATGTACGTAAAAACACACCAAAAATGTGCCATTACTCGCTGCTTTCTTCTTCAATGTGAAATGCCACTCGAGGCCCTACAAAATACATCAGGGGACGTGTCTCCTGGCAACGTAGACAAGCTTTTAGGTTTCAGGACGGGCTAATGCAATCTCAAGGATTAAGGAAATATGTCCGAAACCGTGTAATGACTAGAACGTTTGAAGTTTCCATTAGTTACGGTGTTAAGTGTCAGGTAATGATGTAAATATGGATAATCAGGTTTTTTACGCATAGTTATATAAAGGCTACATGTAAACAAAAAACAAATAGCAACTTGTTCTGCCATATACAGGACATTGGCGAATATGAGTTTTGCTAATTTAATGCTAAAATCAAAAGATCTTGTGAGTTCAGAAGGGGAGACATCACCAGCATCATAACTTAAACTACATTTGCACAGATCCAGCTTTTTTCCAGCTCCTATATGAACACCAGAGCAGGGAATGAAAGCACACGTTTCTGTCCTTTCAACACCATATCCACAAAACGGATCCAAATGTTTTTGTTGTTGGATAAAATAGGTCAAACTTATTACTCATTACTACTTACAGGCCCAGAACGTCTCATCGTTACATGAATGAATAGACCATTGAACTGATTTTATACCTTCTCAAAACTAGAAAAATACACTTGTTTTAGTCAAAAATGTAATTGAAATAAGCCAGTCCAGTCAGTGAATGTATCAAGAATTCTTAGATAAACTTAATAATCTGATTTATTTAGAGTTTATTTAGTAGAAATGTCTTAAATCTAGACAAAAAAAATCTGACTTAACGTGTTTTAAGTGAATAAATCTTGTTTTGATTGATGAAATTTGCAGTGTTCTGTTTGTGTCTGCGATCAGTCAGTGCCAGCGCTTCATTTGCGTCACTCGCCCTCTGACCTCACACACGTCTGGCCCCCTGTGTTGTTGTCGCCCTTTCGTATCCAGGTAGTAGTCGGTTTGTCCGGTAAGTTTGTGGCTGTGCCGGGTGGACATACAGGCTCCAGGCTGTGTCCGAGCCATGTGTTAAGTCCGAGCTGCCATCCATCATTATATACAGAAACCTCAAGAAGAGTCATTTGGACATGGAGGAAATTAAGTCAAATTATTCCAAGCCAACTCATTTAATAAGTTATATCAAGTGACATCTTACACTGCCTGTCCAAAAGAAAAGTTGCCATTTGGATTTAACTAAGCAAATACAGTAGGTGGAGCCTCCTACTGGAAAACTGCTGCATGACTGATTATCTTTCAGCTGCAACACAGTATTTAAACCCGACTGATGCAGAAACAACAATGCAGAAAAAACAATGCAGAAACAACAATGTGGAAAGACGAATCCCGTGGTCATGGATGAGATGTCAGTGTGTTTGAGAAGGGTCAAATCATTGGCATTGAGCAGAGAAAACATCTAAAGGAGAAGCAGAAACTAATCTACTACAGATCTGAACCCCAGTGAGTGTTTGGGACGAGCTGGAGAAGGCTTTGTGCAGCGGTCACTCTCTCCATCATCAATACAAGATCTGTGTGAGGAACAATGACACGCTGAAGATCTGCGTGAGGAACAATGACATGCAGAAGATCTGTGTGAGGAACAATGACACACTGAAGATCTGTGTGAGGAACAATGACACGCTGAAGATCTGTGTGAGGAACAATGACACACTGAAGATCTGTGTGAGGAACAATGACATGCAGAAGATCTGTGTGAGGAACAATGACACACTGAAGATCTGCGTGAGGAACAATGACACGCTGAAGATCTGTGTGAGGAACAATGACACACTGAAGATCTGTGTGAGGAACAATGACACACTGAAGATCTGTGTGAGGAACAATGACACACTGGAGGTAAATAAATATTTTAATGTTGTAGAAGCTTATTGAAACTATGCCACAGCGAATGTGTGCTGTGATCAAAGCTAAAGGCTAAAGGTCCAACCAAATATTTTTGGACAGGCAGTGTATAAACCTAAAACTCTATTCAGCAACAAACCTCAATTAAATTTGTCCTCTTTTTTTTACAATGTTTGGTTACAGCTAACGGTAAAAATAATACCCACACTGTCCACTCTGGTCGCTGATTATCATCACAAGCTGCAGCCAAAGAGCTAAGTTATTATTATAATTCATGTTTTACTGCTTATTTCAGGCACCTCACAGTCACCGTACAGCAATTAAACATAATTTGAATACATCCAATAAGCTAAACATGTTAAAATTACGATAAAGTCAAAGATTCCTCTGTAAAACAGCGTTCCTTTGGTTTTATTCTGATCTTATCTTGCATTACCTTTCTCAGCGTCTGTGCCGTTTGCGGTGTCTCTCCGTCCTGTTTGCGCCCGACACGGTCAAACGACATCCTCCGTGCTCCACCTGTCATGTCTGCTGCACGTGCCTGACAAATCTGTAACAACAAAACCAGAGTCAGACAGTATTCCGCCGTTGTTTGCAGGTGATGGAAAAGCTGCGTCGGGGCGCTGTGCACTTTGGGAAATATTGGGGTTCATCATGTTTGAGTTCAGAAGTGGTTTGTTTTGCACTGCTTTAGATCTTCTTTTAAAAGGCAACAAAACAACATTATATGATTATTTTTGTTGGATCCCAAAATACGTAAAATAAAGTCGTATCTCATGTGTGTCGAAACAGCACCCCCGCAGGTCTAGTCTAAATTACACTCATTAAAACTGGCTCAATGTCCAGTTTGTAGCATAGATCCATGAAAAAAAAAAATCCACAATCGAAGAGCGTTAAACTTCTCAGGTTTGTTTATGTCCTGACAGGAAGTGACATCACGAACCGCATGAATGAAATGTTGATGTGTTTTTAATGATCCATTATTTACTGTAGTCAAATACTTTGGAACAATTGAATAATAAATACATCATAATTGCTGTCATAAAAAAAGTTTTCTTATTGTTTGTTTGTTTTTTCACTTTCTTCCGTTAGATCATATGTAATCCTATACCCATTTAAATATGTAATGTAAAGACCTCCGTCACCAACTATTAAATACATTTTTAGACACGCTGATCCCACTTGTTGGGCTTTCCATTATGAGGAACGATATGAACAGAAAGCAGGAGTCGAGTGACGCATTCTGCCATTTTATCGATACAATTAGGAACACAGGGTGGTCCTCTTGGAATATAAATGTCATATTTAATTGCCTAATTGTCTGTCATTTAAATCAGTGGTGTCCAAACCGTTTTCTAAAGTTTTCATCGCTGCGCCGGCCACAAATGAACGAGGGTGAAACGCTGCATTCAAAAGGTTTAGCTCGAGTGAATAGAATGGCTCAAATGTTTCAGACCATGTTAACAGAATACCAACAGTGTGTGATTGTACTTTTAGTGGGTTATTTATGTTCAAAGCTATCTCAATCTACGTTGGAAGATCACACGCAGCAACTACAACCAACATGTGAAAAACGTGTATTATTTATGACACGCGCAAACAGGTGTGAATCCCAACTGAATAATGCAACTGTGTTTCTGTGCGTTGTTCATCTCATCCAACTGAAATAGGAATATGATGAATTTTTTACACTCTGACTTTTGATACATGTATGTCGGCTTTGAATAATGTACGGATTTTTTTTTGGAAGTACGGTAGACCTAAGAACAACGCAAACACGGCAGCTCGAACGTGTACTGCGTTGGAGCATGTAGCGCAGTGTAAATTAGGCTTAAAGACAATAGCTTCTCTCATCAAAGCCGATTACTTACGAGAGCTGAACTCATTAGAATGAGTCTGGTAAAGGTGTATGCTTTTAATAACCTTTTAGTACGCAATTAGTGTGCAATTTCCTTTACAAAATCGTTGTTTAAATAATTGTTTAAATAAATAACTTCCAATATATTAAATAAAGATGGTACCAGTGGATAAAACAAAGCTTGATAATAATAATAATAATAATAATAATAATAATAATAATAATAATAATAATTACAATGAAAATAATCATAAAAATAATAAAAATAATTACAATGAAAATTATAATCATAATAATCATACCAGCTACAAATGAAGCACACATTTGTTTTTAACTCTCTTGTTCATTGCTAACAGGCACGCCACTTCTGTTGAGATCATTTCTAAGAAGGCTCCAATTTCAGCTCAAAACGTATTCAAGAGTAAATTGGTAAGCGTTAGTGATTACATACTCGTGACTGGGAATTAATAGGATGCATTCAGCAGATAGGAGCACGTTGCCAAATTAAAAACGAGAAAGCATCAAAATCTTTCCAATCCGAGACGCCTTTAGCCCCCAAAAATAACACTGTTCATTTTTAAAGCCGGCGCATTCGAACGCACCTTGAAGACTTATTGGATTTCTGGGCTCTGATTTTGAAATGTAAGCAGTACAGTGTGGAGTGAAATCAATAGCTCTGCGCCTGGTTAAGTGCTAATCAAAACATAGCACTCACCAGAAGAAGGCATTTAAGGAACGTTCCCAGAATGCTTTGGGGGTGAAGACTCAGGAGCGCGTATATAATCTCATGATGTAAAGGTTATATTACTCACAGAATGGAGAGTTTATTGCTTCACTTTCACCATTATCCGTTCTTTTCGTTATGAGTCAAACGCGGTTAAAAGGGTCTTTAGAACATTATAGCATTAGCGGAGAAGAAAGGGATGCTGGGATTTGACCAAAGAATTTTGTAAAACGACTTGAATGTTAGTTCTTATATATAACATAAATAAAATGTAAAATGATAATTATAATAATAATAATTTTAAATGCACTGACTAATTGTTAATTAATTATTTTCTATGTATTTTTGCTAATGTCTTGGGGTAACACTTTATTTTACACAACCTATTGCATTAACTAAAAAGTTTTAACAGGTTTATACATGACATATTTATGGTAAAAATAAATAAAATAAAATAAATAAAATATGCTCAGTGTTTTCT
Source organism: Chaenogobius annularis (assembly GCA_015082035.1). NCBI lineage: Eukaryota > Metazoa > Chordata > Actinopteri > Gobiiformes > Gobiidae > Chaenogobius > Chaenogobius annularis. Next base: position 2,110,962 of record BJKM01000106.1, read on the forward strand.
AGTTTGGCCGTTTTGATGATGTTTATATGTATGTTTTGTAGCAAGTGTGACATAAGCAGCAATTCCATACCGTTACTTAGCAACTACACTGTAATCAAGGCAAAGCTTGTTAAGAGTTAAACTGACAGAAACATGAGTTCCTTACTTTTCCTCATAAACTGCGGCACGTCTTCTTTTGGAGCAGATCACGACAGCTCCGTTTGCCCCGTTAACTTTGTACAATGAACCGCCGTTCCGCTTTCAGTAAACTGACCTTTCGGGCTCTGTCATTGGATGAGCTAAAATGGCGCTCTGTTAACCTCTCCAGTTGAAAAACCTATGACAGGTTGGACTACTCATCGAACTAAAATGGAGTTAAGATAAGCGTATTTAAAATGTTGCAAAAAATTATTTTAAAAAATATCTCAGAATAGCTAATTTTTAGTGGTATAATTGTACTTCCTGTTTGTAATTGATGACATCACACTAGAACATTTGCTTGCAACCATTGGGCCAAAATGTATCTATTGTAAAAAAAATAAAAAAATATGACAAATAAAAATACATGAGAGCGCTTTTATTTTGTTGAATTATGGTTTAGGGGGGGGGGAAAAGCCCCTCTCAAGTCTGTGTACAAGTTTCTTTTTTGTAAATTATGTACACTCTTGGGACGGAATAAGTGTCCCTGGTGTGATGTCACTTCCTGTTATTTTCTACAGATTTTTCAACGTTTTCTACCAAAATTGATTATTGTAAAACTATCATTTATATGTCCAACAAGTATAAACACACCAAATAAAGTCAAAATTAGAAAATGATAAAAATCTGTCGTAGGCACTTTAACTCCAAACGCTGCTGATGCCGTGTTTAATTTACAAATCCGTGTTAATACAAAGTGGGAATGGGTGAATGGACGTAGCATGTGCTCTATAATAAAAGCAATAGTAGTAAAAGTGGCAGTGTTATAGAACTACCAAGACGAGGGGTGTGCCAAAATATAGATATATCACGATACTAAAATTTGGTGACACAGTATCGATATCGCGGGCTGCTGTATCAATATATCGCCATGAGCCATTTTTGACCATAGCTTTTTGTGACCGCGCTACAATTGTGTTCATCGTTTAAAGAAAGGAAACCAATTGTCATTTTGACTGTTTTGATGATTAAAATGGGTGTATTTCATTTTGAGTTTGTGCGGGTTGTGGTTCAACAAAGAAAAATGTTGTTAAAATGTATTGGGTTCTTGTATCGTAGAATATCATGAGCAATATAATCACGATGTATCGCAAATTGGGATATTTTCCAGTCCTGGGGGACCCTTAAAGTGCCTATGACAGGTTCTTACAATTTTCTAATTTTGACTTTATTTGGTGTGTTTATTATACCTGCCGTACATATAAATTATAGTTTTACACCAATCGAGTAGGTATTTGTGGAGAAAATGTGGAAGAATCTGTAGAAAATGACAGGAAGTGACATCACACTAGGGACACTCATTCCAGAAGTTTATGCAGAATTTACACAAAGAAACAACTTTTTTGACCCGCTAAACATTTATTCAACAAAATAAATTCGCTCTCATGTATTTTTATTTGTCAAATAAAAAATAAAAACGGTGACATTAGATGAGTTCCCAGTGTTTGATGGGTAATTTCCGGGTGTGATGTCATCAATTACAAAGAGGAAGTGAAATTTTAAACCGAAAAAATGTGCTATTCTGGGATAACATTTTTACAATTTTTAGCAAAATTCTAACTGCATTTTAGTTCAATGAGTGGTCCAACCTGTCATAGGCACTTTAACCAAGACTATTTGTAGTTTAGTATAAGCGGTTTGGCGACGAGGCCCAAATGAACAAAAAGTGTTGAGACAAGTCGTCAACCGTTCCTGTGGATCATTGTGCGACGCTCAACACTTCAACGACACATTTAGCCACAGTATTAATGAACTCTAAATCTGCATAAATGGTACAACATTTTTCATGCAAATGAAAAATACTTGCGGGAAGAACAGCACCAATTGAATTAATCGCCGACCTGATTACTGATTTTAAATTGCGCCGTTGAAAAGGGAGAAAAAAAGCAATCTTAAAATAACTCGACCGCACGCGTTGACATCTGCTTTGTCTGAACACTTGATTTCACACTCTGGAGCCGTTGAGAGACAGATCGCACAGAACCCAGTGAGCTGTTGACGCAGTAATAAAAATCAGTCCGGGAGGCACGCAGTCGATGTAATTTGATAGAAAAAATAAAAGGCGTTTTTTTTGTTTTTTTTTCTCCAACACTTGGAAATCATAAAAGTCCTAGATTGTTCTGCCGCATACTTAACCGGCTTCCCTCCGCTTGTGTGAAGCGTGACTGCAATGTGATATGAACCAATGCATCAGAGACAGGACTTTATACACAAGCACCTTGAGAGCGTCATTATGTTTCCATTCATAATCCAACACAGGCTGTACGTAATGATACCGTGATGGGTGCAATTTGTATTTTCACGTACTGTCAGGCAATATCTGTGTGAAGAAGACCAGGTAATAAGCAGAATGTCAAGTTGTCAAGCTTTTTTTTCTCTTACTTTTCTTTCAGTTTGGAACCAGATTAAATTTACCAATCTTCCAAATCATTGTAACAGTGTCTACTACATGTTGAAACATACGACATAGTACTTCGGCTTCAGTAAGTACAGTTTGTAATCCAGGTGGAAAAAAATTACGATTTGCAAGGTAAAATTGATCCTAGTATTGAAAAACATTATTTTGTATGTATTTTTATTTTGTTGCGAACTGAGAGAACTGCATTAAGAGTTATGTAGTTGAGCAGCGGCCAATGAGGTGTCTGGTTCGGTCTGTGGCGTGTGCGCGGCGTCGTAGCCACTTTCTTCTGCTTTGGACCGAGCAGCAAGACGATGTGCTCCGCAAAATGTCCGGGAATGAACAAAAAAAACACTGGAGTTTCCTTGGAGTTTCCTTTAAACTGTACCGGTGGGAGGTAAAGGCGAGTCCTGTTTCCAATTTGGATTTGGGACCGGCTGCAGGTTCTTTGATGGCGCTGGGAGCAGAGCAGTGACATTGCTCTGGAGCTCACGTTTAATTGGTCAGGTCTTCCTCGTGGTTGGATCAAGATTCGTGGAGAAGATTCCAGTTGAACTTTGGAACTTGAGCCCACATTACTGCTGCCTGCAGATGGACTGTCGTCTAGCGTCGGTGCCATTGCAAGGACACAGTCGGGTTTCATGAGCGCACACAGAGCAATCTAAAGACTTTTAAGGGTTTTTTTAAGGTTCCGTTTTATTTTATTGCAATGTACTCTTGATTGTATCATTGTACAAATAGTTGTGGTTTATACATTTTCTTGGTTATAATAATTTCACTAAAACCAAATTAAACTTAAAAGCTGGTCTTCGATTGAGGCTATTTTAAGGTTTAACTCATGAGCTCTAGTCCAACCTAATCTCATACCTGATCTACAAGTGGGTTCCGAGTTCATTTGGGTTCCGTTTCATTACAGCTTGTTAAACTGGTTGTATTTACATTCAGGTCACTTAGTTGCACTGTGTTACGTCTGGGTTACACATGTTTACAGGTTGTTCTGCACACAGCACAGTGGGGTTCGGGTCACATGATCTGTGTTCTAATTTTTAGCAAAACGAAAGAGAATAATGAGTACCGGCTGTCAAAGGCTAAGCATCGGGGGGACTTGAGATAGTTTAATAACCTTCCACGAGAGGTTTAAACTTAGTAAACATAATTTGTATTCAAGACAAGAACTATTATGTGTATTGTTTGTGTTAAAAATCAGGACTGATGGGCTTTGGCTGTTTCGTTTACATTCAAAAAGCTGTTTAAATAGCCAGAAGAACCGAAAACCAATGCATTAGGTAAATTAATCAAATGCTAAGACCTTTAAAAACTCAGTTCCATATAAGCCTGTCACTCTTCATCCAGCCACAACACTCTCTCCGGGGGCTTTTATCGTTGATTGCTGCAGTTTTTGTTAATCCGGCGCTTCCACTTTTGCTTTCACACTCCATATAATGTTCCTGTCACACTGTTCACATTTAATTCACCTCCTCCAGCCCGGACGAGAGCCCCTGCGAGCTTCAGAAAACCTATCTGATGATCGGATGAGGTTACATAGGCCTGTGCAGAATAGGGATGCTCATGGGAAGCTCGGAACAGGCCACACGTGCAAGACCCCCACAGCGATACATTAGCAACAGGATATATAGAATGTAAACATGAGAGGCGTAGAACAACCCAATGAGATGCTGGCTCACTGCTGGTCAACACTTCTTATCATACATTTATGTTTACAATATTCTTCGATGAATTTAGTTTAGTAGAATGAGTATGAGAAGTTTAGTATCTTAAATCTCCTTTGGTTTGACTTAAAGCCAACTGGAAATTCTCTGAGTTGTGAAGACACAATCTGAAGCTCTGTCAGGAGGTGTGGCTCTTGGATTGGGTGTATGGGGCACATGGACCTGGGGGGGGCACATGGACCTGGGAGGGGCATATGGACCTGGGAGGGGCATATGGACCTGGGAGGGGAGCACGTGGACCTGTGGGAGGGGAGCACGTGGACCTGGGAGGGGCATGCGGACCTGGGAGGGGCACACAGACCTGGGAGGGGCATTGACCGGACCTGGAGGGGCACAAGACCTGGGAGGGCACACATGGACCTGGGAGGGGCACTCGGACCTGGGAGTGGCCGGTATCTAAACTTGCCATAAATGTTCCGTCCGTGAGGTTGGAAGTAAATCCTTTTGTGTGCAGTGTTTCAGTCTGTTTAAAAGAATATCTCTTGGATTAAGTAGAACCAAGACTGTCACATTTTTTTTCTCTGCATTGGAATTTACCCTAAAACCAGCAGATAATGGGAGTGACAGACTTTTGATTTCTAAACTTTACATTTGTTATTTTTGAAGGTCGAGCATCTGTGGGATCGTTTTTGCCGTTACATGAATACATTGTGTTGAAAAAGATTCAGATGTAGTCATCTGGACCTCTGATAATGGCCCATTGAAACTTAACTGGGATGGGCCATCAACATCCTATTGTTCCCTGACTTTTGCTCCCTCACCTTGAGTGCCTGTTTAGCATCCGAATGCCTGGGCGTCTCCAGGGTTTCATTATAACATGAATCTTAAACCTCCATTCCGATTTAATGAAGGATTCTCTTTTTTAACAAAGATTGGCCTCCTTAACTCCTCTTTCAAACCATCTTTTTTCCCTGCTCAGAATCTCCACCTCACTGTCTTCAATAGAGTGGTTTGTGGCTTTGAGATGAAGATGCACGGCGCTCTGGGGTCCTGAACTTGCGTGTCTTCTGTGCTGATAAAGCTCTTGTGAAGTGGCTGTTTAGTCTCCCCTATGTACCGCTCTTTACAACTTTCTTCACTGCATTGGATAGAATACACTACATTGCTCTGTTTTTGTGTCGGCATCTTGTCCTTAGGGTGAACCAGTTTTTGTCTTAACGTGTTGCCTGGTTTGAAATAAACAGGACTTCGTGTTGTCTAAAAATTCGTTGCAGTTTTTCTGACAGTCCTGAGACATAAGGGATAGAGACACCCCTTCTTCTTGGTTCTGTTTCCCTTTTGTCCCTTTTGTCCTGCTTTTTGGTTCTCTTCACAGGTTCTCATCCTGTATCCACAGGCTGAGAGAGCATTCCGGACGTGTGTTTCCTCTTTCCTCTTGCCCTCTGAGCTGGTGGGCACCTCTTGTGCTCTGTGTTGCAGTGTTGTGATCGCTCCCAGCTTGTGCTGTAGTGGGTGGTTGGAGCCAAAGAGCAGGTTTGCTTTACAATTACACGTTATCCGCGATCATCGGCATTTGACCCATCCAATGTTGCGAATTAGCAAGACAAATAAATGGCATTGAGCTCATGGGAACCTTTCACCAGATCTTGATCTTGCTCTGGAGTATCAGGAGTAGAAGAATCGTTGAATTATCATTGAATTATTGCACGTGTTTTAGAATGAAACAATCCCCAGAATGTCCCTAATCAAACTCAAGACTTTCACACTGCATCGTCGTTTAAAAAGGCATGTACTTTTGGAAACAGTTCAACATCCTTTTGCTCAATTCCAGCCTAAAGTTCTTGATTGATTTGTTCCTGGAAGCGAGTCAACTCGTTCTCCTCGCAATTTACATTTCAGCAAAATGTTTGCATAAAGTTGTTGTTATAATTTGACAGGTGCTTGGCATAAAATATAAGGCACATTAAGTTGGAAGTGTTGACTCTCCTCACTAAGCTGTGATTAAAAGCTGCGTTAGCGCAAAGCAAATTGGAACAAACCAAATTTTCATTTACAATAAGTCATCTGGACTAAGATGAAGATCTTTTCGTGATGGATAAAGCTAAACAAACAGAATCAAGGAAGGACCTATAATCATATGAATTGCTTGATGGGTAACTGAATATGACAAGATCAATAAGACTTTTTGTTGCTAAAATAAAAGTTGATGGTCTGCTTAGTCTGGTGTAGTTCATCTGGTCACTTCAGGTCATCTCAGAGACCCCTAAAATGGTACAATATTCAAAATAAACATAATATGATAATGACTCTTTAAAGCGAAAGCTGAGCCAGTCGCTGGTTGTGTGCAGACAAGATACTTAAAAGTCATTGATTTTTTTTTTTTTTTTTTACAAAAATACAGGAAACAAAATGAGCTTTTGTTAGGAGAGGAAAGAGGAGGAGTGAGAGGAGGCAGAGAGAGCAGTGGAAAGACACATCTGGAACTTTTACAGATGGAGAGAACGAGAAGAAGACCTCCAACCACTGCCCCCTTACGTCTCCCACACCTCTACAGGTTTAGTCCTAGTTTAGACCAGGTTAAGGCCTGGTTTAGGCATAGTTTGGATACGTCTTCATCAATTATTTTTACATAATAACATTTCATTGCGTAATAGTTTTATGTGGTTTATGTGTTGAGTGGTGGGTAACCGTAACACTCATTGGGCCTTCCTGCGATGAAGGACAAGTTTGCCATCATCATACTTGTACTTGTTTTGTAGTTTTGCACAAACAGCAGCATTGGGCAGTGTAGTTACAAAGTAAGGGGTCATTATTATTGTTACTGATATTATTTACAATTTATTTTATGATTTATGATTTATGATTATTATTGATTTATTCTTTTTTTAAATTGTATTTTTTCCCCCCTGGCTTCATATTAAAATGACTAAGAAAAAAATTAAAGTTAATTTCCAGCTTTGCATCTCTCTGGTGCAGCAGCCGTTTTGGAACGACATCTGTTTCTCCTGACGAGCCTTCATGCAGTTTTGAATGTTTCTATGAAAACCATTGTTTGTACTTATCTAGGTTCAAACCTCTCCTCATCTTGATTCAAACCCCTCCTCATCTTGGTTTAAACCCCTCCTCATCTTGGTTTAAATCCCGCCTCTTTGCCGTACCAACAGATGAGTTTGTGACCTCTATATAATGCTCTTCTATCTACAATGGACTTTGGTCATTTGCAGACTTCTCTTTCCGCTAGCACCTCTGTGTTGACCAAAGGAATCAAGGTTGTGGGCGGGGCTCCTGTTCCAGAGGTGGACATGCGAGAGACTGATGCCGATCGCAGCAGGGGATTGTGGGAAAGCGCTGCTCGTCTCATCTCGGCACAGTGGAGTGCCAGTTAACAAGGTTCTCTTTGATGGACTTGTTTTCCAAAGGATTCTGCCTGGAGTCATTTGTACTGGATGTGTAAATGGCGGCGTGCTTTCATATTGCCTCCCGACCAAATGTAATGTTGTGAACAGGACTTGGGAGGCAGAGGTAGGCCCTAAAACCAGAAGCTTATCCGTTTGAATCCCACTGGAATCATTGTGCTCTTGGGGAGGATAATTTACACCAATACATGCCAATGTTCCCAAGAGGAATAGTCAACACTAGTAATGAAACATTTTACAAAACAGCAAATAATAATTTTCTAGATAAATTCATTTGGTTGGCCAAGTCTACGTTACCACTAGATTTGAAGGGTGTTAAATTGCCGTACAACAGGTTTTTAAGATTGACTGACTTTGACTTTATTTGGTGTATTTGTACCTGTTGTAAATACAAATGATAGGTTTAAAACAATCAATTAGGTATTTGTGGAGAAAAGTTGTAGTAATATATAGGATATGACCTCACACTAGGGACACTCATTCCAGACAAATTCATGCATAATTTACACAAGAAAAACTACTTTTTTTACGTTCTCAACTTGATTTAACTAAATAAAGGTGCTCTTATATATTTTCATTTGTAAAATAAAAAAAATAAATTGTGACATCAGATGACTTTTGGCCCAGTGTTTGTTGGGTAATTTCCCAGTGTGATGTCATCAATTACAAACAGGAAGCGGCATTATAAACCTAAAAAAATAGCTAGTCTGGGATGACATTTTTAATCATTTTTAGCCAAAATGTTGATATATAAAACTTAACAGCATTTTAGTTCAATGAGTGGTCCAACCGTTCAGAGGCACTTTAAGCCTTAAAGACAATTGCATACACACATATTTACTTTTTTCCAATCCAGAAATGTGTATAATCCATAACACTGTTTCATTAAAAGGATAATTTTAGGTTACACAGAGGCATATCAACTGTGAAGCAGGACAAATACATATCATGGTGGGCTGAACGAGTCGATTCTGCTGCTGTTTATTAAATATTATTGGGACAATTTAATACCCTTTATGAGTAGATTCATGAACTGTATGTTTCCTACTTTCCCTGTAAACAATAATCTAATTATTCAGAGTAGTAATGACATTATTTTAGATGGAGTAATCAGTAGTCAGTAACCAGATTTACAAAACACTGGCAAACAGTAGTTTGAAATGAAATATCTCCCAATCGTCTTTAAAAGTTTAAATATTTGCAGATACATAGACTTAAGCAATATTACCAAAAAGTGGCCTTTTGAAACTCGACTCACCTTCTATTTCTCGTACAAAGCTCTATCTATTCCATACTCTTTCCCAAATCAATTAATCATCTAAGTCAGCGTGTGGCTTCCTCTCGAGCGCGGCAGTGACATTTTTATCTCAACTCTTAACTCTGAACCTCCATCGCTCAGGTCCTTGGAGACAGACATTTTAGTCAAAGCAGGATTTAATTAAAGAGTATGAATCTGAGGCAGGTTTGACACTTGGTGGATGTGGATGTCTCACCTACACTTTCTACACACACTTCAGAAGCTCCCTCTGAAAGTGCACCACATCAAAAACCCCTACACCAGCGGCCCGTGTCTGCTTTTGATGGGACAGACAGAGCCTCAAAGGGAGTGACTTTAAGAGCATAACGAAATACACTGCCAGGCTGTTTATGTCCTCCCCATCTTTTATCCATGACACAGACTGGAGAATGTGTGTCCTCTCCTTTAAGAAGCAGAACAAAGCGCTCAGCGGTGAGAGGTAGACACTGAGCAAAAGAAGGTTTGGAGCAAGAACGTCTTTAGAGACAACTGTCGGAGAGGCTGTGTAAAGCTGTCCGAAAACACTTGTGAGGAAAGACTGTAGCAAATATAAACATGTCATATCAAAATGCACGTTCCAAAGAGTAACTTAACTGGCGTCTCGGAAAGAGGCAGCAATCAATCAAGGTGTGGGCTCGTCTTTTTTGATTTGATCACAATTCTTGTAGACATAATATCATGTCTACAACGTCTTTGGGAAATAGCTAAAACTATTTGCATCCTCTGAGACGTCACACTGAAGTGGGTGGGGGAAAGTGTTAAGACAGAACTGAATCAAAGAGGATTTCACCAACATAGCATATCGTCACAGAGATCAGATGCAGAGATCAGATCATAATGTTTTATCGCCGAATCGCCCAGTCTTAATCCAGTCCCCACTGTCTCTTGGTTGCACAATTACTGAGCACGTGTAGATGAATGTGTTGAATGTTACCGCCTCATAAAGAACAGTGGCTCTTGTCTCACAGTAGGAAGGTCCGAGGTTGTCCCTGCTTTGAACGATGGGTCAAACAGAAGACAGATTTCCCATTGGGGACCATTAATAATACTTAAACTGACTGAAAGTACTTCGAAGTGGGACAGTTTGTATAGTTTGGTTGGCCATGCTCAATGAAACTGCAGAAAGTCAAGTGCATATGACACGTTTTCATGTTGTTCTGAATTACAACTTTGTTTGGTGGAATAGTCCATTTGTCCACTTTCTTCCACTTATCTCGGGTCGGGGCAGCAGTCCGAGCATGGAGGCCCGGACTTCCCTCTCCACACACACTTCCTCCAGCTCTTCCAGGAGGACCCCAAGCCACAGAGAGACATAGTCCCTCCAGTGGGTCCTGGGTCTTCGGGTCATGACCCAAAGCTCATGGCCATAGGTGAGAGCAGGAACGTAGAGTGACGGGTAAAATCAGGATCTCCGCAACCCATGGAAAACCAGGCAAGATCTTTAGAAGAATCTGTCAACTGTGTAGTCTAGTCTGTCATAAACATTTAAGTTTTCAAAGATTCTATCATGCAAACATTTTACATTTCATGGTTTAAGACTTTGATGTGCTGCACCAACACGTTTTAAATTGCAATGTTTTCATGATTTTTCTGATGCAAGCACCATTTTGAGGACAATTCAAGAGATATTTGTCATTGAATTTTTAATTTGGCAAAGGTAATGGTCTCATTTATTTTTTATTTTTTTTATCATTCTGAAAACCATACATTTATAATACATTTTTGCCTTGTTATTATTGGGACAAATCATATACGAATCAAAACTATTCTTTCTGTTCTTACTTTGTGGGTTCCTTCTGAGCTAAAACTTCACCCAACAATAATTCATCATAATAACAAAAAAGGTCTCACCAGACACTTACCATTGCCTTGGTCGGTTTTGACGTCTTACTTCAGCATCTGACAAACTGGTAAACATAATTACACTGTGGCGGTCCTTTGAGCTTTTCAGTCCCGCTAATTGGACAGCTCCGTTATATCTAGATTAAAGAGGAAGCGAGATCTTGGACCGAATCAATTAGCTTTGTGGCAAGGATTACAAACTGCAAAACAGACCCATCGTTCATCTTTAAACCAGTGCACTCTTGTTATCTTGTCAGCAGCCTGGGCATTTCCATTAGGTCTCACAGGGGGGAATATGGAGCAGCAAACAATGAACATGACAAAATGTGAAGTCCCCAGCCTGCTGCAAGGTCTCATTTCCCTGGCAGCTGCAGCGTGCCACCAAGACAGATCTGCTATCAAGCGCCTTCAAAGAGGAGAAGGTTGCACCATATTTTCCTGGGTGATTTGATTAAAAAAAAAAAAAAAAAAAAAAAAAAACTTGAGTAAAAAAAAAAAAAAAAAAAAAAACCCAGAAAAGTAGTTAAAACATTTGCAAATAGTTAAACGTATACTATGTACTGTAACTTTTTCTTGTCTTTATGGAGATGTTGCCTAGAATGTTCTACAGCAATGCACGAGTCGTGTCTGTCTTGCTGGTATTTCCTTCCAGGTGTATTCATTGCAAAAAATAAAAAGTGTGCGTGGATTCAAAATTGTTGCATGCAGGATTTCCAACATAGGGTTTATAATTACTTTCTGTCCTTAGGCAAGACACTTCACCCAGCTGGTATGAATGTGGTGGGTGCGGGATCGACTGGTGCCGATGGTGCAGATTGCCCGCCTCGTTTCTGTCAGTATGCCCCAGGGCAGCTGTAGCTACGGAAGAGGCTTACCACCACTGAGTATTAAGTAAGTGAATAATGAGTGCCTTTGTTGAGCCTGTGAAGCACAAGCACAAGTGAAGGCATTATTATTATCATCCATAAAAAGACTTGTACATAAATCTGAACCCAGCCTGTGAGATGAATCAGAAAGTGATCGTGCTCAGGGAGACAAGATGAGCGAGTTTGAGTTTTATCCGCTTGGACACTTTTAATCAGACTTGTAAATTGGCCCTATGGCGTCACCTGCTTTGCAAAGCCAAAGGCGGTGCTTTATTCTTTTTCACTATAAAGGATATATTGTTGTTTGCAGAGAACATTCTATGCCATACCGATTTTTATTCAATTGCAGTTAATTTTGGAACCCTTTCGCCAAAAAAGAAAAAATAAGACCAAATTAACTTTCTTTCATCTTTCTCTCCAAAGCTATTGCCCCACAGAGCTTTAAACCCCTTTAAAAGGCACATTGGTGTAGTCAATTTAATTCAGGAGCATTAGGAGCAGAAGTGAGTTGTGCACTGGATGGATTATCGGGAGTACTGGTGGTGAAAGGAGGTATTGCGTGTGTGGTACCTGTCACCCAGCTCCAAAGCCCTACTCCATCACAAACCCAACCATCCACGTCAGACGTCTATAATCTCCAATTCTAATAAAAACCCCATTGTACAATATCCTCGCCTGTGTTGAATAGACTTCCATCACCGTACAGAGAGCCTGGCTCGCTGAATAACTTACCGTCTAATAACTGATGGATTTCATTTAGTCCTGGCAGGGTTTGTAGAGGTGTATGAAGGAATAATTGCAGCATTTATGAACTTGAAGTAACATCCACAGGTGCCCCAAAGCTCTGTTAGAAAATAAAAATCACATTCTCAAAAAAAGACATGTGAGGTCGGTTCATAGTACGGATTAAACCTGCATTCTTACTATGAGTGTGTTCGCCTCTACACAGATCTGAGCAGTAACTGGCCCTTTTGGAATAGAGAAGCAGATTAAACAATGCTCATGGGAAATTAGCGAATGGATAAAACAACAACAGTGGGCTTTGAAAGTGACGGTGAAGCATTGACATCGGTACGAAACATTCCTAAAGAGCCAAACCTCAGCAAAAAGACTCTAAAAAGACGACAGTGAAACAAGTGGAGGAAAAGCTAGTGTGAATAGACAGTCGGGAAAACAGTGTGGTCTCTCAAATGGAATGCAGCATAGCATAAATTTAAAGTTAAAATTAAATGTTCAAAACACAGATTCCAAAAAAATTCTTCCATATGTCACTCAAAACCTTGTCTAAATTTTGGTTCAAACACTTGAATAATGTTAGATGTTGAAGCTTTTAGCAAGTGTTGCTAAAATGCTGTAGCTATGCTTTAAAGTAACTCTGTAAGATAGACGGTTGTACACAAAGAGGAACATTGTGTTGTTAAAATAGGACAAAGAACAACGAATCTGTTATGAAGCTAATCTATCAAGGCCTTGTCCCCATTTACTGCTGTTAACTGGTTTCTTTACTGTAGACGTGGCGTTCACGCCTCCTGGTTTGGCATAAAATGTCTGTTTCCTGTTTTGACTTCACTTAGGGACAGACGGGACTCCTGAAGGGACAGATTTGTTTTTACTTGTGCGCACTTATAAACTGAATACATCATAATGATTGGCCTAAAGACAACTCTGCTCCAGTTTTCTTTTTAAGTCTTTCAATAGAAAATCCACAACACTGTCCAAACTAGGAAGAGTGTGACAGTGGAAGCCCTGTCGTCATGCCGTTAAAATTAATAAGCTTAATGCAAATAAACATGTTCAGACACACCACACACACACACACAAACTGCTCCAGTAAAACCCAAGCCATCCTCCTAGTAACCCCATCCTCAGCAAGCCCTCTCCTCTCTCTTCTCCAGCCTTCAACATGTTCGCCTGGGTGAACGGCTGTTCTGACCCATCAGTCTGCTTCAGCTCGTGCAATGTGTGTGTTGATTTATTGCACAACGTATTTATGCTCATAAGCTTTTCTCAACCTGCTTGATTTGGAAGACACAATACCTCGTTACAAAACCATGATGGCGTTTCTCAGTTCCTTCTCAATTCCGTAAGGTCGTTTGGTTTGATATTGCATCCGACACTCCAACATCTAGCACTGATGGTGGTCATCACGTGATCCCTCGCCCCCCTATCGCCGCGCTTTTGTGCCCCAACTACCGCGCGCGCCCCTCTCATTAATGAGTCAACGGACGAATCACCATACAACACGTCAGCAAAGAGCCGGACACCCGCTGCCACACATCTTCCAGCCCTGCGAGACTGTGCACCCTCTGGCCAATCCCACTTTACCGGAGGCGCCGCGGCAGTCAGCACCGGAGGTGGAGCCGCGGGCGGCACAGGGGCGAGAGAGGGGGGGCGGGAACATCGGCTGCGGCGGGGGGGGCGCGGGGGGGCAGGTGAGGGGGGCGGGAGGCGGCGGGGCGGAGGGGCAGCTACCGGCGGGCCCGGCGGGGCGGCGCGAGGAGCCTACGCAGCCCAGCCCGGGTGCGGCGGGGGGCGGGGCGCGCGGCCGCGCCTCGCTCCTCGAGCCGGACCCCCTGGCTTCTCCTTGCCACAGCTCAAACTTCTCGCAATTTCTTCCCATGGAGCCAAATGTTTCTCTTAGGACAAACTTCATTCAGGGCAAGTGCGTTAACCTTGCTCTCTCGTTCTTCCCTTCTCCCCAAAGCAACCAACCGAACAAAACACGATCAGGTCACCACAGAATTTAGACTCAGAGACAAACACCTTGATAAGATCTCCATGGGAACCAGTTAGCCCTTTGCATCTAGGGACTCATTCGTTCCGTTTACCCAATACCACAGACCAACTGAGCTCACTAGCCGTGATGAGGACCTTGCACTTAAATATGGCCAAACATTTTTCTACCAATAGCACGCAGTGTTTTTCTACTGTTCAAGGGCAGGCAGTTCAATGTCCGTTTAGATTGGGCCGTTCTAGACTCCAAGGTTCTGCTTCTGACTGGAAACTGCTGCCGTGCGCGGTGGCGACAGTTGTCCCACCTCCTGCTGTGCTTGTCTACCATTCGGCACAAAAGCAGGTGAAGCCTGCACCTCTGCCCTGGCTTCAGCTCCATCCACTTCAACAACAGCTCATAATGGTCGGAGGGTGGGAGCACTTCAATACCGTGCCCATTTGCAATAACTTTAATGTAAGCATATGCGCTTAACACATGTTTCCAGCTCCTGCAAAGTTTCCTCTCTTTCCACGGTTGCAGTCTTCCATCAGAGAACCAAAAGTGGTCTCTTAACATATTATTTTTGTAGACCCTCTCTCATTTGTTTTAGCTAAGGCATAACACATTCATTCCTACAATAAATTGTATTTCAAAACACATTATTCCACACTATTGACATTCTCTTTTTCCAGATTTTTGTTTATTTACTTGAATGCCTTGAACTGAAATACAGTTTGTGCTGCGCTTGTTATGTTTGCCAGACGTTGTTTATAGTGACTGCAAACCGAACAAAGCAGTTAGCTGTGATCAAAATGGTGTAAACGATGAAGCACGTAGGTTAAGTAATTACTGAAAACGTGTTTGTGCATTTACCTTCATACGAATTTACAATAATAGAAATATAATGTCAAAGAACAATTACACTTTAAATGAAGCACATAATTATGGGAATATTATATAAAAAACAAATTTCCCTCATTTGATTTTTTTCCTTTGTAAAACAAACAAACATATTGTCCCCTTAGAATTAATCTCTAATCCCTTTTTGTCAGAATTTAGTCTTTCATATATGGTTGTTCCTGGATAACTTCTGTACACTATCTGTACACTATTTTATAGAATTGTGTGCAATGTCTTTCTTTTTATTTTATTTCTAACATATAAACAGAGCAATACAAAGAACATGACACAGAGAGGCAACTGACAAATAACGTAAAAACAGCCAAATAGTCCTATACGTTTAGTCTGTCCCAGTGAATCCAAAGTCTTTCGAATGTGTGCATTTTCAAATTGAATTTGAATGCACCTTGTGTCATCCATTTTTGTAAGGGGCTTTTCCCCTGCTGCCAGGTGTATGCTCCAAAGATCTGATTTCTGATTGTGTCCATGACAGGAGTTTTGAGGCCAAAATACATTGTTATAAAATGGAGTTGGATTGTGATGTCAAGAATAGTCTGTAGCGCTTTAAACAAGACGTTTCGACTCACATCCAAGAGTCATTGAGAAGGAAACTCTTGGATGAGAGTCGAAACGTCTTGTTTTTCAGATGACTCCAACTGAATCTTTTTCTACAACTTACAACACCAAGGAATTTCTTAGGGGGCGTTTACAGAAGAGGAATCGTTTGTTGTCACACTTTTTAGTAGCACACCTTTGCAGCAAGACACACGGCGAGCCATAATGCGAGCCATGGGGCGAGCCATTATGCGAGCCATAATGCGATAACCGAGGACCCCCCCTCGACCTCTGATAGTTTCTTAGTGCTCCTTGTGGTGAACCAGCTTCAATTCTAACCCTTTTCGTTCAGCTTCTCAGAATAGTTGACATCTTTCTGCAGTGTTGAACTTCCATCTCTGTCCTCCGTAAGTGTGTGTCTCTACGGGCCTGAACAGCCTCCAGCGTACCTCGGCCCAGCCAGTCTAATGCGCCCATTAGTCAAAGTGTGCTACTTGACTAAATACATAAACTAAATCTGTACCAAATGGAAGCAATTACTCTAAAGAGGCATTTATGGGCCCGGGAGGGAGTTTTCTTAAACACATTTGATCAGGGCCGCAGTGTGATGATGCATATCGGGGAGTTATTAGAGGAGCAGGAGTGGGCCGCATCAATGGAGCACAGGGACACCAGTAAAATAAACCAACAAATGTATTTTACAATTAGACCGTTTGTGTCAGAAGTCAAGCAAAACACTCTCACATAGCCTCAGGAACACCAAAGCAAATCAAATTATATTTTATGTCTCGGTCGAGGTCAGGTTGGTGTGTTTGTTTCTCCATCAACAGATTAGAACTATTTTGGGAAAAAAAGCTTGTCAGGCCAGTGAAAATACAATGGAGCCAATCTAATATCAACGTTAAATGAATATGACTAAGCTTCAGTAGTAGTAGCTTCATGGTTTATCGGAGGAATTCAAATGTATTATTGTGTTTGATCATCACAGTTCATTTAAAAATGTTTGTTCAAAGGGTGAACGAAAATGTGGTGAGTTTTGTGTGAACAGCTTTAAATGAATTTATTTTATTCTGTGGGTCTAAATCCATTCAAATTTGTACAACTCTCATTATGCTATGTTGTAATATCCTACCTATGCCTTCCCACATCCAGTTTACCACTTTTAAGGTCAATCAGAAACAGCAAAAACAATTCACACGGAGAACATTCTTGAAGCAGTCTTTAGTGAGGTTAAATTTGTGTGTGTGAGGTCACATCCGCGAAGGGACTGAGCGCTGGGCTAACAGGTGTGCACTGCCCACGCTACCGAAACACCACCAGCGATCTCCATGTGCAAATGATCGGTTATCTCTGTTATATCTGTGGTTAAGTAGCAGGTTTGAACTTCACAATCACGGCAAGCTCATAATCTCATCTCGACCTATCACCTTTCAAGTCATTCATGAACTCATGAACTCACCTTTGTAGAACCTGGGAAGAGATATTTTACTTCACAAAAAATCAATTCTTTAATAAGAGAAGGTAAATGTTCCAGCTCCAGATCAGGCCCACACTAGTGAAACATTTTCCTTAAAGCCATTTTTAGATTCCGTTCTGGAAAATAAAAGTTGGAGCACCAGAGCAGTGATTTAAGAATGAAGTTAAAATGATTTCATAATGTATTCCCACATTTGTCCTAACTCAGGCGTGTCCAAACTACGGCCCGGGGGCCAAATACGGCCCTCAGACCAATTTTTGTTGGCCCTCCGGTTTCCTGCTAAATTGGTCTGGTCCAAACAACAAATAGTAGTACTTTTTACTGTAAAATTGGAAACATTCAAGCATTATTATGTTATACCAACCTACTATTAATGTTCCAAGTCTTATTAAAGGTGTGGAGGCTCATTGAAACTATGTCAAATGA
Organism: Chaenogobius annularis; assembly: GCA_015082035.1. Taxonomy (NCBI): domain Eukaryota; kingdom Metazoa; phylum Chordata; class Actinopteri; order Gobiiformes; family Gobiidae; genus Chaenogobius; species Chaenogobius annularis. The sequence continues at coordinate 2,128,699 of BJKM01000106.1, forward strand.
AACATTTCGAATGATTCATTATATTTCTATTTCTTCAGTTTAAAAGGTGCACTGTGTATTTTCTGGTTGCCTTTCTAGCCTTTATTCAGTTCTATGCGTTTATATGTATATTACAGTTACACAGTGCACATTAACAAAAGAACTTCTTATACATTTACCATCAAATGAGCTCATACTATATATGCTATAATTACGATGTGACAGACCATGCGGCAGGTTTTGTCTGACAGGCCGTGCTCTGTTATGTTTTCACACTGTGTCATGTTGAAAAGGATTCAGGGATGGAGCTGTCAAGGGGGATTAGGCCCACTCATCTCTATTAAACCAACGCATGACTGGTATTTTAATTGTGCCTTATGTTGCCGTAAGAGAAATGTCAGGCTGTTTCACCATAAGCCGTCGTATCATTCCTGTTATGAACGGAAAGCATGTGTTTGCGGAATGGATGCACTTGGAAAAGGTCAAGTAGAATTAAGGGTTTTACACTAGGCAAAAGGCACGACACGCAACACATTAGGAACGGTGGTGTTCTAGCTTTTGTAGGGATTGTTAACATTTGCAGATAATCCAGTAAAAAAAAAAAAAGTTAAATTTAATAGAGTTCCTGCTACATCTCAGAATTAATAAAAAAAATTAATTATCTATGATCTTGCCATTTTTTCCCGGACATGTGACCATTTGAAAAATTAATTCTGAGATGTAGCAAGAACTTTATTAAATTGATTCTTTTTTTTAACTGGATTTTCTGCATTAAGAACGGAGTATGTTTTGAGGCTCTGAGGAAGGATTCATCAAACACGCGTGAATGAAGCTAAATACAATGCCAGATATGTTTTTGATGAGGGAACAATGTTAAAAGATCAAAAAAAGTGAATTTGGCATGTGTCCAGAGCCTCAAAACATACTTCGTTCTGAATTTTCCAGTTTTGTAAAGTCATAGGTCAAGCGCCAAGATCTTCTGCGCTGTTTTTCAGACCATAACTCATCGCAACACTCGCTCTGGGCATTTCTGTCGGCAAATCACAATCATTTACAGCTGCGTGCCTACATTAGCATCGGGGGAAAGCTAGGTTTGCTTATCTCGTCGTTCCCACGGCAGCCAGTAGATGGAGCGCTAACTCAATTACTCAACTGATATGAAAAAATTTGTACTTTTTGTCGGCCATTTTTTTATAAGTTCTAAAACATGAGATGCCAAAGCTGAGGCAGCTCACATCAGATTGAAATGTGAAGCACGATGAATTGAGTTCTACGTGAATCAATCTGGAGAGGCTGTTGCTGAAAGTGAAAAAAAAAAATGTGGTCAAAGCATCACAACAGGGAAAGGATCCAAAATATTTAATTGTGTTGAATCCATCTGAAATAAAAGCAGAATCAGTGCACGTTTCTGAGTAAACAAAATACCGTATTTTCCGGACTTTTAGCCGCTCCCCTATATAAGCCGCATTTGCTCTATTTTTAAAAAGACGATAATAAAACAATACATAGGCCGCACCTTTTGTAATAGGGCCGGAGAACATCTTTTCTTTACTTTTGGCATCGCATGAGCTCTCCCGCTGTCCCCCCGTCCCCCAGCGTCTCACCTACATTCATTGATGTTAAGCTTGCGTGCAGCCGCGCGGCTTCCTAGCAAGATCGATGGCCTTCAGCTTAAAACTTGCTTCGTACGAACTTCTTCGTTTGGGTTCCATAATGATGGGGCAAGAATTTGAAAATAATTTATAGTTGGTAATTTGTCGTCCGTGTTCTATTTGCTAGCTGAATAAAAAAGCAACATCTGCTTCTTTGCTTAACTTTTCTGTAGTTTTGATTCTAATTCCGGTTAGTTCGCCCTAGCGGTGAAAGAAAAAAACCACAGAAAAGCCGCAGCCTCTAAATAAGCCGCATGGCTCAAAACATCTGACAAAAGTAGCAGCTAATAGTCGCAAATACGGTAGTCTGTATTTCTGTTCAATGTGCCAAAGTACGTCCGTCAACGCCACCATGTTTTTTTGGTTCGTTTGTGCGCATCTTCTTTCGGTTTCTGCCCAACCACAATGTTTGGTCCAGTCCAGAGCCTTACAAGGTGGATTATCAAGAGTCTGTGAACTTGAAATAACTGAATTCTTCTTGGTGGTAAGGTTAAGAGCATGTTTAAACTCAAATAATGCATAATACTGTATGTGTCCTTTTCATAGCTGTGCAAAGTGTGCTGCACAGCCTATTCTGTATTCATGGGCTTCACTTATATAGGCTTTTTCTTTTTTTTTTTTTTATTGCCGTAGAAGTCATTCTGAGGACTATTGAAAAAGAACTGCTATGGTAACAGTCGTTTTTTATTTTGATAACCCTGCAGTTCTGGGCATTTGCAGACAGAATATCACCACTCTTTACCCCCAATACACTCTCACATCTTTTCTGTCGAATACAATATCTTGATTAAAAAAATAAAAACAAATATAAATGATAAAAATGGAGACAGTACAACAATGAAGCCATGTCTGCCGAAACTTGCTTAGCTAATATGACACCGATCGTCAACAGCAGTTTCAAAGGAACCAATTTAGAATCACAATAATGAAACTGGCTTGAAAAAAAAAAAAAAATTTCAGTGATGTTCAAAATATAGTACTTATAAAATTCTATATTTTTCAAACGTTCACCACAGGTTTTTTAATTACCTGCAGTGCGATAAATTGGTTGGCATGCACTCTTGTTTAATCAATAGTTACTGGGGACATTTACTGGGAAGGTCATGCTGATACAATGTGAAGAAAATATGTAATTGATTGGCACTGTGGGGTAGATATTGTAAGATAACAATGTTTATAGACGGATACACAACTAATAATTTGTAGAATGTGGGTGGAAAGTTAATTGGAATGGATTGGTTTGCTTGTGTTTGCATGGTCGGGCTAACAACACAGATAGAAAGTCTCAAAATATCTAATAGTACATTATGTGCTTTTAGTTCTTTTTGAGATACCATGGTGCCCTGCCAAATAATATATAAACCTCTTTTGGAATTATTATTATTATCATTATCATTATCATTATCATCATTATTATTATTATTATTAATATTATTATTGTTATATATATGTTTTTAATTTAAAAATAAATAAATACATAAATAATTATTATTTTACTTTTAATATTTATTTTTTTCACTTCAGAACTGCAATAATTATCTAAAAGGACAAATGAGTTATAAAATCGGATCTGGCTTCATTAGTGAAAATACTTACTTGTTCTCCACTGTCTGTGAACCTGCTCCTGTGCAGCATTTGAGTCTCTGCAGTCATAAGTGCGCTGTTATGTTCAGTTATGTTAATGTTGCTAATGGATAAGCAGAGCAATGTAAGTAAACAAAAATTCACTCTCAAACAATGTTTGTAAACTGGAAATGTAAAAACTGACTTTCTAAGATGGGGCTTGTGTAGTCGGTCTCACCGCTGTGTCTCTCTGCTAATCCTGGGCAACAACACTGCACAAACTCAAGAAATTGTCTGCTTTGAGGGATGGCAACCTTGAAAAAGGATTTGATTTAAGCTTTATTTAACCAGGTAAGAACCCATTGAGATCTTCAAGGGGGACAGCAAACAAATTGTAAAAAAAAAAAGAAGCATTTATTGCAGAGAAATTTAAGAACAAATAAAAACCAAAAACAGTTTGCAACCTCAGAGAAAAACTAGCCTCCCAAGCTAACCAGGCCGAGGGACTCCGTCAGCAGCGCGTTTGTGGGGACCTCATGATGAGACACCTTTGACACGGCTTTACCTTTCCAGCCACTTTGTTGGTGACATACAAAAGTGAAAAACACATATTTAAAACACAAGCGGAAGCAGACGTGCTCCTCAGAAAAACACTGAGCACGGAGAAATGAAGAACATCAGTGGCTAGATGATCCAACATGGGGTACGTGGACTCAAGAAATTGACCCTTTATGAGACATTTTCTTTGTCATACTAAAATGGCTGTTACGTAACTTATTTGTTTCAAGCTTTTGGTTTTATTACATTTTATTAAACATTTTGTTATTTTGATGTTACCAAACTAAAGATGGAGTTGCTTTACTGATTTCAAGTCAAGTGACCTTCGAGTGGTGTATTGGGCACCTTTTGGGATAAGGTTGGCAGAGTTGGTCTGGTTAAAGAGTTAAAGGAAATGTGATTACTTTGCTAAATGTGTTTGTCTGTATTTTGTTTATTTAATGCAATCTTCTTACTGCACTGAGACAATTTAGTTTGAAATCATTGAAGAGACGAGAACAATAGCTCGAAGAGTTCAGCTGACAATCTTTTGCTCTCTAACCTCTATTCAGTTCCCCTTGTTGTGTCAATGCAGTTAGTATTGGCATGAGAATGACAAGCCACATCCTTCAATACCCCAGCCTCACATTCCAGTAAACACTATTGATCGGTTCCCTTTGTACAAATGTAGTTACCCTCTCTAAATCTTTATTCCAGGCCCGTCTTGTAGTGATGAATTACTGCTGCTGGTTGAGTCCACAGGGTTGTCCTGCTTAAGCCATGTCCCCTCAGACGATCTGAAGCGGGACACAGCTGTGGTTTGTACGGCCCGGGGGGACACATGAACAATGCCTCTCATTGCCGTGGTTACAATGGGCGACGCTTTATAATTAGACGCGTTATAATTAGATACTTTATTACATGAAAAACAATCGAATGCAGCCTTTGTTTAACATGAGCATACCATCTAAAGGTGTTTTAAATAACAACAAAAATGTATCTTCGTGTGCATTACTGTGTAAGCCTTTAGAGGCCAGTATTGAGCTGGCACGTATCATTGACTTTTCAGTTACTCCAATGGAGATTTTAAAGTGCCCCCTACAGGTTGGGGCATTTTTTAGGTTTATAATTTCACTTCCTGATTGTAATTGATGAAATCATTCTAGGAAATTACCCAGGAAACACTGGGCAAAAACTCATCTAATGTCTTTTATTTTTGACAAATAAAAATACATGAGAGTGACTATTTTATTGAATTAATGTTTAAAGGTCCAAAAAGTTGTTTCTTTGAGAAAATTATGCATAAACTTTCACTGGAATGAGTGTCACTAGTGTGATGTCACTTCCTGTCATTTCCTACAGATTTTTCTCCACAAATACCTCCTCGATTGGTGTAAAACTATGAATCGTAAAAGCCTGTCATACACACTTTAAGATGATAAATACTTGCTTAAAACGTATAGCCCTCATTCATAAGATTTCTGACACTATAATCCAAACCTCAGACCAGTTTTTGTTGGTCCTCAGGCTGCCAAATTAGTCCAAACAACCAAACATAGTACTTTTTACTGTAAATTGACTGTAAAAACGTGTGGAGGCTCATTAAAACGACAAAACTATTGTGGCCCACTTCTCTGTGGTTCAAAATGCTGCCCTCTGTGAAAAAGGTTTGTACACCCCTTCTATAATGTAATAAATAAATGTATTTAGCATTAGTGACGTAGCAGCTCATCCTGTTGTTCCATGGCGCTTTTGTTTACTTTTTAAATTGAGCCAAGCCGCTATTTTGGTTACGTTTTGGCATTGTTATTATTTGAACACGTTACTAAAGACCAAGACGACTTTTTGAAACAAATGTAGGGAATATTTAGACTGAAAAATTAAAGCAAACTTTAGTTTAGTGGCACTTGGCTTTAAAGCAGACGTGATGTAAAGGAATCTTATGGCAGATGTAAGCGGTAAAACATAAATAACAAACACTGGAGCTGAGACAATAGTGGAGATAGAGAGGCTGAAGTGGTTAAAAGTTCTGCTACACATTTGGTAAAAGATTTAAGTATGGTAATCTTCTTGAAGCTTGATGGGAAGGATTTATTCTTTTCGCAGGGTTGTTTGGGAAATACATTCACAAAGTTGGAAATGTTTGCGCCATTCCAAACGCTTTTGACAGAGTATAAATTGGCCATAAATAGCCACAGACAAAAGCCAAAAGGCCAAGCCAGATGAATGTGTATGTTTTAAGCTGAAGGAGACTTAAGTAGAGATAGCCTGACCCACTTTAGATCAAGTAACATGTAACTCCACCGGCTCCATATAAAAGCAGAAATGTGTGGCACGCATTATTGCAAACTACCGTCCATTTGCCCCATTAAGTGCAGACCTGCCTGGAGCATTAATGTAGCCTAAACGTGAATCATTCCATTTAATGTCTCTGCAGTTACTTTCAGCCAGTCTGGGTCCGGTTTAGCCACTAAAGCCAAGGCGGGTTCGACACATATTTTCTGTGGTTTACTTCACACCAACCACTATTCACTCAAAGTCACACAGTTTTCAATACTTGATCCCTCAGTTTTCCAAAAAAAGAAGAAACAATAAATAAAAAAAATGCTCCCGACACCTGCAGCATAAATCAAACATTACTGTATTTATTTATTTTTTCAAAAGTTGTGTAGTTATTATCCTCCGCCAAACACTGTAAATATTTCCAAAAAGACTTCGCTTGATATTTGATTGAAAAATATTAAGTCACAGACTGTGCCATCATTTTTATTTTTGATTTCAAGTATTATTAGTGTGTGCCTATTGTGTTGCTGTTATTATCTATTGTTATAATTATTATTTGTATTTTTCTCTTCTTGTAGCTCCTGCTCGTGTCGTGTTTGTATGTTTATATATATATATATATATTAAAAAATTCAGTCATGTTTTATAAAGTTCTTTTCCAGACACTGAGTCTTAGACATCAATAAAAACTCTCAATAAAAATAAAAATGAATCAAAGACCAGTTAAGTTTGGCTAAATACTTGTGCATGGCCCAGAACAGGCGGAACGGGCCGTAAATCACGTTAAAACGAAGCAATGTCAACCATAAACAGGCCTTTTATTCCACACTTGCTCTTTTGTTCCTGCATCTCTTTGACTTGAAGGACCACAAAAACATCACTATAATTGGCCCTTCGAGTTTGAAAAGAAGAGGAAAAAAGAAAAAAAAAAAAAAAAATGCTGGACACATTGGCAGACACAAACTCTAACTTTAAATAGGCCTTGTTTGTATTCAACATAAACACATTGTGAATCAAATCTGGCAGAAATGTGCCTTTAAGATCGACAAACGACAAGTGGCATTGATTGCACTTTCAAAACCATATTAAAAAGCGCTCAGCTGTTTTCAAATGACAACTATTTAAAGGTATACTATAAGGTTAGGTCTGGTAGGGCGTCGCCAAGCACTTGCCTCCATAGATGCCATTGCTTTGCCTTTGCCTTTGCGTACTAATGTATAATTTGAGAGCGTTTAAATTTCAAAATGGTTTAAAAACTCAAGGCTAATTGTGTTGATGATGATATCAGCTGGTTTTCGCTTCAACCGTACAGCGCGACGGTTGTTTAGTGTATCAGATATCCACTTGTTTTGACAATAATGAGATGTTTCAGAGCCGCCCACTCACAACACTGCACTGATCCGGCGGCGCCACATTTGCCAAGATTTTCGAACACAGTCTACGCTTCCTATTTTGAGCAACGCTTACGCCGTTGAGGTTTTAACAATGCGCGTCCTTCATCAAAATGAGACCTGGACGTTGTGCTGTCCAGGTTCTGGTCTGAAGAGAAGAGAGCAGAATCCCATAAATGAAGAGCTTCTTTCACCAGATTGGCAGCTCTTCGTCCATCGTAACAAGTCAGTGGAACTCATTACCAACAGAGAGTCTTACGTGGACCAGACGAAAAGCATTTGTGCGCCGGATTGATAAATGTGTGTGTGTGTGTGTGTGTGTGTAAATGAAGAGAGTGAATGACTGGTCCAAGCGCGAGATAATTTGTATCGTAAATAGTGATGCCAATCGATTGCAATTATTTATCTGATGAATTACACTTTTGAAATACTATGAATCGCAGTTAATTGAATTGCACGCTTTTTAATGTAGTTTTTTCAATATTTAATTATTTCACATGTGACCGTGTAATTTATGGTGATAACGAGTTTCCCTGGTGTCTAAAGCAGGTCTATTCAACTTTATTTTCCCGAAGGCCAGATTTTTCGGATGGGCCAAGGTCTCTCGGCCCGGAGGTGCACAACACGCCACTGTAACAACATTTTGGATAGCACAATTTAAATAAATTGAGTTAATACATTAAAATCACTACTGCTAGATTACATTTTTGCACGAAATAACATACAACATACTTTAAAAACATTGCTTTGCAAAATTGCCCATCCAGAACTGAACCAGAATTAAGTTGGGACTGGACTAGTACCAGCCAGGTCTAACCAGGACTAACCCAGAATCAAACCAGGTGTAATCTAGTGCTAATCCAGAATTAAATAAATAAATCAATTTGGAAATTGGGTCGTGGGCTGGATTAAATAGTTTGGCGGGCCTGATTTGGCCCCCGGGCCTTAGGTTAAATAGCCCTGGTCTAAAGTTTTCTGCTGTAATTAATCTGTGAAATATGTGGCTCATTTCATTCGTTTCAGCTCTCACACTTAGAGGGTCAGTGAGGTAACTTCAGGGTTAACACTGGTTCATCGGGGGGGATCTCTATAGCAACATGCTCCAGACCAGGTTAAATTGTCGATAAGAAGACCCTTTGCTTATGCATGTGATTCGTGGATGGAACAGTCCCATTATCTTGAATTAAAAATGCAATGTACAGAATGAAACACTATGTAATTGTCACATTTGGCTGTGCGTCTGGAAGTAAGACACTAGTAAGCCATAGTTTTACACCAATCGAGCAGGTATTTGTGGGGAAAACGTTTAAAAAATCTGTATAAATCACACTGTGTGATATCCCAAATGACAGTGACATCACACTAGGGACATGACTCATTCCAGTCAAAGTGTGTGCATAAATTACACAAATAACCAACTTTTTTGACTCTCTAAACTCCAATTCAACATAATAAAGCCAAATATTTTTATTTCTCAAACAAAAAAATTGTCACATTAGATGACTTTTTGCTTGGTAATTTCCTACTGTGATGTCATCAATTACAAACAGGAAGTGAAATTATAATCCAAAAAAAATTGTTTTTCTGCGATAACATTTTTATAATTTTTAGCAACATTCAAATTATATTTATCTTAATAGCATTTTAGTTCAATGAGTCCTCCAACCTGTAGGGGGCACTTTAAACTGCTTTACTCCTCAGTGCACCAGCAGAAGAGAGAGACTTTTGCTGCTTAAAGCTTAAAGATAAAGATTAATAAAACCTTTTATAGGTTTCTGTACAGAATTGAATGTCCCTGAACCAGAATGTGAACCATGAGTGAACTGGTAGCCCCGCCTACTTGGTCCATTCTTTAACTCACTGATGCTGAACTATGTCAGAGAAGCAACAGTCTCCACATGGTTCTCGTCCAACAACGTCCCTGCTGTTGCTGCTCTTTTCCCCCCCAATTTATGTCTCTTTTTTCCACAAATACGACTATTGGCTCGCTGAATCATCAAAACGTTTCATTTTGTAGTATTTTGTTTGTACTTTCCAAGATAGACATCAATAGCCCACCAAAGGACATGCCGTATCTGTGACCATTCTGGTGTTTGAAGGATAAAAAACCGCTAACTAACTAAGCCAAGGTCCCCAGAGAGAAGTTTGAAGTATTAAATTAGAAAATGGAGGCTCTAAAAGTCTGTCTGTGAAGTTAATGCCTAATTAGCTGTCATCATAGCAGTTCATGGAGCACATTTGGCCCAGATAACAAAGTGTGATCTGGAGCCATGGATATGATTCCCTGCTTATTTGTCGCTTTACAGAGCATTAATTAGTCTTGTTGAGCTACAAAATCCAAAATTAGACCATCAAAAACCTCCATATAATAATCTCATAATTAAAGGTGCTGCCCCCATGAAGGTTAACCTTTAATTATATGTTTTTATTGCTCAAATAAACTGTAGAAAAAAACCAGCTATGTCCAAGCTCATTGACCTACCACCTGCTGATGTCATGAGGTGGTGCCCTCCTTAGTGCTCCGTGTTTTTCAAAGCCATTACACCGTCATCGGACTCTTTCAAGAAGCAAATATTGCGTTCACTCAAACAGATTTATCCCAAATGCGAGTTGGTGTTTGGGACCCCGGCAAGCTTTCCAAAGTCATCCAAATATGACTTAATTTACAGCAGAAAAACTGTAGCTTGCAGAAGCATTCATATCCCTGAAACATTTGCACATTTTGCCCCGTCATGACCGCAATCTTAAATAAGGACGAGGTAGGAAGGTACATTGTTTTGTCCTCTGCATTTGACCCATTCAATGCTGCTGCGGTGACCTGTCCGGAGCAGTGCTGCGCCCGGGGACCCATCTCCAGATCTTGCGCTCGACTTGGTCAGGACTACCTTCGGACTGGACAACCAGTGATGCATGTTTTGGGTTGACGCGGGAAACCGGAGCACCCTGCTAGCCACTCTGCCACCGTGTATTGGAATTTTTTTTGTGTGCAAGAGCAACACAAAGCAGCACATAATTGTGGAGTGAAAGGAAAATTGTAACCTTGCCAGCAAGATGAATTCACAAACTCTTGAGCACAGTGGTTTAACAGGCCAATCACATGGCATTCAGGGCCTGCAGGTCGGACTGGAACCAATCACAGAGCAGCATTGTGGTTTGGGCAGAAGTCAAAACAACCGAACCAAAACAAACATGGCTCCAGGACAAATGGAGCATCTTCAGACCATGAAGCAGCCCCCTGGTCCATGCTGTTGATCTGTGGCTGGGGCAATGAACCATAAAGACAATACTTGCTTTAAAACACACATTTAACATGTGAACAAAGATGAAATGACTGAATTCACAGGAATATAACAATAAGATTAGAATTGGCTCTGCACAAGACTCTGAACACACCATCTCCACTGTCACACATGGTGGTGCAGCATCATGCTGTGGGGCTGCTTTTCTTCAGCAGGGACAGTGAAGCTGCTCAGAGCTGATGGGAAGATGGATGGAGCCAAATACAGGGCGATCTTGGAAGAAAACCTTTTGGTGTCTCCAAAAGGCTTGAGACTGGGGCGGAGCTTCACCTTCAACGGCCCAGTCAAAGTCCAGACCTAAATCCAATCAAGAATCTGTGGCAAGATCTGAAAAGTTCTGTTTTGCTCAGAAGAATGGGCAAACATGGCAGTCTGTAGGCGTGCCCAGCTGGTTAGAGAGTTGCAGCTGGAATTCCACGAAGTATGGACTCAGGGCGACCAAATACTTTTCAATTCTTCAGTCCGAATCATGTATAATTGTCCTTCCACCTCACAACTGTGTGCAGCTTTGTGTGTGCTCTTTCATTTTTTTTTTAAATTTAAGTTTGTGGTGACATGACAAAATTTGAAAAGGTTCCAGGGATATACGAATACTTCTGCAAGCCACTGTACGTAACTTTAGTGACAGAGCTCCCCCTGCAGCCCCCTTGTGAAAATACACTGTCATAGAACAGAAAGCGTTTTTCGGGTCAGAGTTGGCCACATGGCAAGGCTGGCTTTCTGCTCGTAGACAGCAGGGGGAGACAGACTCTTCAAACAACATAAAATACATTTAACAATCAAAGGGACTTACGAAGACATTTCTAAAGGTACAAATTACTTAATTATTTACTTAGTTCTCCTTTAAAATGGTAGATTAGTAGTTTACGTATGTCAATTAAATGTTTTTTAGTGACATACTTTTTTTCTCTATGCGGTGTTAGTAATGCAAATTAAACTGATCATTTTAAAGGTCCACAATTTGAAATATCATTCGAATGCGTTGGAATTCTCTTTAATGTAGCATAGTCTTGTTAATATGCTCAGCGCGATTTGCCCTTTCTATCACACCACCGCTGTCACTCTGCCATCATACCCACAATCCTTTGCACCTGTAAGCCCCCACAGCTTCTCACATATACAAATGTTAGCTAGCGCGTCTGATGACATTTTACACAAATCGCCACCTAATCTGACGTGCTCGGGCCAGCTCTTGATATGTGAACTTTGAACTGTGAGCCAGATAGCTTTTTGGAAATGTCAACCACAATGAAAACGAACACAGTGGTTTTCAGATAAAAGTAAATGTGCTCAGAGTTCCCAGGGCACAGGGGGTGGGCTGGGAATTACACAGAGATTGGGATAAGTCACCGAGAATGTTTTTTTAAATTTTAATTTTTTTTTTTAAACCAAATCACGATCACTTTCAGTTGTTCTTCTCTCTGAAACCCCCCAGAGTGGTGTAATGTCAAAGCGCTCGCAGATGAAAATTTTTGGTTTTGATCTTTCAAAAATCAGGCAGTTGCTATTTGCACACAGACATCAGTAAGTATCTTTTTTTATCTAAAGTATCCTTGTTGTGTTCAAAGCAAACTTAAAACTTGAATTATGTAAAACATACTGCAAATATTGTAACTAAATTTGCAATTGACAGTATATTTATATAATATATACATATCGTGTGAGAAATAAACACTATCAAATACTCTGTCATATCTGCTGTGACTCTTTTGCAGAGGTCAACACTACTGATGTTGTGTTTTTATATCGCACCTTTCAGCAAGCACAGGGCTATTCAACATAAGGCACGGGGGCCCAATCAGGCCCTCCAAGCTATTTAAACTGGCCAAAAAACCCATCTCCCAAATACTGAAAAAAATTGAATAAAATGGTGCTCAAGTTACTGAAACAGTGTTGGGCGATAACCCAAAATGTTGTTACATTAGTGGCATGTTGTGCACCTCCGGCCCAGAAACCTTGGCCCTCCGAAAAATCTGTTCCTTGTGAAAATAAAGTTAATAGCCGTGACCTTGGATCATTTACCTCCCTCACTCGTGGTAGTGGTGGTGGTGGTGGTTGCCATACTTGCCCTGGGGCTTACTGATGGAGACATTGCAGCCAATCTCTGCCAATGGCCTTTAGAACCTCCAAAAATCACACACGCCTATATTTTTATTCAGACATAGGCAAGGTGGGGGAAGTGTCTTGCCCAAGGACACACTGGCTGTGTGTCGTGGTAGGAGCTGCCAACCTTTGAGTTGTTACACATAGCAAGCAATACATGTTGACATAATACATGTATTACATATATTACATAATAATAGCAACTTTGAGGATCTAGGGCAGGGGTATCCAAAGTCAGGGGTCTAATTTGGCCCCTGCTGAGATTCAACAGATGTATCTATTTGATTAAAAGTTTTGCAAGTAGTAGCAAAGGAGACCAAACTCAAGTAATTCCCCTGAAAATACATTAATAAAAGACAATTTAATCAGCAAATAAACTTTTTAATTGCAACACAAACTGAAGTTTGGCCCTTGGCATGCTTGTACATAGTATTTTTGGCCTGCCAAGGAACAAATGCACTATATTTGGACAGCCTAGGAAAAAAGTGGATTTTGTAAGATAATTTTCTAAGATCAATTCATAATTTTTACAGTTATAACCCTTTGCATAAAAACGAATTGTTCAGAATTGGACATTTGTCGTATGAGAGTTAATAAAGACATATTTAAATTCTCTTCACAAACTGTTTCAAAAATGTTCAAATTGCCTGAAGTTAGTAACCAAACTTTTGGGAACATTTTGGTTTCTGTTAATCACATTTTCTGCAATATTACCCCATGCAAATTACATCAGTCCCCCTCTGCAATTAGAAATTAGCACACATATTAAGCTAAGCCAAACTCTACTCTGTGAACTCCCAGATAATAACCAGAGCAATAAAACCAAAAGTAAAGTGAAATGTTGCGAACACTGGCAGCCTGCCGCACTGTGGGACTTGCAGTAGTGGCGGAGCTGGCTGGGAATAGACTTCAAAAAGTGTCGTTCACTGGAAAGACAGACACGCTGAGTTGAAAGCAAATACAATTCTGTGCTTCTGTGTTCCCTCTTCTCTGACTGACAGTTGTGGAGGTGCAACGCCAGGCTCCGGGCACCGCCACGAGGAATAAAATCTCCGCTAGCTCTCGTCCAATTTGTGCCAAGCGGGTTACGGACTCGAGCGCTGATTGAAAAAGACAAGAGCTGCAGAATTGGCATGCTGCTCGCGGTGTGGAGGCGGGGCGCTGTAGCATTTGGGGAAGGAAAAAGGAAAAAAGATCGATGGTGGGTTTTTGGCACACAGTCATCAGTCAAAAACTCATGAAAAACAGAGTGAAGTGAAGGTTGGAGCAGGAAACGGGGCGGGTTGAGTTGCATTTGCCAGACATTTTCAGTCAAACACTCCAGGACTGTGAGAGGTTTCTAAATGCACTGACTGCTCCTTGATTTAAACGTAAATAATGGATCAAAACTAAGACGTACTAATCAGACTGCTAGCTACACCAGGATCCTAGCTTGATATGTGGAGAAAGGTCACTCTGAAAAAAAGGATGGATTAACTGTCTAAGGTTAATTCGAAGGCCAGATTTATCGTATAAAATGGTATAAAGAGTATGTATCTACAGTTAAAGTCAGGTATAGGTTCAAGAAAATGCTTTATACTAGATGTAGAATCGATCCATCCGTTTCCTCAGGATTTAAAAATGCATCTGGATAAAAGCAACTCCAGGGATTAGACCGACATATTGTTTGAGCCCAACTTCGCACAAAACAGTCTCTCGACCGCTCTCTCTTCAATTAATTAAAGCATATCCCAGCCCAGAAACTCGCACTTAAGCCGAGACCTTCCAAACCCTCCAGAGCCTTGCTTCCGTCACAAGCCTCCACGAGCTGCTGTTGTAATGAAGCAGGGAAAATCATTGCCGTTTCCTCTGACACTGACAATAAAACTGATGTAATTCGGTTCCCATTTTACTCAATCATTTTGCACCGTCTCCCTACAATAACTCCAGCCCGGCTTGTAATTATGGCAACGATGATGCAAGCCACTGTACAGGCTGCAGGAATATAGCAGCTTAATGCGCCTCTCCCGGGCTAGCAGTGGTGCTGAGGGAGAAAAGTGAGAAATCATGCCGCTCCGACCGCGGGAAGCAAGACGGCCGTGCTGGCAGGGTTCCCACGCGTGTCCGCAAACCAGAGACTCTTCCTGCAAGCAAAAAAATAAATGGTCCTATTCTGTTGTTTTGTCCTTGGAAATAGGTTGGCAACATTGTGGAGGTGGGTAGTGACAAGATACTTCGATTTAGGTACAGAGATGGGTCGCATCGTCAAAGATCACACATTTTTAAATCAGAATCAGAAAGAGGTTTATTTCCAGTGTCAGTGAACAAAAATCACAAACATAGGAACTTTTGGCATTTCGTTTTGACGCTAAGGTACAACATACAACAATTAATAATAATTATAGTCAAGTATGTCATGCCTAAATCAAGAAATCACTCATACAATAAAAAATAAACTTGGTCTCAGTATGAACACAAAATTTACAGACGGTCGTAAATACTGCAAAAAGTGAACAATGCAATGAATTATTGGTTTGAATTGTTGTTTAAGCGGCAAATTAAATGACTCAAATGGAGGAAGATTCAAATGTTTGATTGTAACATCTGAATGTTGTGTTGTCATCCGATAGCTGAAACAGTAATGGAAATTTCAAAGGATATAGTAAAAATATGAATTATATATATAATACTGTATTCAGTTAAGTAGCAGAAAACTCAAGTTTGATGTCACATGTCAACAGTGAGTATTAAAGCTGCATTACACAATTTTTCATCCTCGTTTTCCCTGTATAAAGTGTAATGTGAAAGTATTTTTTGTATGGAAATTTAAGAAGACCCCAGACCCCTGTAATGGCCTGGACCAGGGTCCCTGCTGTGACCGGACAGACCACGCTTTCCTTATTTCTTAATCATCACTTGAATTTTAGAGCACAATAAAGCAGAAGCTTGTGCAGCAGTGACTCTGCAGTAGCAGCCGCTTTGATTTGGTGGTCAGTAAAAAGAGCAGTGGCTCATTTGTACAAACAAAGACTGTGAGTTTGATGTGAGATCGCTGCATAACAGAGCTTTGTCACACTGCAGTGTTCAGTTTTGCCAACATTCAGTTTCCACTCCACAACTCATATCTCTTTCATTATTTTTTAGCATCTGCGGAGCCTCAGAGTCATGTTTAAGCTGCTCGAGGCGTTAGCATTTAGCTACGCTCTTACTCTGCCCTCCCTTTCCTTGCCTCGCTCTTGAGAGGAAAACCAACTGCAGGGCACATGCCAATAACTGTCACCTACCACGATTACACCGGCATTTTGATATGTACGATATGGCTCAGCTCTACTGATTAGACAAAGGCCGCTAGCATAGGATGCTAACTAATGCTAATGTTCACTTTTCAACATGTTTGTGTTTATGTTTTCAACATTTACCTTTATGAAATGACAAAACTACTGTAAAATGGTGCATAAGTTAACAGAGACTCAATATAAAGTATAGTTTTCAAAGACTCACCAGTTTGTGGACTTGAAATGTTCCTCAGCAGCAATAGAGTCATTTGACAGGGTCATGACTGGACTGACAGTGTAGCTGGATCACAGAGCAACATAGCAACATGGCGGACCTTCTTCAGCCAATGGGAGCAGCTTGGCTTGTCAAGTGACTTTTGGCAGTAATGTACCGCAGTTTTGTTCTGCAAATATATCCTTATTTTGCACACTAATAAAACCTGTTTTTTCAAGTCAAAGCAAGAGGCACTCTCTGCTGCCAAAACTACTTACAAGGAGAACTACTTTGTATTTGAGTGGAAAAAGTTACATTTTCAAATTACACAAACACATCTGTACAACTCAAAAGCACAAGTTATACAGGTTAAAATGAATACGGCCAAACATATTTGTACTAGACATTTCAGCACATTTTCAAATCAAATAGTACAAAACTATTTATATATTTGTACAAAACTATTTGTATATTTTGACAAATCCAAACTGGAAATGACTCATTTCCTGGATTTTGGTGAATTTTGATGCATTTTTTTTTTTTCATCCTACTGACTACTACTGATTCTGCTGCTGATGAAATGTGTCCAAATCCTGTGTTTCTCAGTGGAGCCTCTCTATGCTCTCATTTCTGTTCTTCAGTGCACTGAGCACAGCCTCTGTGATCTGCACTGGACACTGGACTGTGTGGACAAAAAAACTAAAGCCGTGATTTCATGCTGTACTGTTAAAGATCACAGGGTGGTCAGTCTGTGGTCTCAATTCTTGCTGCAGCGATCAAATTATGTAGTTTCTGCATAGCTTGTTGTAGCCTAATGTTGAAACAAAATGAGTTTTAAGAAGTGATTTAAAAACAAGAAGTCCATTATTGGACCTGCAGAAAATGCTCTGTCCCCTCTAAATTTCTTGGACCGAGGAACCACAAGTAGAGCCTGGTCAACTGATCTGATGGAGCGCTTTGGAGAGAACGGCACCGGTAGGTCAGAGAGGTTAATGTTGGGCAAGACCGTTTAGGGAAGGAAAATCATTGTAACAAGGTTCAAGTTCTTATGCTTCATTTTTGCATATATAGCCCATAATTTTTTGACTAATAATTTTTCTCAGTATCAATACTCAAATGCATCCTGTTTATCAAAAATATATAGTGCCAACTTTGCCATCCCTCTTGTACCAACAGTGTTTCGTTCCGTGCTCGATCCACACACTTTTGATCCACTCGTCAACCTGGTGCCATTTCCCAGTCATGATTACAGTATAAGAGCCACATGTGTCCTGCCTCCTCTCTCCCAGCCTTGCTCATCGTGTAGAGTGCTCCAGACGGAAAGGATTCAGAGATGTTCCCTACTTGTGGCCGTTGGCAGGGACCGGCCGCTTCCAGTTTTGCATAGCTGCCTCTCGGAGACCTCATTACTGCCGCTCCTTCTCTGCTCTTGTCCTTTTGGCCCCACTGACGATCCAGTCCTGTAATTTTCGAGGAATACCAAGTCGGTCATGACAAGATGATTGGCCACAAGAGTCCAAGAGCTTGGATTGAGTTTGCGGCAGAAGCAGCAGTGCCCAGTTCTCAATTGCTTGGATTTCAGCAGTCTCTCCAAGCTCAATTCATTTCCAACTCATGATTACACATTTGGTTGGACTTTTTACATGGTTTACAAGTGCTCAAAGACCCCAACATAGTACCAAAGGACAATGCAAGTATACAGGCCTGTACAACTCCGTAATTATTGGTATTTTATTATGGATTGGGTACACAAACTTCTTTCTGTTAACAACAATCTCATCTTTTAAGGGAAATAATGCCCCCAATCTTTGAAATCTTATGAAACTATAGTGAGAAGAGGATTTCAGCTCAGTTTGTGTGTGCTGGCAGAGAAGACATTGAACTTTCTGCTAGTTTTTGTGTCATCCGGATAGGTAAAAACGATTACAGTATTCATACGACCTGTGTGCTTCTGTGTTGTTCAGATTTGTGATGTTTGTGGTGCGTTAAGGAGCCACGGGTCACAACGGACCTTTTGGAATCTGGTTGGCAATATAAGAAACAAGATCAACGTGTGCCGCTATTGATTGATCCACCGAATTCTGACCGTCCCACCAGCAAAATCATAACTCCTGATTAGTTAAAGACATATTAAGGAAAATTAACTGTTTCACACCAAATTAAATCAGTGGGTGTAGCTTTATTTTTTTATTTTTATTTTTTTTCTTGGGTTTTTTATGTCTAAAAATTATCTCTAGAGAAAGACCAGACTTCAGATTTTTTTTGCAGTTTTAAAGGTTAAAACAGCTTTTTATAATGAATTGGACTGGACCCGGAAGCATGTGGGACACTTTTGCACATGTTCTCTATCAAATGAAATGTAAATGGTTGCTTCTTTCGTGGGCATTTTTACATAAATTCAATTATAGACACATCACCCTGCTGTTAGTGAGTGACTGGTGGGGCAGATAAGACCATCACCAAGTCAATTTCACGTGATTACTATTCACAAGTATTACAATATACCAACATTGACTCCGAGTGAGCATCTACGGTAGTTACCTTAAAGCATCTCTGAGGACTAGCAGATGGCACCCTCCAGAAAAAGGAAAACTGCCTGCTCAAGCTGATATTTTAACCAAATATCATCAAATACAAACAGCAGCTCAACTGGACTCACCTGCTTGAGCTTTCCCTTTTTCTTTTACTCAAACTTAACTTCTGAATTGAGCGTGCAGTCTTGGGCACATCCTGGGTCGGTCTGTAACAAGGCACAGAGGACTGCAGGCCAGCTCCACATTTTATTGATTAGCAAGTAATATTTCAATTGCGCGGGCTCCAGACAGCATGTAGGAGCAGCTCGATACTGTTTGTCCTGGGGAGGAACTCTCACGCACTTGTTCTCACGTAGGAAAAACAGAAAGACGAGACAGAACTACATTTCTAAAATTGCAATTCGATATGAAGTTATGCTCTTGTTGTTAATAAGGTAATTGTTGTTGTGTAATTTGATATCAATATTCAGCCTCTCCTCAATTTTGTTTCTTTCGTATTCAGCGGCATTTTGGCCTTTAAAATCATTGCATTGCAGTACAAATTGTATGTATGTAAGTTAACTCTTGGATTGAAAGTTCTTTCCAAATAAGCAGCCTTTGCATGCTGGATTGGGGAGTGGCAGGTCCAGTCGGTGCCTCTGGGAAACCTTCCAGGAGCCGCGAACAACCGCAACCACAATCTATAGCTTGAATAGTAGTCCATTGTGTATATTTTGGGAGTTCTACACTTGAAACTAGGTTATGCGCCAATAAATTGCCGTTTTCCAAACAAAACTAGCTCGAAATGATAAGCCAAACACATTCTCTTGAACACCATCAATCACAGTGCATAAGGTATTACCCTGGATGCAAACCGTTTCAACACTTGTACAGCTCTAAAAACCCAGGTTGCTCCATCTCCTTTAAAGGACTCATAAATGTGCTCTCTCCATATATCAGACCTCCGGATGTAATCACCCAGGCCTCGCACATTATCGTTGACTTGATTACCTGGGCGCATTTCCTTAGACGTGATCTGCATACATTAGCGCGATCATTCTGGCACATGGGACGGCGTCTCCTGACAGCCATTTCACCACCGAGACCTCATTTGCCCGCACACTTATGGAACTTCTCCATGGTGGCTGACCCTGCACCTTTAAAACTGCAGTAGCATTTTTGGTTGTTGTGGGAGAGTAAATGTATTTTTTTTTTTCCCCTCATAATGTGCTTTTAATGTAATGTAAAAGCACTTAATGACAAAATCCGACTGCTGAAACCCTTAAGAAAGAGTCTCATTTGTTGCTAGGTTACGTATTATGAAATATTCAAGCGCACTAGCATTGCGCCAAAGGGTTTGTGAGAGCCAGGAACACATTCGAGGGTAACTAAGGCTAAATACCTACTTCGTCCTTTCATCGTTTGAATAGGCGTAATGGTGGGTGGAGTTTGTTGCCTTTCAGTTCAGTTCAGTTCATGTTGCAGTATTTTTTGTGGTCTGCATTGTTTGAAGTTAAACTGCAGGAAACACAAAGGTTAAGGTGTTTAATGTACGTTAGAAAACCTAAAAGATGCATAATATCAAACGTACATCTAGCTCAAGGTCTGGAGATGGGTCTCTTGGCGCCCACTGCTCCTGACAAGTTTCCCTAGCAGCGCTGACATATGAGCCAAACGCAGAGGCTACATTTCCTTATACAGGGGCCATAAGTAACTATTAGGCAGTTGATGTTAAGATAATTAAACATTTTCTCTCGCGGTGTTCTGTTTTTCCTCACATAACGCTCATTTCGGATCTGTGTTAAATAACGTGGCTTTGGTATAAATGTAACTAAATCCTACCGACCTCTGAGCTCCTTCTGCCTGGGGAAGTTTGTATGTTTGCTCCCATCTGTGCCTTCCCTCTCCCCAGACGTCGCTCCTGATTGATGGACCTGCCGTGTGCTAAACAGCTCTATTTTTCTTTGCGTCTCATATGCCGAGGCGAGACCACGAGCAAACATGTTGTTGAGTTACTGCCGTCTTCACACATCCGCTACTTCACTTCAGCTGTGATCTGGGAAAGGAAAGCTTTTTGTAAATAGTTTGTTCAAAAGTCTATTTAAAATATTACATTCTTTTTTGGGCAAGGATTCCATGTCAGTAATTGTCTGTAGAATTTTAAGTTGCCAATAGTCCTGCTTACATATTGTGGCGTCTAAAGCAAGAAAAGCAAACAAATCAATTTCCATTCCTGCTTTTTGGCCCACACAAACTTGGATTATGTTGTCCTTTTCATTCTCTTCCCGGTGGCACTAAAGACTACCCGCCTTAGCAACCAAATATATACACATTTATGTTTAAATTGACTTCGGATTTAACACATGCACCAATTATGTGATCAATAAGAATGAATGGAAAGAATGGATTTACTTTTTTCATTTTCTTTAACACATTTAACTTTTATAAAGGCCCAATAGCAAGCTGATCAATTCATTACTATAGGATGAGAAAGGTTAAGATCGTTATACGCTGCCTGTCCCAAAAAAAAGTCACCACTTGGATTCAGCTAAGCAAATACAGTAGTAACCTGGGTCATACCAGATGAATTCTCGCGGTATTTGTTTCACAAAGTCTTGAGAATTCATCTGGTCAGGCTCTCGCTGTTCGGTTTGAGCCCGGCCGCTGTGGGCCTGACCAATCACAGCACTGCATTGTAGTTTGGGCGGAAGTCAAAAGGACGAACCTAAACACACATGGCGACACCGACAGACGTACCTTTAGTACATATAAGCACTTTGTGTATTTGAGGACGGGAAAGAAGTCTGTGCTTTTCTCTGACTGGATTTAACAACAGTTTGATTTCTCAGCTTGTTTCTGTTGTCGTGACGCTTGGACCAATCAGATTCAAATATTTGTCATGATGTTACGGTTTGTCCTGACTGCTTTACTGCTTTCGCAGAGAGCCTCTCCAGATTGATATAGTGTAATCAATTCAGAGTGATAGACAGTTCCATCTGGCAGAGCCAGGTAAGGTACGAGCCTCCTGCTGGAGAACTGCTGCAGCTGAACTTTCAGCTGCAACACGGTATGTAAACCCGACTGATGCAGCCAGTGGCTTCTCATTTCTGAAACAACCATAAGGAAAGACAAATCCTGTGGTCATGGAAAAGATGTCAGGGTGTTTGAAAATTGACTTCTTCTTAAAAAACATCTAAGAAGAAGCAGAAACTAATCTATTACAGATCTGAACCCCAGTGGACCCCACTCTCTTCATCATCAATACAAGATCTGTGTGTGAAATAATGACACACTGGATGGAAATAAGTATTTTAATATTGCCAAAACTTTTTGAAACTTTGCCACAGCAAATGTGAGCTGTAATCAAAGCTAAAGGCGGTCCTACCAAATGTGCCCATTTTTTTCTGTGGCAACTACTTTTTTGTACTCACACAACAGAACATCATTGAGATGAATGTGCTGCTGATTACTCATCAGTTACTCTATGTCTGGGTCCAAATTATAACATTTTAATATCATACTAGGGGCCACATTTTTTCAGCTTTCTGTTTTGTCATCAAACAGAAAAGTGTGGAAAATCCAACTTTTCTAAAGACTTAACACCTTGTGCATGTTTGGTTTCTCCATGAAAGACATTCTGGATCCTCCTGATGCAGTGTCTACAAAACTCATCAGCCTTGCATGTTGAAAGTTGGTCTCAATAAATTATTTGTCTGCAAATTAATTTCTAATCCACTTAATGTGGCCTTGCAGAAGTTCTCTGAAGGTCTTTTGCTGTGGGAAGAAAAACTGCTTTTCCCTTGCTGCTCCAAATTCAGTTTCATTTGGGGGCTAAGGACATCCAGTAAGCAAGGTTTAACCAAAATGTACTGAACACTATGAAATAAGTTTCTTATAACAACATTAGAATTCAATCTGTTCTAAAATTCAACTCAACCTTCCCCAGACCCCATACTTCCTCTCAGCAGGAGAGTGGCATTCTCCAGCTGAAAAATGCTCTTTGGCATTTCTATTTAGAGAGCTGTTAATTACCCATGATTGCTGCTCAGTTTGAATGTTATTATGTACCTACAATGATCTTGTTATGGGGGTTTCAAAAACACGACTACAGCTAAGCCTTTAGCCCAACAACTGCGCCTCTTATGCTCCACAATGAATATTTTTTATGCTACGATTGTGCCGCCAGCGAGATTAACGTGCCCATAAAAAAGGTATGGAGCTAGCCAAACAGCAAGCGTGAGGGCATCGTGAATAAACCGGAGAGGAAGCAGCTGCAGAGGACAGCTATAAAACGCTCTCTATGGAGACACAGGCTTTATCAAATCTTCACTCTATCTCCTAAATAGAGCTCCAATTTGAGCCAAAATAGAGGGCAGGAAGCTGGAAGTGAATGGATGATCCCAGTGGAGGAGCCGGGGCCTTGGTAGGAATAAGCCAAAGGCCCGCGTGGTTAATATTTACTACAGAGAGTGTGCAGTGATTATGTGAGAGCCAGAGAAACCTTGCTTTGGATGTTAGACGCCCACTTTGTGCTAAAAGCTGAATGTCATCGTGGATTTTCAATAAGAGAAAGAAAAGTGCTTTCAGAAATTCAAGGACAGGGCATGGAAAAGAAGGCAGTTGTTCTGCTATATCTTAGGTGAGAGGTAGAAAAATGCATAATATGCTATGTAGATAACTGTATATAATGTAAAACTGAAAATAAACATAACAAGTCATTTCTAAGCACTGAGTGAGTCAGGAGGTTTGGTATCATGTCTTAAACAAACAAAAAAACATAATTAACAAACAAAAATAATCTGAGATTTTTTGCTATTTTCAACACTCCTTCCGGGTGTTGCACCCCTGAAAATAGGGAGAAAGAATCACAAGAGTGATTTATAGGTATTTCTCTCTTGCAGGAGATAAATGCAATGAGGAGAAACAACGCGGAACTCCTCGTGGTGGGTGAAAGGCATTACTAATCAATCGACAAAAGGATTCAGGCTTTCTAGCTGATTACTGATTAAATGATCAGAATGACCTCAAACTAAATTATCATTAGTGTTACATGACAAATAACATTTTTAGCAGACTTTTAACCATATTTATATTGTTTTTAGGCTTCTGTAAATTAATATTTATTGCAAACCTTTTAACTGTCTTTTAAGCATGAACTTCCTTTCTGAATCACATCACTGTACAAAGGCAAACAGGATTGTTTTAGGGGCATTTAGTATCATTCTAACCTAGCCCACTGGCACTAGATGGCATCACCAGTCAACAGTCAACAGTGATTTCACAGAAAAAGGTTTCGGTTTTGTTCTTGGACTAAGCACGCACAACATAAGACGTGGCCAGAGCCACGCCAGAGCCACGCCAGAGGCACGCCAGGGCCACGTCTGAGCCAGAGCCACGTCTGAGCCACGCCGGAGCCACATGAGAGAGCCATGTCAGTTGTCGGAGAAATGTCAATAATCGCTGAGTTTGTGATTGGATTGTTTCTGACTTTCGGAGGGCAGAGGATTTTCTAACCAGGATTCCTCAAACTCGCTCAAATGAGGCTAAATGCTGCTCCAGGTATGTTTTTGGTGCGGGAACAATTTTAGAACAGGGTTAAAAAGTCAATTTTGCAAAATATGTCCCCTTTAAAGTCTAGAGAGGAAGTGAACAAAGTAGACACAATCACAGTCTGTACTAGACCTGCAGCGATTAATCTGAATAACTGTGACTAATCTACTACTAAAATATTCATTGAATATTTTAAATAATCATTCAAAATGAACCAGGACTGAAGAAATACTCAACCACCCATGACTAAACCTGAATACAGAAAAGACTATATGAATACTAGGCACGTCGTTACCTTCCCAAGGCTTTGAACGAACCAATAAGGACACATCTGGATCTGAACCAGGATTAAACCTCGACCAAACCAAAATGGAACCAGAACTGAATCATCCAGAATTAAATCTGCATGGAAACCGAGACGAATCCAGGCCTAAACCAGAGTAAAATGTCAACTGAACAACACTGAAGATGACTAAACCAGGGCTAAACTACATTCCTATTATTCAAAGTATTTTTCTATAACTAAACATTCATAAAAGCATGATGTTGCTTTGGTACTTCATTGGAGATGAAGTAACTGCATCAAAATATGTAAAATGCCGTGAAAAATACCAATGCTCCTATAAAATGATATTGTTATATTTTGCCACGCACACCTTTTTATTTCTCAGACTTAATCATGACCTTGATTTGGAGCCGGCAGCATTTGTGATGGACCGTGGATCATTTTGCGCCGCAGTAAATTTTCCACAAGCACATTTTCAGCAGAATAATAAGACTTTGCAGGTCATATATTACGGCTAACCTTCACTGGGACGCGGCCATTCAGCAGGAAACAGGAAATCACCGTTCAGATGATTTCACTTCTTCACTTCTTCATGTAGTCATCTTTAAAGGGTCTGTACCCGACTTTGAAGACAATATTTACACTCACTCCTCTCTCTCACTTTGATGTTGAACCATGACAGAGAAACAACTGTTAAGGATTGTGCCAGGCAGGTTCCACGTAGTTCTCATCCAACAAAGTCTCTGATTGGATGCAACTGCCTGTCCCTGGTATGCTCTAAGTAATATTAAAGAGTTGGAAAGCTTGCTGGGGGCTTATTCGCTTTTTAATAAAAAACACTGTCCAAAACTGTATTAATAGCAAAATTACAATGTTTAAATGTGGTTTTTTTTTTTTTTTTTTATTAGAACATAGATCGAAAAAAATAAAACAACATCAACAGAGAGAAAAAAAAGCATAACAAAAATAAAAAAACATAAAAAACGCAAAAACCCACCACAAGAGCTGAACCAGGTAGAACATATAGCAAGTAAAGGAGTAAAAGCAGAGTCGCATCAGAAAAATAATCAAATAAATTAAATAATAATAATAATAATAATAATAATAATAATAATAATTATTATTATTATTATTATTATTATTATTCAATAATAATAATAATAATAATAATAATAATAATATTAGTAGTAGTAGTAGTAGTAGTAGTAGTAGTAGTAGTAGTAGTAGTAGTAGTAGTAGTAGTAGTAGTAGTAGTAGTATTAATACTATACAATAAAAAAAGAGGAATTAGAAAATATTAAATTCTGAATAATTATCCTATTTTGTTCATTGTTATTTAAATTTTGTCTATTTTTAAGTTGAGTCCTGATGTTATTTTTTCCATTGTGCGTTTGTCTGTAGGAGCATGTTCCAAAGGTATATATCCACTGTGTCCATGGCAGGGGTTTTCAGGCCCAAGTACATTATTCCAAAATTGAGCGGTTGTATATGGTCGTGTCAAAAAACGGTTTGCATTGCATTGTTAATTTCCGTCCAGTATTTTTGTACAATATGACACATGGTAACATCAGTTTTTACGTAGCCGCCGCCATGCCTTTAAACTGTTAACATTTGAATATTTTGAAAAGCCAAAGGGAAAATGACTGAACATTTTACTTGCAGGATCTGGGCTTCAAATAATGTTGAACACAATAACATTTTGCATAATAAATTACCTTTAAATGTACATAATGGGTGTTATTTATTATCACCTACAATATGGCTGACCAGCGCCTGATAATATGAAAACAAACTTGCTTGGATTCTCTCCAAAATGTCATCGCGCTGAAGTGCACTTTGTAAATAAAGATATCGACCCGCTCTTATCAGCCTTTATTGATAGTGGATTTCATTAGCCGCCTACACTAAGCCGAGCTCTAATTAGCGCTATCAGTATAATTGGACAGTATGGAAATATCTTAATTAAACAGGTTTAATCGGGCGCCGAGATGGCCACACTGAGTCATGTGATCAGGAGCTGTCAAGGAGAAGGCTGTTGTTTTGCTCCCTCTCCGCTGAGCTTTCTGCTGTTTTACGTGTAAATGATGTTATATGAATCCATAAATCCAATCCCAGTCCAAAGTTGTCAATGCGAGTCGGTGGAATTAACAGTGATGAGTGAAACGTTTCATATCGATCTGAGTTTTTTGCCTCTTAATAAAATGTTTTTTTTAAAATGTATATATTTAAAAAGGACAGTGCATATTAATGAAGGCAAGGCAAGTTTATTTTGTAGAGCACAATTCATACACAAGACAATTCAAAGTGCTTCACACAACAGGAAAAAATGCATTAAAATCACAAAAGACATGACAGAAATCACAAAACCGTTTTGAGACAGAAAAGAGAAGAGTGCAAATAGAATCTTTTCGGTCACATGCACAGCTAAGCAAAACTGTTTTTATCTTAGATTTGAACATTGCCCGAGTAGAACCTGTCTCACTTCTTCAGGAAGACTGTTCCAGATTTTAGCTGCATAAAACTGAAACGCAGATTCCCCATGTTTTAGTCCTAACCGCTGGGCACCCAGCAGGAGGCCGGTCCCTGAGGTCCTCCTGAGTCCGAGATGGTTCATATGGTACTAAGAATGTCCGAGATGTACATTGGTATTAGGCCATGGAGAGACTTGTATACAAGCAGAGCTGCTTTGAAGTCTATTCTCTGAGCCACAGGGAGCCAGTGCAGAGACCTGAGCACAGGACTAATGTGATCATACTTCCTGGTTCTAGTCAGGACCCGAGCAGCAGCGTTCTGGATGTACTGCAGCTGTTTTACAGCTCGTTTGGAGAGGCCAGTGAGCAGGCCGTTACAGTAGTCTAATCTACTGGAGACAAACGCATGGATAAGTCTCTCCAACATGTACTGACTACTTTCAATCTGCAGTCCCTGGCATGTCAGGACATAAACAACAAAAATAACACATAGACAGCACACAAGCTCAATGCAAGTGACAACATTAGACTTCGGACTTACAGACCTGGTTCCTCTTGAGCCAACGTTTGAGGTTTGTCTTAAATGCGCTTAATGTCAGTCTGTCTCTGAGAGCGGCTGATGCTGTTCCAGGTCTCTGTGCCTTTGACTGACAGCACTTGATGACGGAAAGCTGTGCGTCTCAAAGGAGCTGCACAGTCACCTCCAGTAGAAGCTCTGGTTACTCTGTCACTTCTTACAGATCTGAATTTAATAAACTCATTCAGGGGTTGTGGAAAAATACCAACAAGCTAATTTGAATTTTATATTTTTGAAGTGTTAGGCAATTCAGGATTTTTTTATCTAATATTTGTAAGGCTCTTTTGTATAACAATTCAATTTGCATGGTTTGTCATTGACCAATGTTTTATGCGATATTCAATATAATTACTACTGCTATAATATCTACTACTTAATTATTACTACAGCCACAACTAATACTATTACTACTGCTACTACTTTTTTGCTATCACTTCAACGTCTGCATTTTGTCTTTGGCCCATTTTATGCTTCACTTTTATTCCGAGTTTGCATCTTCTCCCAGTGTCTACCAGTCTAGTGTTTCCTGGTTCTGGTCAGATGCGCTTTTGTTGGACAACTTTGAGTTTGTCGAATATGGAGAATAGTTGTGTCTCTGTAATAACATAAACAGATAGATAAAATGTTACCCATGATTCTGTGCTCCACCTAAGCATGTCATTTTGTATTCAAAGGCACAGTGACTTTATCTAGAGGTGGAAAATTATCAGCATAATACAGCGGAAATAGAAAGTTAAAATCATACTTCAAAACATTCTCCATGCAGATTGATATGTTTTATTCCACGCTGGATAATATTATAACTAAAGAAACGACATTTCCATGGAAACAAAACAAACAGAATGAGGCTGTTCCAGGTCAATTTTGTGAAGACGCAAGCACATTAAGGACACAGTTTTTCATCCATTTTAAGTGCAATCGACCCATCCAAATGAAAATAATACAAATAACAAACGCTTTTGTCTGTTTTTTGGCTATAACATTGCGTGCTGTGTTCACATTCCAAATATATTGTACTTGCTAACCGAAAAATAAGAGATACTACAGTTGTAACGCTTGATGATGTCGTTTTAGAAATGGTAACCAAAATAAACCCATGTCATATCACATTGCTATTTGTATCTATATTTTTTAACACATATTTTCTTGATGTCAAAAGATACCACGTAAAACATTTAGCAAAATTGGGGAAGTCAAAATTAGTGGGCTTCACAGAACACACATTATGTAAAATGTACTCTTTTGTTTTATATATTTTACAGTTACCCGCTAATCAAAATCATACCTGGAGTTGTATTTTACATATTTCGTGCTTGTTTCATTCCTGTTTACGAGTTTGTCATTTCTGAGCCACAGAAATAACTTTGATTATATTTTCCACGGATATTTGGTAAAAAGGTAAAACTCCAGACTTCTCTTGTGCAGTTTTGAAGTCCAATAAGCATCGCTGTATTTGTCCTGCATTCACATTGCTTAAGTGCCTTCATTTAATTATTTTTTTCATTGTTCATTCACCGTGCTGACAGCAGAGGGCGTTCCAATACCCAAATACCTCATCTGTTTTTTTCAATTTTTTTAATATCTACAAACAAGAAACGGAACCAGAGAACAAGACAAACAAAATATTAAAAATAAATAAATAGAAATAATAATAATAATGCTAATAATGCTAATAATAATAATAATAATAATAATATAATTAGAAATAGCTTTTTCGAGCTAATGCCCTAGTAGGAGTTCGTAAAAGTACGACATTTGGAAAAACTCCAGAGTCGTGCTTCGCAAACTTTGATCCAATATGGCTAACATTTGGTTGGGCGGACGGCATTGGCGTAATAATATTTTTACTTCTCTTGTCACCATCTACCTCTGCGCCAAATTTCATCATTCTACAATCAGCTTCGCCCGTTTCTGATGATAATGTTACATTTTCTTACTACTAATTAGTATGCACGGGACGTGCATGAGTGGAGGAGTGCGTTACTGAGTGTTTTTACCGCTTTTTACCCGCTTTTTACATTTGTCTGATGTTTATTATAATTTGGGTCCAGTCCTTGATCATCAGTGAAGTTTGTGTCATCCACGTCCTTTTGAGAGATGTTTAAAAGCCAATTAAAACCACAAAAAGGTCTAATATGTCCACTTTATATTTCTTGTATACAGTACTTAGCTGGCCATGAATCTGACACGTTCATTACAATATCAAAATAGCAAAAAGTGCCATAGTTTGACAAAGCAGAAGTGACACGGGATGCAGGGATGTCGTCTTGATGATTTGAGTATGTTTCAAGTTCGCGCCGGCTTCCTCCACAAACTGCGATCCGATTTATAGCTGGAGGCGGGCCAGGCCGTATATAACCACGTCCAACTTCACTTTGGTTTATGCCCGGCCAACAAAGTCACTGCCGTAAATTCAGCTGGAGTAAATACCATGTAAATCTCACGGACGGGAAGGTGTCCTATGTTTATTTCAAAGTAAGAGCTAAATCATAGCACCACTTTTCGAACAAGGTATTTCAGCATTTTCTATTATGACGTGCACTGATCCAATGTGGCAGTTTGATCTCGACCAAACGATTCATTTTGGCCGGGCCTGTTAGTTAGTCAGTTTATATTTCTCAAAATGTTTTGGTAAAATGTACAATCACGGGTGTGTGTGTTTTCCTCTAAAGAAATATAAAAACAAACAAGCATTAACACTATTATTAGTATGTCAGTTGTGACAGAATTTGTAATGCCATTTTAGGACTATAAGACGCTACTTTTTACCCACGCTTTGAACCCTGTGGTTTTATAAAACGGTGCGGCTAATTTATAGATTTTTACGGGCAAACGGCCACTGGGGGAACCGTAGCAGGAAGTGCAAGTATTTGACACTCTGTAGAAGAAGATGTCGGTAGAAGCACTGTTCAGACATGTTCTCTGCATTTTAAGCTTCAAAACGCGGTATGTTTTATTACAATCAGACTCATATTCACGCCGAAATGAGTCTAATGAGGAAGTGCATCAAGACACGGCGAAACGCAAAGACACACGCGGAGCGCGGACATGCGATATACGGCGGTCTACAGTTTAGAATCTGCCGCAGTGAAATGAAACTTTCTTGGTCAGACCTGCCACACGGGTCAAATGACAACCCTGCATCACTACCGTGGACCATCTTTATGTGTAAATATATCATGTTACAATGTGGGCACCTGCAGCTTATTGACAGGTGCGGCCCGTGTATATGTGCCATTTATTTTTTCTTCGTAAATTTCGTTTGGGCGGCTTTTATTCAGGAGCGCTCTATAGCCCTAAAAGGTAGGTACTTATTTTTTGTCATGTACTTGCCAAATACTGGCCAAGAGAGTAGATAAATTGAGCTTCGGTTGCCTAGGCTTTTTAATTAATTTTAACCTGACATATAGTTCAGCAGCTAGTCGTCGGCATTAACATCAAATGACTTCAAATATAATTAACTGCTTAAACGATTCTGGCTCAATCTTTCTTTCTAATATGTTGACAAATATCAAATCAAACTGCTTGTATCCATTCAAATGTTACTCTCGGACCGGCTGGCAGGAGTTTGGAGGCAAAAATATTATAATTATTAGCTGTTCATGGTTTTCAGCTTCTTGTTTATGGGTGATACTTGAGGACTTTTGCCCGTTTTGAATTGTTAATTGCGATGGTAACGGGGTAAGACTTTCATCGCTGTGAAACCCATGGGTTCCATCTGTTGGAAAAATATCTGATAATGTCTTACAATAAATGTGACACAGAATTCAACTGAAAACACCACATTAAAAGTCACACATCAATCGTCAATCATTCCATTTCATAATATGTCATGAAAGTAACAATTTAACCCGTTCTAATTTCAGTCCATAACAGTGTACAATAAAAAAAAATAAAAATACACATTATTCGTAGCAAGTGTTAAAAATCCAACACATGATTCTTTTAATGGTAAAGGTTAATTTTGAATGATTTGTTTTTCTTAAAATTGACGGATTTTAATAGGAATGTGGTCCCAAATGGATATTGCTCCGTACAAGGCCAAAGGCAAAAATTGGCATAATAAAGTCCTATTAAGTGAACTGTCTCAGCAACAAGAAAAACAACATCTCCATGGCGTCACAAGGCCGAGTTATGAGTCAGATTTGTGGAGAAGTAAACCAGCTATCACTCACATTGAAAAGGCAAGGTATTTTTGAGCAAAGAAATGACATGAATACCTTTATTCTAGACTTCTTTTATTAGCTGAAATGTCATGCAGTGGGATTTTAACAACATTGACAACAATCTCTATGAAATAACACAAGCGTACAGAATATTGTGATATCATCTGAGAGCCTTACATAGTCCCCCCGTAAACTCCCCCATCTTCTGCCTCCTCTTCACTCTTGTTTACTGCTCCCTCAGTGCCCTGGGGCTTATCTGGACCATTTGATCTCCCATCTCCAGAAGCGCTTGCTGATTAGATGTTTGATTACCGCCGCGCTGCTCCGAGTGGCCCGTAGAGCTCGCCATCGCGCCCTTGATCCCGCGTAGTCCACAGTTGGGGTGTTTTTGGCATTTCTCAAACGGCTCAGCAATTTCAAGACCCATCCACTGGAGGAGAAAAAAAAAGAGACTTCTCCGGGACAACGCTAGGCTAACAGCGGCAACAATTACGGCGCGGCTCGTCACACTTCAAATGGAATACCAAGTCAGGGCAGATAAGATGAAAAGGAGATGTGGAGTCCCTTACATGTTGCCTTATCAGAGGAGGACTGGATGGAGGAAGAGGTGCATGATGATGAAAAGTGACCGACGTGATTTAAGTCTAAAAATACGACTAGAGTCTAACATTGAATTAGAGATCAAAAGGCATAATAGCAGAGTTGTTTTAACAGCAGGAAATAGTATAATACAGTAAGGACACTTCAAGAGGAAATCTGACAAAGAGAATGTTTTTCAGACTCGGGTGTAGGTACAGGTAGAGCCTTTGTTCTGCGTTCCAAAGCCTGGTACCATTCCGCGTGTTAGATCTGATGCATTTTCAACGGTAGAGTTAGCCTCCAAACATCATAAACTAGGAAAAACCAGGGCTATTTTGGCGAGTGAAAACCACCCGACCACATGTGAGTAACACCAGAGCAGAGTTAAAAATAGTACAGTGTAAAAGTGTTTTGTGGAGATTGTTAGCACAGAAATTAGCATACACGCTAACAACATTGTGTTAATAATTTCTTAAATCTCCCATTATTCTAGACATTAATGCACCAAAAACAGATAACATAATTAATTTTACCAAGAACCACAAATCCTACGGTAATACGTGAACTTTAGAGGTTGAAGTTCACTAGCAAGGACCACAACCCCAGCTACGACGCAAAGTGTTTATTGACAAACTAGAAACATGAATAACACAAAGGTATAGAAATGAATGCCATTTTGGGGCTTCTGGCGATGAGGCCTCGGTACCCCCCATCTAGAAGATAAATTAGAATAATTAGAATAATTAAAAGAGGGTGGGAGGGAGGGGCATGAAGTCACAAACACAGGTGTATTTTAACTGGAGGCTTAAATAGTGTAGGTGCAAGAAGGGGCGTGAAAGGGGTGTGGTCCTGCTCCCGAAAATAAGATAACAGACTTATCTCCATTTAGATATTGCTGGGTTTCAGATTACATCACAGCATTCTATAATACTCAATACAGATTGGTGGCAATTTAAGTTAATAATGTTAAAATGCCGATTTTTGTTGTAATGTAGGGAATTCTGGGGCCTAGTCACAAATAGAAATGATCATGTTCAACATTTGTGAATTTTCCTTTTAGTTATTCCTTGGCAGAGTATAATGTAATCTCCAGAATGACATTGTCACATTCTACAATCTGAAAACAACCAATTGATAGTTATTACTCGTCTGCAAATGTGATGAACATATAAACAATAAACATGTGTCTGCTCTGTCTGCAAACGACAAAATTACCTTTTTTTATTTGCTGCTCCGTTGCGTGTGCCTCCTGGTACATGCGTCACTCCAGGAAGGGTCTATAAGAGGTACACAGAGTATTCAGGTGGCAGTCTGAACCGTTGAATATCTAGTTCATGGGCAAATGCTTCATCCAACTGTGCCATATATTTATTTATACGAAGTAGAGTGTTACGCTGAGTACATTTACATGGCTAGAAAAAAATCGGATGTTAACTAAATGTAAATTGTAAAGAGTCAACAACGCCATTGAGCATTATTGTATTGTATTGTATTGTATTGTATTGTATTGTATTGTATTGTATTATTGTAATCATAATTTATTATATGTTAAGTTAATGTAGTTACTTTGTTTCATCCCTTTAAGTAGAAAATATTTAGTTGAAACCTTCTTCATTCAGTACAATTCATTCACGGTTCAGTACATTCAGGTTTTCGCTCCAGACCCTGCCACACCCGACGTGGACCAATGGCATTACAGTAAAATAAAGGTGAAAAGAGAGACAAAGCAGCGGCTTGTTCACCGGACCACACAAACATTAAAAGGAATTAGTATTCTTCCCCCCGACGCTCCAGTGGCCCTGTTACGTGTGGGGGCTGAGTGACCAGATAAATGGCTTGAGGCCAGGCAGCCGGTGAAATATAACAGCGGAACCAACAGTGGACAGCGGCGTGGCGATTAGCAATCCACCAGATACTACAGGAACTACAGCATCACATGAGCGCGGCACACAGGCATCAGGGACGTGAACTGTACCGTCACATCAAAGACCTGACAACACCATACACTTTTACAATATTTAACAAAATCACTAAGGTTGGGAACCAATTTCCGATGGGCGTGATTGACAGGTGGCTTAACCAATCAGAGAAATGCATATCGCATTACAAAACAGCACTCATGTTTAAACATAGATTTACATGTGCCCAAACAAAGCAGAGTGTAAAGTAGGCCCTCCCAAAGTGTCCGATTGACCCCGAAATGTCAGATTGATCCCAAAGTGTCCAATTGACCCCAAAATGTGAGATTGATCCCAAAATGTCCGATTGATCCGAAAATGTCTAAATGACTCCAAAATGTCCGATTGATCCCAAGATGTCCAAATGACCCCAAAATGTATGATTGACCCCAAAATGTCCGATTGATTGATCCCAAAATGTCAGATTGATCCCAAAATGGTGTTAGAATCTGGATCTGTGCACTCTCTGTTTTTGATACTCCGTACATTTATTGATTATTGGTTGATAGACACACAAGAGCATCATTTTTGACCAGACCATAACCAAACAACAATCTTTCAAAAACAGAGCTGATATTTTGTCTACCAATGATGCAGAAACATTTGAGGTTAATCGGACAATTTGACGATCAATACGGGGGTCAATCGGGTGCTACGGATGGAGGGGGGAGGGCAGCTTCACAGACGTATCCAAATCATCGCCATCGTCCTTCTCGGCACAGGTAAAAGCACAATCCCCAAGTTTATGTGTGTCGACGCGTGCCCCCGCGAAAAGATGCAACCGAGCGAAAAATAATGTATGATTCAATCTTCTCCATAATCCTCCTCCGAAGTAAACGTGTAGTAGAAAAACTAATAAAACCGTCGCATTTGCAAACTTTTTTCACACGAACATTGCATTTCATTTGGCTGTTCAGATGCAATTTAGAAATGTGTGAACATAATCATATATAGCAATTATATATGTGTAGAACTCCAAACTAATCTAGATTTTATTTTAAGTGCTTTTCTGTTCTTAGATTAAGTCATCGGGTCCAGAGTATGATCTTTAGATTAGCTTTGTGTGTGTGAACCTGATTCAGCCCTTGTTTGGTTCTAAATGTTTTTATTACAGTTTATTGACTGGTTTAGTCCTGGATTCGTCCTCATTTTCCGTACAACTTATGTTTATCTCTTGGTTCAGACCTGAGTAAGTCAACTCTCAGCCCGATCTACTAATCAAATCTAACTGAGTGTCACTCCATAAGCCTTTCCTTTCTCTGCGGCGGTACTTGAGAAAAAAACGCTATGAATTTTCAAAGCCGGGCTCGTTGTTAAAACCCGTGATCTCTGCGTGCTTGTTTTGTCGGTGGGAAAAGACCAAAGCTGGCATCCTGCTGGCCCTCACTGCTATGGTAATTACTCTGTTGTTTGAGCAATATTTGGTCTGACATTTTATATTCCCTCTCGCTCGCCGGCCAGATTGGAACAAAAGAATGCATTGCGGTTTGCCATGTGGCGCGCCGCTTATTGCTCTGAACATTTTGTTGTTGTTGTTGTTGTTGTTGTATACATCTATTTTTCTCTGTCTGTTTTTTTTTTTTGTGGGGGGGGGGAGGCGCTTTTGATTATTTCCGGGGCCTGTCTGACATACTGTAGCGGCGCATCACTGTTCGCCTCTCGGTGTGCACCCATGCGGAAAGCGGCGTGGCAGAATCGGAATGGTTTAAAAAGCGGCCGCAGGAGTAAATGCCATTGCGTTTCGTATGCAGAATAGCGAGAGTATGTAAACACGAGCCCGTACAATAAAAGCAATTTACGGCAAAGATTTTGTGAATACATTTGTGACGTGCGGGGGTGATTTATGATTTGTGTTTTGTTTTAAGAAAATGCAAAGCAACTATTAGTTTGCCTTGACTTGACAGCTTCCACTCTCCATATTTCAAAGGGATAGAGCTGTTTGTTTGCGTTTTAATCAGGAGGTTGTGCGTAGGGATGATGAGATTATTCAGTTAATCGATAATCGAGATTGTTCAGATTACGATATAATCGACAGAACCCAAAAATAATAATAATTGTGACATTTCAGAAGCAAAATGAAGTCTTTAATTTGAAGTTATAGTAAAAAAAAAAAAAACGAAATGGTTGTTTTTGTCATATTTAGCTTTATTTTGTCTTTCAGAAAGCTCATTTAACACCACGGGAATGAAAGAAAATGAACAATTTCTCTGTTGTTTCGTCACAGTCTCGATAATCGTGAATAATCTTAAAAATCGTGATGTTTTTCTCACAATACTAATTTTATATGGTTACATCCCTAGTTGGGAGATGGTTGGATTGTATGCTACTGCGAGTAAGTATAGTTCTAAATATAGCTTATTTTGAGTAGATGTGCTTTAATAATCTGAATAGTTTTAGAGTTAAAGAATTTAATACAAATGAAACTAACTATCCTACATCATTTTGGTCACTGCTTGCGACTTTTGCCTCCGAAACCAATCACCCTGCCAGCTAATATAATGTACATATTTTGTATTGTACCATAAACTTATCATTGACACAATTCAGTGTTTTTAAATGTTATGAAAAAATATTTGTATTGTTAAAATGAGCATATTCAGTCAACACTCATATTCATAGAGTTCTGCCATTCTAAAGATTCAAATGTAAATGGTCTTGGTCTTTTTGCTTCAGTCTGCAATCAATAGAATTCATCATTAAAATGTTGAAATAAGATTTCCGGGTCAATATGAGACTAATTAAAACAGATTTCCGAGCGAGGATTATTTGTCATTAGATTATTGGGTCATGAAATGTGCCTGCGTCTGCCGTGTGATCGCTCAGACGCTGGCCTTTTCTGTTCTTCTTTTGTGCTTGAATAAATGATGAGCGCCGTGCATTCTTCAAGGCTCCTCTGTCAGAATAAAGCAGCACTGGCCTGGTGTTTGTCTCTGAGAAAACAAACTCGCATGTAAAACAGCTCCTCTAAAGCACCTGGGCAAAACGGAGGACAAAAATGGGATGGATTGCGGCGTTGTGGAAAGAGATTATAACGGCAGGAAAGACATGTGCGTGACTAGCCGTGGGTGGAGTCGTCAGTGGCGCAGATTGGCAGTTTCGCTCGCGTCAGTCTGTCCCGAGGCAGCTGTGGTTAGAAACGGTGTCAGCCCCTTATTCCCTTTTACCTATGGTCCCCGAGACCTGGGGTAGGATTTAGATTAGAGTTATTTGCTGCTATATTTTATGCTGTAAAGCCATACATTTATGCACAACTATTAGGGATGTGGAACCTGAGCCAGTAGTATATGCAAGTATATGCGTAGTTCCCCCGTTTATAGAAAAGGGGGAACATAGGTACGCATTTAGAAATAGTTCATTCCCAATACTGACTTTAGTGTGGCGTTTTCAGAGACTAAAGACGTTTGTGAAGTGTAATGT
Source organism: Chaenogobius annularis (assembly GCA_015082035.1). Taxonomy (NCBI): domain Eukaryota; kingdom Metazoa; phylum Chordata; class Actinopteri; order Gobiiformes; family Gobiidae; genus Chaenogobius; species Chaenogobius annularis. Next base: position 2,166,491 of record BJKM01000106.1, read on the forward strand.
AAATGTAAGGCGTTATTACCGCTGCAGCTAATGATTATTTAAGTCATCTACAGGTCATTGATTTTTATTTTTTTTTACTTTGATCGTACGTTGAGCTTTTTTTGATCACGCAGCAAAGAAGAATAATGATCTAACACTGTACTCTACAACTTAAACCTAGAGCCCGACTAACAATAAAGCACCAAACATCATCCAGAGAGCAGTGATGGAATAAACATTTAACATTGGATAGAATTTCAAAGCAGTTGAATGCGATTGGTCAATTTAAATGTATTCTATGTTTTGATTGGTTCTGTCAGATACAACTTTATAACGCCGAGTACAGGAGTGACACAGGAACAAGAACATATGAATAACTCAATTTAAACAGAAATGTCAGACAAAAAACACCACCAGGAACCTCGGAGACGACGGCCTATGGCATTATTTCTTGAACGTGAGCGTGAGGGTGGTTAAATCAATTAAAAAGAAATGCCACACGATTATGCCGAACAAATTAAGCATACATAATTCATCTGTTCCGTCGCCTGATTGAAAAACGGGGAGGAAATTGTCTTATTGTAACATTACCATTGCATTATGATTACCATCTTCTGCAGTAAGTAGGGACATTTGATTAAAAGTATTCCACTGATTAGATTACAGCTCTAAATTATTTTATAAGATAGTTTGGAGACTTCAACAACATCCAAAATGATAAAAGAAGAGATGGAAGAGATTACTTTTTTAAAAATAGAACTGCAATCACCTTATTTTCCCTTCATGAAACAATAAGCAGTTCTGAAATATGTCAGACATTGCTGCTTTTATTTGGAGATTTTAGGGGTGGTTAAAAATCAGTTCTGTCACTCCAATCTTTTTTTAGATTTACCTTGAAATATCTAAACCATGGATATATTTGAAATTTGGACTAAATGGGACTTAAATGTAAGACTTTTTATGCCGTACTTTTATTTATGTTTCATTACATTGTGCCATTATTTTTATTATTATTATTATTATTATTATTTTTAATTTTTTTTTAACTCTCTGGTAGTGTTTTTTTGTTTTGTTTTGTGTAGTTCTGTGTTTATGTATATTTTAAAATGAATAAAGCCTGCATAAAAAATATCAGGTTGCAAATATATATCTTTTTCTCTTTTATTTTTAAATTTATTTTTATTTTAACAGAAAGGAAAAAACAACAATAACAAACACCAAAAATCCCACAAAAACGACCTGGACCAGGTAGAATTTCAGGCAAGTAAAGGGGTAAAAGTAGAAAATAAGGGAGTGGCATCAGAAAAAAAGAGGAACAAGAGCATATTAAGTTCTCAATAATTGTTCCATTTTGTCTGTTGTTTTTTAATTTAGTCTATTTTTAAGTTGAGTCCTGTTGTGAGTTTGTCTGTTATGAAATTAGTCCAGTCCTTAATCGTCGGAGCGGTTTGAGTCATCCAATTTTTGTGAGGGCCTTCTTCCCAGCTGCCAGGAGTATGTTCCAAAGGTATCCATCCACTGTGTCCATGGTGGGGGTTTTGAGGCCCAAGTACATTATTCCAAAATTTAATGGCATGTTGGTTTGCATTGCCTTGTTAATTTCTGTCCTGTATTTTTGTACAATAAAAGTGAATGAGGTTCCAAGTCAATTTCAAAATGTGGATAACCATTATCTATTTCAGTGGTCAACTTGGATGCCGCAAAGTGCGGAAAGTATCGTAGGAACCTGAGTGGATCGGTTAGATTGTATGTCATTAGTTCACCAGTGTTTCTTCTTATGATCAATTGTGGGGAAACGTAGAAGATGCAGCTATGGTTACAATTTTGCCAAGCATCAGTACAGTTGCCATGATAAAACGATAATAAGTAATTCATCTTCGTTAGCCCAGACCAGTGTAAAGTGGAGCGTTTCACTTTGAAGTTGGGGAGCCTGCGTGTTGTATTATCCCACCAAATTATTAAAAAATTGTCTCATTACGCTACAAAAACTGTATCCGGTGGGTTGTGTATTGCCGATTAGACTATTAAATTGGCCTGAGAGAGAAGTTGGGAGAGGAACAGTCCAAATTGTCTCTGCTATGGGTGTTTTGATGAAATGTGGACTGTAGAAAAAATGTATCACAACCTAAAGTTAAACGAATGATCTTTGGGTTTGTTTTTTACTGACAGGTGTGAATGACCCTCTGACATATACAACAGATTTTTACATTTTTATCAAGATCTTATAATTTTAACTGACAATAGCACCCGTGAACATCATAGGTCTTTATTAGCGAGATGACAAACACCAACGATCCGGGGCAATTTTCTGCAGGAAAAAGCCAACCTACGACTGTTACACGCCTTTTTATTGTGTTCATGAATATTGACCCCTCGTAAAACCACTTCTATAGCCTCTTTACATTTGGCGCGCGCGTAAATTGTACCAACCTACAACTTCATCATTATTCCGGAGCTCCCCCTGCCAAGATCCGCCTCTTAGTGAGCTCATCTCCTCAGCTGCATAAACTCTTTGACCTCTTCTGTGGCCGTTATTTCACCCCCATTCCACTTGCTCTGCGCTTCCGAGAGAATGTATCTCTGCCTCCAACTTTTGATGGTGGCCCTAAGTGGTAGCTCACAGTAGTTTTTAAACTTCAAGATATAAAGACTTGCTATTCTGCATTAATTGTTCTGTTAGATAGACAATAAAATAATAATTAAAAGAAACAATAATAACTAAATAATAAACATATAGGCCTGTGCTGAACTATAATGCAAAATAACCCTTGATGTTACACTCTTATTATAATGCTTCATACATTTGTGAAGCTTTTGGAAATGCTACATCAAGGTGAAGTGTTTATAATAAAGTATATTTCTCACACACATCCCCAGGGACATTTGTTGATTATATAATAAGGTGGAAAGTAAATCAAATCTCTGGATATTGCACATATCTGGCAAAATGTACATGATCTTCAAAAGAAGGTCATGGCAGGTAAGAGTCGCTAATGTTTTTAAGATAAATTGCAGCCTACGGTTTAATCTTGTCTAATCTTGGTTTAATGACAAAATAACTTCAAAAGTGGGTTTGTTGCTGTTCATAGTTGCTAATTATTCCTTGCCGATGTGGGGTCCTCAGCTAATGTACGTGATGTGATCTCTGTAATTTAGAACTCAAGCAGACTGTGAAACGCCTCGGTCATCCAGGTGGGTGTTAGATAATAATCTACAATAAGAATGGTGTAGGTCCCTTAAGCCGTCCCACACAGTTGTTACCTTCCATCCCGCATGATAAAATTATCTCAGGATTTTAAGCTTCAGGGGGAAAGGTGAAGTCACGGAATGCACAGTGTAAGACTGGTTACAGAGTGCAAACTATTTTCAACGTATAATCAAACAAGGATCATTTTTTTAACAGAGCACAAAAAGGACACAAAAGGTTTCAAAAGTAGTTGTCTGGATTAGAAATGAGGACGTTTCAACTTCCATCTGAGTCACTTTCTTGAGCTCAAATTAGTCCTAAGAATATCTACACTGTGCAAATCACGTGGTTGAAGACAGTGGGGGAAAGAAAATGTAAGCAGGGAGATGTGAGTGAAGAATTTAGTTTTTGTTAAGAAAGAAAAGCCTTCTTTAAACAGGAATGGTGGTCTCAGATACAATCTCCCCTCAGTTTACAATAGCCTCATAATACCATGGCAGAAATGAAATCACTCAAGTTCTAACGAGGTACTTGACCGCTCTGATGGAGAGGTGGGCCAGCCCTAAAGACCCAAGCAATAGGAGGGATAATGTCAGACTTGTAAACAACAGGGTGAGTTTCAGCTATAACTCCTCCCAATTGGGCAAAACCAATCAGAAATCAGGAGAGTATAAATGCTACTGCTCAAATCATTAACTTCAGATTGAAAATTGATTGAAAGCGTTTTGATTTCAAACAGTGTCCAAACAAAAACCTTCTCTATCATGGACCACTCACGGACGAATGAAAGAGTATGTTACTGGCAGTATGTAGTATTTGTATTTAAAATTTCACAAATATAATCTATCTGTGTTCCCAGATACGAGGTAAATATGCAGAAAGCAGAATGAGCCTCATCTGAGTCTCTCATTTAGGTTGCCAGGTTCAAAACTGAAATGCAGTGTGTTTAAATCTCTGCGTCCTCTCTGATCCGAAAGGTCCCTTCCCAGTGGAGGAATTCTGGAGGTTCTGGGCTGAACATGAGCCATGGCCTGTCCATAAACTGAGAAGGAGAAACACTTGGATGTGTCCTCAATACGCAAAGGTTAAAGCTCTGGCAACACAGATTTAGATGTGATTTTAGTTTCATTCTCAAACCAGCAAGAGTACAGGCCACATGCTGCACCCTGAAAAAGTGAGATATTTCCTTCCTACACTCATCAGTTTGGTTTCAGAACTTCAAGTCATATCTACAAGGAATGACTTGCAAAAACAGACATAGCAAAGATTCTGAATTTACAGTATTGTGCAGTGAAGATCAGTTAAAGGTCTGTGACTCATGTTATCATCTAAGAGAAGATACAAATACGTGTTAATTGCAGACGTGTAAACACCTTTTATAGAAAACTGTCTTAATGGACAACAGAATTTCTTGCTTTATATGGATGGAACACGCTTAAAATAAAATACCTCTATGTTCCGCCTTCACTCGTCTATGTGGACAGGGCCTTACGTGGGCTATGACTCAAGTACTCTACAAGTTTAAAGGCACAATTTCTTTTAAAGGTTACACTGTTACCCTGCCCTTGTCTGTTCACCAGCCACACACTCCTATTCCTCCATGGCAACACTATGTCAAAAACAGGTTCCAAAACTCGCCAATGGAAACTACCATCAACTATTGAAACTGATTTAAATAACAATTTGCAAAACCAAGCGTCACCAACCACCAAATCTTCCACAACCTTTCCTATTCCAAAATCCAACAGAATGAAATCCAACTAAACACACAGCCCTCCTCCACAGCAAATGCCCTGCGGCTGTGATGTAACGCGGTGGTGTGGAAACAAAGACACATCAAACCGTTTGTTCATACGCGGAAAACTGGTACTGTGATCCTCTGTCGGGCTTTTGTCTGCTCTGATCAGCAGGCAATGCTCCAGGAGATCCAACATGCCTCTGTGTTTGTCTTCCCTGGCGCCTTGGGGAGTGGGAAGAGGGCTAAGGGTGATCACGAATACGTAATTGGACTATGATAAGCAAAATGATCATTTTCTTGCTCCGTAACCATGTTAAAATACATCAAATACGTACCTGAAGTTGTGCTTTGTTTCCTAATTTTGGTTCAGTGATCCTACTTCCCTGTTGCTCTGTGTCAGGGGTCGGTACGCAGAGGAGTTTTGAGTGGCGTGAACTCAAATGTGCTTCTGAATCAGCAATTGTCTTTATTACCCGCGAGTTAGCGAGCGTGTACAGGTTATTAGTCAGTTGGGCCCTATTTTAGCAAACCCCTTGTGACAATTCATATGAGTGTTTTTTCACACCTGTACGCATTGAAATAATAAAAGCACTCTAGCATTCATTTCACTTGTTCTTTTTTAAGGCCCAGAAATACTTTGGAAAAACGTTGATTCTTACAACAGTATCGCCTCGCCACAGATTTGACCGGTAACTTGGCTCTGTGCGTAGCCGCTAAAGGCCAAACTGGTGACTTTGACTAGAATTGAGTGCCATTTTGCAGCTTCCATCACACCCAGAGCCATTTTTATTGCTCATATATTTCAGTAGACAAATCGTGTTTGGTATCTGAAAAAGATCTGTCGGATGCACAGAGAAATTCAACTGTTTTAGAGTATTATTAATTTTAGAATGCCCCAAAAAAATGCTTATTTCTACAAAATAACATCTTATATATTTATTCAAATTAAAACGCAAAATAAAATACTCTACATTAGGATTCCAAAATTTTTTTATATATTTGACATTTGACAATGGCATTCAATGGATCTGGTGAAGCATTATGAAAAGTGAACATTTGAGCCCATATTAGTTTTTAATACATTAAGAACCCAATACATTTTAACAACATTTTTCAAACCACAACCTGTACAAACTCAAAATTAAATACACCCATTTTAATCATCAAAATGTCAAATGGTTTCCTTTCTTTAAACGAGGAACAAAATTGTAGCGCGGTCACAAAACAATTCGGGAAATTATAGCAAAAATGACTCATGGCGATATATCAATACAGCAGCCCACGATATCGATACGGTATCACCAAATTTTGTATCACGATCTATCAATATTTCGATATTTCAGCACAGCCCACGTTAAACGGGTGCAGGCAGAGCGCAACAGGCCTCGGTTTTAACGTGTGCGGGTTTGGATCGGACCGGGACACACGCGTCTAAAACATATATCGGCCTCTGATGCTAAAACAAATAACTGTATTTGATTGACTGGAATCCAACTGTCAGTATGCACAACGCAAGTAAGATAGCCTTCAAAATAATACTGCGAGGAGCTTCCCACTCCCCAGTCATATTTAGGAGAATACTAGAGTCGTTTTACTTTTCATCAAATTTTCATCAACATTCACATGGAGAGAGCGTTTCAGTATTCAGAATTGTGTGGTATGTGTTATGTTGATCATGACTTGGAGCACAAGGGCGTTCTGTAGGTGATAATTGAAAAATGTTTTATTGTGTAACCTCTTAACCAAGCACATACAGTACTTTGCCTTGAACACACCGACTATTATGCTGCTCTCAAGGCCTCGCTGCTAACACACACAAGCCAGTAATATAGTCCTGGTCTTTGACTCAAACAAAGGTAACGCTTGGTTGTCAAGTTTTGGTGTAAAACTGTAGCGGATGTATCGATGAACACTAGTTTTGAATACCTAATAAATCAGCACCCCTCCATGTTTACGCAATTCAAGTTAGCAGCTAGCTAAAACTGTGGAAGAAACCTTTAAACATTTGGCCTGGAGTCACTGACACTTTCCCAGAGTGCTTGCCCCACAGTGAGGCTGAAGATAATCCAACGCTGTTGCAAGCAGCCAGCCCCTCTCCAGTCCTGATCCTTGTGCACAAATCTCGCTCTAAACCCCAAGCTCTGAGCCATGATTTTTGCATTTTTTCTTGCGAGGGAGCACTGTCACCCGGAACCGAGTCAAGTGCGGACTTAAGATCGAGACACGCTGGTCGCTGAGCCATATCCAAACAGGCAAGAAACAGGCGTTCATCAGCACATTGCAAAGGCGAGCACACTGTCAGCTATTCCTTTGTCAAAGTTACATAGCGCTGCACATGTTATTGATTTTATAAGTCATGAACAGAGTGTGCAATGAAGCAGATTGGTGTAGATTCTGAGGAGATGTTGGGAGAAGAATGAGGTTGACCAGTGGAACCAACCATTTTGAAGTCTCCAGTGTTTTGGTTTCTTTTAGTTGAAGGCTCAAGTTCAGATAAGTTTAGTGATATTAGGTTTGTGAGCAGGACCTTACCTTACCTCGCGCACGCCCTCTTCCGGTCACTAACCTTTACTCCACTTGCTTCCTCCCTCTCTATCTTTTGTTTACATGCCCTCCCGCCCTTCCATATTTTCTACTTCTCGTTCTATCTTTTCAGGGGGACACGACGCCCGAGTGCCGATCGTCTCCACAGAATCCCTAAACTGGCTTTCAAATATCACTTTTGAAATCACTCTTCCATCATGACCATCATTTTCTCACATAATACATTCATATTTACACTATATTCTGAAGTTATGTTCCTTGCTAGTGAAAACCGCTTTTGGCAAAGCATTTCAAAACACAAAAAGTATAAGTTGTTTACTCCAAACATTATGGATGTTTGTTGCTGGGTCATGGTCATGTCACATACATGGAGAAAGCTCAAAGCTATAGAGACAATCGGACCTCTGTGGAGGAGGCATTCTATTCATTTTTATGTACAAGAGTTTCTCTATCAGCCACAGTTCACCAATTAAAAGAGAAAATGCAGCCCTTAGGACTTCTATTGTACCAAATACAGACAAATATTAGCTGTGTGCTAAATACTGTGTTGTTAGTACCGCCTGAAGTATTTACTGTGGTAACGTCCGGTCAACAACCTCCTTTAGGACGCAATTGTGTCTCGACTTGATATATTTGTGCTTAAAAAAAAGGGAAGTTATTATTATTTGTTTATTCAGTCAGGACAGTGTATGTTAATGAACATACATGATAAACATGCTTTAAATACGCCGGATTGTAGCCATGGGCTAATTAACATTTGTTGTCCCACATTCACTCTCACAAACACTCTCTTTTTCACACACCAGCACTCTTGGACACTGGAGGCAAGGTGGGTGAAGTGTCTTACCCAAGGACACAACAACAGTATAAACTACCGCCCCCCTGTGGCACCTGGCATTCCAATGGTCTCCCATCCTCCCGCCATAAGAATAGTTTCTTCCCCTCTGCCGTTGGTCTCATGAACACCTCTAAACACCTGCCACTTTAACTACAATTTAATCAATCACTCACTGCACTGTCACTTTCTGCACTGCATTTGTAAATGTAACTGTAAATGCATAGTGAGTGTATTTTTATCTTATACTATAGTACATTTTAAATGTTTCCTAATGCATTCCCTTTTGATTTCATATATGTTTCATATTGTGTTCTATGTTGCACCTTAATGCTGATACAAGTTTCCATGTTTGTGAATTTTGTTCATTGACAATGGCAATAAACCTTTTCTGATTCTGATTCTGATTCAAGTACCAAGCAGGCCCATCCCCATGTTGCCGACTGTATCTATATTACATTTATTTATATACTTTATTTACTTTTGTTCACTGGATTTCAAAACTCAACCTAATACTCACATCAACCTCGTATCAACCTTGGAAGTCAACGTTCACTCAATTGCCTTTTCTAGTTGTGTCCAGGCAGTGCACTCTGACAACTGCTTTTAGGACGGCCATTTTTCCCTTAGTGGACGCCAGAATACAGAAGATTGAAGTGTAGTTGGATGTTCATACATTTTGCATCAAGAAGCCTGAAGTGCAAAGTTATCATTACCTCCATTTTGACTCTAGGGTCTACGGCCAATATTATTAAAGACTTTGACATAAACTGTCAACGTTTTTTATTGCAATTTGGACACATTTATTAAAGGTGTACACAATTGATGAGAAACCTCAGTAGAGTGCAATGTCTGGATCAGAGGTACTGACACTTGCTGCACTGCCAAAGTCAAAACTAATAAGTCTAAATTGTGTGGAATAGAACTTTTAATCTTACAGATGCATAATATTTTGTGGCTGATCAAAGCCGTGAATGGCTGCTTTATTCTCCGGATTATTCCATTTTCACGTACTTATTTTTTATTGTAATTTTTTTTTACTACTTTCATCTAGTGTTTGCGTTATATGCGGTTTACTGCTGTGCTTTTTGTCCTGGAAATTTTGATAATGAATATACACTGTTAGGGTTAAGGTCACCATCTGGATTCAACTAAGCAAATACAGTAGGTAGAGCCTCCTACTGGTTAACTGCTGCAGGTAATGATCTTTCATTTATTTTCAACCTGACTGATGCAGTGAGTCGTTTCTCATTTCTGAAACAATCATGTGGAAAGGCAAATCCCGTGGTCATGGAAAATATGTCAGTGTGTTTGAGAAGGGTCAAATCATTCGCATAAGGAGAAGCAGAAACTAATCTACAACAGATCTGAACCCCAGTGAGAGTGTTTTGGGACGAGCTGGAGAAGGCTTTGTGCAGTATTCACTCTCTCCATCATCAATACAAGATCTGTGAGGAACAATGACACGCCGAAGATCTGCGTGAGGAACAATGTCACGCCGAAGATCTGTGTGAGGAACAATGACACGCTGAAGATCTGCGCGAGGAACAATGACATACTGAAGATCTGTGTGAGGAACAATGACACGCTGAAGAGCTGCGTGAGGAACAATGACACACTGAAGATTTGTGTGAGGAACAATGACACACTGAAGATTTGTGTGAGGAACAATGACACACTGAAGATCTGTGTGAGGAACAATGACACGCCGAAGATCTGTGTGAGGAACAATGACACGCTGAAGATCTGCATGAGGAACAATGACACGCTGATGATCTGCGTGAGGAGCAATGACACGCTGAAGATCTGTGTGAGGAACAATGACACGCTGAAGATCTGCGCGAGGAATAATGACACACTGAAGATCTGCTGAAGATCTGCATGAGGAACACAATGACACGCTGATGATATGCGTGAGGAACAATGACACACTGAAGATCTGCGTGAGGAACAATGACACGCTGAAGATCTGCGCGAAGAACAATGACATGCTGAAGATCTGCTGAAGATCTGCATGAGGAACAATGACACGCTGAAGATCGGCGTGAGGAACAATGATACACCGGGGGGAAATAAAGCTTTTAATATTGCAGAAGCTGACTGAAACGATGCCGCAGCGGTTGTGTGCTGTCATCAAAGCTAAAGGCTAAAGGTCCAACCAAATATTAAAGCGTGTGCCCCTTTTTGTCTGTGGTGACTATTTTTTGCACAGACAGCAAACAACAGGGTGAGTTTCAGCTGGGAATAACAATGTCAATGGTTCGGCATAATACATAACGCACTCTACTGAGAAAAAAAACCCAAAAACTGAAATGGTGACAAACATAGGATTCGGCAGTGTCGCGGAGCCATTTTGGCACACTTTTTTTTCCGCATGCTATCGCAATCTGCTGCTGTCCAAAGGCGGGGCCGTCGCAAAGGCCAGAAGCATAAAAAAGCAGGGGGAAAACAGTCAAAAGTCAGATTGTTTCTTTTATTAGGTCGTTTTAGATCAAATACTAGGACTGGAAAAAAGACCAGACAAAGTTTACGGCAAGACAAAGGCCAAACCAGGACGAGGTTTGAAGAATGACACAAAAGGAACACTGTCAGGATAAAAAACAGTGACCTTACAGTTCCTTCGAGTTTCTGACTTGACTTCTGACTTGAGTTGGCACCTCAACAAAAGAAACAGAAAACTTCTATTAACCCACCCGTTGGTGAAATGCTAAATGTGACAGACCAGTGCCGCTCCATGGTGATATTTATCTATTGTGCATGAAAACACCGACAGAAGGCCACAAATCACCCCATTTCACGGACCAATTGTCAGACTGTTTTCCTTTTGATGTGAGCTGTATATGCCCTGAACCCCTCAAGCAAATCTACCTGCAGGAAAGTCATATATTTTACAAGATTTTACACAAAAACCCCACATGCATTTTATTTGACTTTTTTGTTTTACAGTCTTAATAAATGCGTGACATGAGTGGAAAATACTGATTACATTTTTCATGTGGTTGCAATCACGGTCCAGCTACTGCGGTGCCAGAGGCCAGTTACTTTTCATTAGTCTAATATTACATCTTAGCTCTAATAAAAGTATTAAATTAAAAAGCGTCAATGGACCATGCGGCATATCTGAAATTGAAGGCTTTTAGCAGGTCTTCAGACTAACCTTTTGCTTTTGTTAGATTATTACAATGGTTATTAATACACTTCTTTTATTTAGTTTTGAAAATTGCACTCTATTTGCTCTAATGTGTTTCTTGTTATTGTCATTGTAAGCATTGGAATGTGCATCTTTCTGTTAGTTTTTTTGTAATAATAGCCACTCAGCATTTCCGTGTATACAGTGTTTTAGTCACGTTGCTAAATCACTGCAAAAAAAAAAAAAGAACTTCATGGTTAATGCCTGTTGCTGTCAGCAGAGGGAGTTTGTAATTTAGGATCTCTATTTTAAACCTCGGCATTATTGGAAATTCTAAAACATGAAATGCAAATGCCAAAAAACAACAAAACAAAAGCATGTTTCAAAGATAGTAAATGCCAAATAAATGCACTCTGCCCACTGATATTGTACGGTAAGATTTGGAAACTACTATTGGGCAGCATGAGCAAGTGAATACATTGGTTTTGAGTTTTGAATCAGAATCAGAAAGAGGTTTATTGCCATTGTCAGTGAATAAATTCGCAAACTAGGAACTTTCTTCGGTGATAAGGTGAAATATGAAACATGAAAAATAGCTAAAAATAATAATAGTACATGGATAAAAAAAATGGGTTGACTAAATAAGATACACACAATTTACAGAAGAGGGAAAAGGTCTAAATTGGCACGATAACTCAAACATAGAATACTAAAAATAGTTTCAGAAGCACTTAGGGCACACTGCCTTATTTGTCGACATCACTCTCCTTTAATTTCCATGATTCAAAGCCATACATTTTCTGCTGGTTCATTGCTGCTTGTAGAGAAGTGGTAGACGATGGCTCACCCTGAGTGTAATGCAAATTGTGTATTATGTTTGGCAATTTGCAACCGGGACTGAAATGTATAATCAGTGGTGAAAGGCAAGCAATTGCATTGGCCTGTCATCTCCCGTTTCATTGTCATGTGAATGGGACTTAATGGACACATGCTGTTTCATCTGCAATAAGTGCGCTCTTACGACATTGGGGACAAAGGCTTTGAGAACCTCTATTTAGAGATAGAATATTTCTTGTCATGCCATTAAAGCCACGGTCACATAAAAGTTCTGTATTTAATTTCACTTTCACTGCACTACACACAAACCTTATTTTACACTGAAAATAACAGAGCAACCATGAACTGGAAGGAAGTGGGTTACATCTATTAATTCAAGGTTTAGCTATAGTTTTATCAGATAATTCATATTGTGTTTAGCGCCACCAAATGCCCAGAGCCGGTCCTGGCTTCAGTAGTAGCTTAATACTAGACACAGAGGTAGAGTAAACATGAACAGAGGCAGGATAGTACTCTCTTCCATTAGCTCTTCCATTACTAGGCCATAGTATCAGGGTGCTCCCATCTGCATTTACTGGGGCGTGTCACACAAGTAGTCTGTACTCCAGGAGCCGGTGGAGAAGCTGACACCCATCCGCAGAAAGGGCCGCATTGTGTTAAAGGCACTGGAGAAATCAAAGAATAATAGTCTCACAGAGCCTTTGACACTAGACAGGTGAGAGTGAGCACACTGCAGGAGACAGCAGGGCCGGGGCAGCTGTGAATTTATAAAGCATTATAAAAAAGCGCCATGTGAATTGAATGCATTATTATTATTATTATTATTATTATTATGAGTATTATTATTATTATGATGATGATTATTATTATGATGATGATGATGATGATGATTATTATTATTATGAGTATTATTACTATTATTATTATTATTATTATCATCATTATTATTATTATTATTATTATTATTATTATTATTATTATTATTATTTTACCTTGTGCATTCACCCAAACCCAAAGTGACGCTGACGACCGTTTTTTTTTATCAAATTCTTTCTTTAATTTAATTTATAAATAACTCTGTTTGATGGAATACATGTACTTCTGCTATTAAAGATGTTTGTTTGTCGACTAGTAAATAAAAATAAATGAAAAAATGAAAAAAATCGGTCGAATTGCTATAGCTTCTTTGTGTAAAAAGCAAATCAATTCTATTTGATTAACAACAATTCAAAAGGCAAAACACATAGAAACAACTTAAGTAGTGTTTTCTGTATGTTTGCAGTGTGTAGCTCTTTGCATGCTGCAGTAAAACAAACTTGTACAAATATTGGGCGACTCTCTTGATATTTTTTTCTTAATTCCTGGCACCAGTGGAGCTAGCATATGGTGCCATGTGGTGTTGATGCTCAAAATGCAGAAAATTCACATTCATTTTCCCTGTTTAAGTCAGAGTCGTCCGTTTGGATTTACCTGAAAATAAATCTTGAGGTTATGTAAGTATATTAAAATCTATATTAAAATGCATTACACCAGTGTTTCTCAAACTGTGGTACGTGCACGGTCTGCTTATTTCCATCTTCTGAACATGAAAGAGCAGGATAAGAGGCATGCGTCCATTATTTTTAACCATTTTTTGTTTTGTGAAAATTGGGCCAGTCATCATGTGAAAACAAGCTTTCAAAGTATTAAACTCAAGGGTGACGTTACATAAAGAATTGAATATGCGCATAGATAATTAGTGATCGATTAGCAGCAACACGCGCTGTGTTGTGACACTATTTTCCCCCCAAAACCTCTGTGATTGTCCAGAGAGAGAGAAAGTAGCACAAGGAGCAGACAGAGAGGAGCAGCAGTGATGGGAGGAGAACGGGGTCCGCCCTACGTTCCCTGGTACCCATTTTTCCCGAGACCTGGGTTTGGGTTAGGGTTATTTGCTGCTATATTTTAGGCAGTAAAACCATACATTTATGCACAACTATTGGGGATGTGGAACCTCAACCAGTAGCCTATGCTAGTATTAGCATAATTCCCCCGTTCGTAGAAAAAGGGGAACTTAGGTACGCACCCGAGGAGAACAGAGGAGCGACTGAAATATTACCTCCTTTTTAAAATCATTTTGGTGGCAGATACGGCTCACAAATGCATGAACAAGTCATTATATGGCTTAGATGTAAAAGCTATTAACATGACATGTCATAAAAAAGGGACCCCTGGTCTACTTGGCTGATCTGCTAACGCAGCAGTTAGCGCTTTAGCTTCACCGTAAGGAGGTCCTGGGTTTGACTCTCGGGCAGCATAATTATCAGGCACGTTTACCAGTCAAAAAACCTGAATGAAAGAGCTGTCTACATGCCACACTCTGCTTTTCCTCTGCCGCCCTCTCTCACCACACGCACACTCACATGCACACCAACAACGCACACTCACGCACACTTCACACGTCACACCAACATACACACACGGCACACTCACAGCACACCAACATACACACACGCACACTCACATGCACCAACCAAACATACACACACGCACACTCACATGCACACCAACATACACACACGCACACTCACATGCACACCACATACACACACGCACACTCACATGCACACCAACATACACACACGCACACCTCCACAGCACACCAAACATACAACACGCACACTCACAGCACACCAACATACACACACGCACACTCACATGCACACCAAACATACACACACGCACACTCACATGCACACCAATACACACACGCACACTCACACATGCACACCAACATACACACACGCACACTCACAGGCACACCAACATACACACACGCACACTCACATGCACACCAACATACACACACGCACACTCACTGCACACCAACATACACACACGCACACTCACATGCACACCAACATACACACACACGCACACTCACGTGCACACCAACATACCACACGCACCTCACATGCACACCAACATACACACACGCACACTCACATGCACAACACCAACATACACCACACGCACACTCACATGCACACCAACATACACACACGCACACTCACGTGCACACCAACATACACACACGCACACTCACGTGCACACCAACATACACACACGCACACTCACATGCACACCAACATACACACACGCACACTCACTGCACACCAAATACACACACGACACTCACATGACACCAACATACACACACGCACACTCACATGCACAACATACACACACGCACACTCACATGCACACCAACATACACACACGCACACTCACATGCACCCACCAACATACACACACGCACACTCACATGCCACACCAACATACACACACGCACACTCACATGCACACCAACCATACACACACCGCACACTCACATGCACACCACATACACACACACGCACACTCACATGCACACCAACATACACACCACGCCACAACTCACATACCACACACGCACACTCACCGCACACCAACATACACACACAAGCACACTCACATGCACACCAACATGACACAACGCAACACTCACATGCACACCAAACATGTACAACCGCACACCACATGGCACACCAACAACACACACACGCACACTCACGTGCACACCAAACATACACACACGCACACTCACAGTGCCACACCAACATACACACACGCACACTCACGTGCACACCAACATACACACACGGCACACTCACGTGCACAAACTAACATTCACACAGTGCACACTCACGTGCACACCAACATACACACACGCACACCTACACACGTGCACACCAACATACACACGATTAGCACACTCACGTGCACACCAACATACACACATGCACACGCACCGTGCACAATCCAACATACCACAACTTACACACACGCACACTCACATGCACACCAACATACACACATGCACACTCACATGCACACCAGCATACACACACGCACACTCACATGCACACCAACATACACACATGCACACTCACATGCACACCAGCATACACCCACACACACTAAAAAGACTTCAAACCGAGAGTGAAAATACATCCTTAAATATGTGCACGCTGTGCATTTGAAAAAAAAGTTATACTGAGCCTATTGTTATTATTTGGACTTTAGACTATGTAATGATTTGTTCCCAAATACAAAGAAAATTCTATTCAAGTCAACATTTTACATACATACATTTTACAAAATTTTTGGCCTAAGGCAGCTATGTCCAAACTACGGCCCGGGGGCCAAATGCGGACCAATTTTTGTTGGCCCTCTGGCTTCCTGATATATTGGTCCAAACAACAAAAAGTAGTACTTTTTACTATAAAATTGGAAACATTCAAGCATTTTGATGTTATTAATGTTCCAAGTCTTAAAGGTGTGGAGGCTCATCGAAACAATGTCAAATGCCAAATTTGTAATGATTCACTTCATTGTCAGGTTGTCTGTGGCCCTCTGCTCCGTATACATTTTGAAAAAAGTTTGGAGACCCCTGGCCTAAGGGCTATTTACGTGTGGCAGCTAGAGAGGGAAAATGTTTCTTTTAGTGTTGCAACAACGCCACCCCTGGATTTTCACCAGGAGAATACTAAGTGAAATGGGATCCCCAAGGCGCACGGATAAGTATACCACAGAGCCAGGTTCCAAGTTACAGAGTATTTTATTTTACATTTTTAAAAACACTATACATTTTAATTTACTTAACAATTGCTATAAGAGCTAAAGTGCTGGATCAAACACGCCTTCCCACACTCCCTTCAGGCCAGACTGAGTGCAGGACGGCATGCAACAAGTCAGGCAGCGGAGGGTCTAAACAGCAACACAGCAGAAGGGACAGAAGACCACCAGCACGGAACAAGCGATGCAGCAACACAATAGAGCAAGGGCGACAAGAAACAACAAAAAACAACAGCAGCGTGCCCGGTGCCGCTCCTGACCACTGCTGACACCAATTTAGAGGAAGTTATACATGTAGTCCACGGCGTGAGGCCAAGCAAAAGGCGGCGTTCAGGCCGACTACGTGTGAATGAACCAGGAGGGACAACCAACCCGCACTGCTCAGGCTGCTATGGTCAGCTGAGCGCAAGCTACAGTAGAATAATCTTTACTCAACGTTTGCTCTGGAACTGCAATTTACAATCATTTGAAATAAATTCACCTTTTCCAATGAATATGAATGGAACACCGGGTACATGGCTCGCTGAAGGCAGCCTACTGCCTAATAATAACACAGGCCTGAGACCGTCGAATTTATGAATGAAGCAAAGGCCACACCTGAGGCTGCAGAGAGACCCGCCAGCGGAGGTGCAAAAGTGAGCGTTGTACGGATCAACACGTTAACTGGTAGTGGTGCTGAGTAGATGGCCAGACAACGGCACTGGTAGGAACAACGTTCTGGAAGATTTTGGATACTAATGGATTAAAATTGGGACTCGAGATCTACCTGGAGCAAGCAGACAACACCAGGACTCCGGAAAGGAGTGTGGGCAAAAGGGGAAGCAACAAGAAAGGGAGCGCTAATAAAGTCCCCCAGCCCATGCCGCCAAATGCAGGGCAAACGCACCTTCGGCACAGGCTCTTGATATAAAGTTTATTGACTTTTTTCGCGCAACAAATTGAAGCATGCGTTTAATCGAGCTAAAGAACTGTAGTCGCAGCTAACCCCCTAAACCTAACCTTAGTAACATGACTATAATTTTTGTGCAAACGTGGCACACATTTAATTTAAGCAATTAAACACCCTCTCATCATCCTCTGTGACCTCAAAACAATCAATTGTGCTTTTCCACTTATCACCACAACGTTTAAGCCGACCCAGCTTCTTGGGGACAAAGTAGAGTTTATCTTGAGTATTTCGTTAGTAACTCAAAGCCTGCTAATAGTGCACCAGTGCTACTTCTGCATTTGCACTGCAGACAGACGGCAGGTGGATTTTCACATTGCTTTAACAATATACCCGGATGGGGCTTCACAAAATATTTTCAACTAAAAGATTATTGGTTTGACAACATAAAAAGTCAAATTTTCTACCATTCACATTGTGATTTTATTTCCATTATAATTACTGCTCTATAGGTAACACATTCTATCAAACACATAGTCTCCTGCCTCCTTCACTTCGTTCTGCAGCCCAACAGAAACATTACAGTGGAGATAAGAGGGCAGCAGACACCAGGAGGGCTTATTCATTATTCAACCCGGGTTTTCACTCAAACACCGAGCTAGTCATGTTAGATCTGCAATGGGATGTCACTCTCTCGCTACGTGCTTTTCAAAAACACGATGTGCATAATGCAAAGAAGGCTTGTGATGTTGTGTGTTGTGTGTAATTACAACACGTTTTATGCGGTTTTCCTGCATGTTTCTTTGAGTACAGGCTTTCATGTGAGCCTAAAGGGAAGTGCTTTGAAATCATGCACGGCGATGAACGAGACAGGACTGGTAAATGGAAGATCAACGCATTTGTGTCTGTTTAGATTCGGTGTCGAGATGATAAGATGGATGAAGAGTAGCTGGAAACTATTCTTTTCTGTTTGGAGTAAAAGTCACTTTTTCTGTTTTAAAAATGTCCTAAGTTATCTCAGTCCAGTCCTTCACAGTCGACTCAGTTCCCGTGATCCATTTATTTGTTACTTCCTTAGTCGCTGAAGCCAAAAGTACACTACCCGTGGTGTACTTGTCCATTAATCATCTCCGAGGTACGTTGTTTTAAAGTTGGAATATCGGTGTTGAAGACAATCCGCAGCGCCTCATCGATCTCAGTCCAGTATTTGGGAATAACAGGGCAGTCCCAAAACAAATAATGATGAGCCACTTGACAACCACAGTTTCTCCAGCAGTTTGCAGATCCCTGTGAATAATGAACAACTGAACTCCTTCCGAACATGTGATTTTGTGGTCCTCCATTGAGATGTACACACACTTTCCCATTCCTCATATGTCAAAACAAAATTGCCTTCTCTTTCCCACTGATTTTAATATATTTAGTGGAATGTTTGTCCAGATTATTCATGCATTTGAATAGCTGGGATGTTATTCCCCTTGTGAGTTCTGATATATATGCGTTGATAAATATTATTATACCTTTTGTAATCCAGACCTTGAATCTCGGGTCAGTTCTACTTGGTACAAAACCTTGGTCATAAGCCAACCAGTTTAAGATTTCAACATCTTTGTTTAGTTTGTGAGTTTTGATTAGCTCCTTCCAAGTCGTAAGCACAGAATTTACCCAGGGATTCACCACTTCCTCCAGAAAACTCAACTATTTGTCATCTGGACAGGAACCCCTGGCATCACATTACACTCAATATTTTTCCATTGAGCTTCATATTACGGGTCACACCAGTACAGCAGTGCTCTGATTTGAGCTATAAGAAAGTGATTTTTCAGGCATGGTTTTATTTTACTCATCAAACAGCCGGTCAGGGATGGAAATCGGGAGAATCTGGAAAAGAAAGACAATCTGGGTAAAATATGTGTTTTAATAGTTTCACTCCATTGATTTAGACTTAAGTATGGGATAAGTACATTTGTCAAGGTCTTGTTTTACGATAAAAAGGGCTATACATTTTCTCCAAGATTGTAGACAAATTGTTATGGAGGACCACACCTAAATATCTAAGAGATTCGGCCATTTAAATGGGTAGGACTTTGAATTTCATTTTTTAAAGTTTTTTTTGCACATTTAATTTGTATCCAGATATTGGACCAATGGTCTGAAAAAAATGCATCACGTTAGATATGAAAATCTCATGTTTTGTCAAATATAATAGATCATCATCTATTTTATGTTCCATCCCATCAATTGTAACACCATGAATTGTTTCTGATTGTCTCATAAACTGGGCCAATTATATATAATATATAATAAGTCGTCTATTTGAAATTTGTTTAGAACTTTAAATAAATAACGCCAGCAAACAGAATCAAATGCTTTCTCAGTGTCCAAACTAATTATTAGAGCTTTGTTATGCTGTGTTTGTAAACGATTCATTATCATATACAAGGATGAAGCTGTAAGGACCGTCTTCCGTTATCTTGTGTTTGTTGTTTGATAATAAATCCTGTCTGATCATTCTGAATTAAATTTGGGATTGAGGTGTATATACGATAATAGAAATGTGTTTATGTGATACAGATTCGAGTTGGTCCTTCCCTTTAGGTATAAGGGATATGATGGCGTCTTTCAAGCTAGGAGGAGTTTTTTTAAGTATCCGGTTAAAAGGAGAAGAGTAATGTTTCTGTAGCAAATATGACTTTGACTATGACTGATTTTGATGTGTATATTTTGTTGTGCATTACATTTTAATCTGAATATAAACATAAAAAACATGAGCTGCGAGATCTTGAAAAACAAAACAAAAACCTAGAACACTCGAAAGGATACTTGTTTTCAAAGGGCTTGATATTCGTTCACTGAAACAGGGAGAACATTTAAATACAGCACACTTAAAATATGCGCAGGATGTACAGTTTCACAGAACAATGTCTTGGGTACAAAATACAAAAAAACCCATTGACGTCCCATTTAGCAAAGAGCACCTCTTTTACAACCACTTTTCATGTCTGCCTGGAGATCCATGAACCGTCCCTCTTTACCCTTTGTTCTCAATGCCTTGGCTAAGTTCAGGCGAGGATTAACTGATAAAAATGCATCTTGGTGCGACAGTGGCATGAGGAGTAATAACGGAGGCCAATGAATTGCCAAAGTTCAAATCAAATAGTCCCATCACATGCAAATGAATGGTGAAGCCAATGTCCACAAAAAGTAAATACAACTTGTATTCGTCATATTTATCTGGAGTCATATAACATGTAAAGAGGATGTTAAGGGTCTCTTGATTCTTATCTCAATCACGACTACATTGGATAACTTAACTTAGCTGTTAGCTCAGATGCCATTTGTACACGTTACTTATCATCTAACATAAAACACCAAAAGGTTTACATTCTCAACACTGACTTTTGACCAGGCTTTGGCCTCTCATAACTGTAGTTGATGGGTTTATACCATCTGAAAATGTCTTGATTATTCATAATTCAAGTTATGTCTGATGCACAGGTCAAACGCTCCTTCCTGGTTTTGGTGTCTGTTCCAAAGCTCTATATGGCTGCCTATAAGGAAGAAAAAAAATCACAGCGGACTGAAAAACATCGCAGAATTCATGAGCGAAGCACAAAACTGTTCATCTGTGGTGAGAGAAGTTGAATTTTGTCCTAAATGAGCTCATCAGTTTCACACTCAAAATAAAAATCACATATATTCACCATTCCTCCAGTATGTGCCCAGTGTTATGACATCAAACCTTCTGAATGATATGTGACAAAAAGAAAAAAAAAGAAGTATCGTTTGAAGTTAAAAAAAAGACAAAAAATTCGAACACTTATGAGGCTTTTAAAAGTTGCTGTACGACATTATATTTGAAATTTTTCTGCTGATATATTGGCAGAACAAAACAAATCTCTAGTCGAGTGCGTGTTTCGAACCGCACCTGCCTCCTGCAAGATGGTCCAAAGTCCTCCGCACTGAAGTCAGGTGGCAGGTTGCAGGTTTACGGAGCAGTTTTCAGGTAATTAGACGCGTACTTCTCTGTGTTGCCACGTGGACCCGTGCTCCTGTAACCAAACGCGCGCCGCGGTCCGTCCTTTTGGCTGAGTAACCCGCGCCAAACCCGTCCCGCATCGAGTGTAAATGAGGCGTGAGGAATTGTTTCTGCGGCTCGCCTTTGCTGATGAGGACTTGATTGTATAGGACTTGTGTTTGATTAATGTATGTATGAATTCATCCCCCGCCAGGACACACAGCGCCAGGTGAAGGGATCTTTGGGCACTGCGGCGTCGATTCAGCTGGTCCTGATTACATCAACTTAAAGTATACAGTGATTGTGAGTTGTTGCGTTCACGGAGAAAGAAAAAGCCCATCGTTTTAGTAGATATAGTCAGTAATTATAGTTATTAGCCATAAACCAGGACTGTGCATGCATTCTGAGTCCCCAAACATAATCAACTCTCGAACCACTTGTAATAACATTTAACCCGAAAGCAACACTTAGTTTTACGCCACAGATTGGTTGTATTGTACTTACTTTATTAGGTCTGTAATGACTTGTAACCCAAACTCACTGTTACGCACTATATAAAGTGTCTCATGGTGAAAAGGTCAGTGAAATTCTGTGTATGAGATTTACAATTTACACAAGATTTAAAAGTATGTAAAATGAACCGGGTGAGTTCAAGTATTATGCAGGAGGCAAAAAAGAAATGCTTTAAACCTCAAAACTCAAAATAACCTTCATGCCAGCTTTATAATATGTATTTTATCATGGTGAACCTCAAAAGGGGAAGCCTAAATTTGTACTTAACGTGAAACTCAGGGGTGCCTCGGTTTAGGAAAAGTACGTATGAAGTCAAGAGCTGAAAAGTTTGAGCGCCACTGACCTACACAACACACAGCGAAACCCACTGAACTGTAACTGCATTATGGGACGAAGAAAGGCCTGCCAAAGCCAGTTCGAAACAGCAGCTCCTGGTCAGTGCAAAGGCAGGGACATTGTTGTGGGGCTAAATAAAAAGTTTCTAATTTAAATCAATTCCTCAGATAAAAGTATTTAGTATATTTCTGATGTAGCGTATTTTCCGCACTGTAGTTCGCACTGGATTATAAGGCGCGCTGTCAATGAATGGTCTATTTTCGATCATTTTTCATATAAACAGCGCACCGGACTATCAGGCGCATTAAGCGAAACAAAACTGTCAGATAAGTCAGTCAGTTAAACTTTATTAAACGCGTTCAACTTACGTGGTTCAAACTTTAATGAGCGTATTCACAATAACTCCCAACCTTGCTCAGTTGCAACACGTAAAATACAACACAGTCTTATAGTAGTTTTTACAAAACCTTTTTTTAATCATGGGTTCATTCATTAATCTGTGAAGACAAGCTATTACACAATTCATGGATCTTTTGTCAGTACAGAGATGCCAATATTCATATACAATCAAACTATATAAGAAAAGTGTAAAAGTCTAACACATGGCTATCACTCTTATCTTTAGCAACACAAGCACAAGAAGAGAGATTTTTTCTACCTTTTTACTTATAGTTACTTTTTGTATTTATAGTATAAATTACTGGGTTTAAATCAAATTTGCATTGGACACAGCCCTTTCCGGTGCTGTGTCCAATGCATCCAAAGGCAGTAACTTTGATGCCAACAATGAAATTAGCAACTAACTTTTTTTGTATTTTAGGTTCAATTTCAAATCAAGAGGACCTTCATCCTGGTGCAACTACTTTAAATAGTCAAGGGTTTAAACTAGCACTAACTCTACAAGCTGGACCTCACCTCAGTATGTTGGCCCCGTTCTCCTTTACCCTGTCCTGAAGTGACCCACAACCCTTCTTTACTTTGCTCCTCTCACTCTTCCGTCCTTGTACTTGTTCTCACACCATACTTCAATGTGTTTTCACCTTGTAATATTATTCTTTATATTCTGTCTGCCTTTCTTGCGTTCTCTCTCTTCAAAGCCTGTAGCCTCCTCTGTCATTTGTGCTCAATTGCTCAAATACAAGTGTACACGTGTTGACTGGCCCCAGGCGCAGATGGATTTACTGAAAAAGGGGCTCCGCATCACTTTGTTGTGACGGATTTATCTCCCATAGATTGTCAAGTTGCAGCTTATAGTGTTTTTGAATGAGTTTTGTGACACGAGCCGGAAGTGAAGTTGTCTGCAAATACTTTCTGGGGACTACTTTGCGTATGGAGTGAAATGATGAAAACCATAACATAATACTCAATGGTACTTTACATTACAGCACACCGACAGCAGGTTAATGCAATGGTTTGCATACAGAGGGGAACCGCATGGGACTTGCAGGGCCTTCGGAGGCCAATTATCATTTTTAAATATAATTCATATTTAAACATGCTGGAAATAATAAGAAGTAAAATGAAGCTTGCGTAAATTCAGCCTGGAAGACCGAACTCCCACCCAATCTACGTCCCATGCTACAACCAGGGTTACTGCTCTCCAGACTCAACTCAACGCGCCCGAAGTTACTCCTCCTGTGGGCACGGCGGACCTCCTCTGCTCCCAATCAGCCTGCCCCACTCAAACCCTCCTGCAGTTTGGCTCGGCCGCCTCAGACTGTGCTGCGACCCACCACCTCCCCATCTCCTCCTCTGCATCCCTTACATCGTCCTCATCGTCCTCTCTACCCTCTTCCTCATATCTACCACCACCAGTCTCCAGGCCCTGGGGGGAGACATCTAATACAAATCTATTATGGAGCGACTATAATCGTAATGTCTTCTGCCGGGGTCTGAGCGCCAAATAACCCATGTAATAAGCTTGCTAAATGCTTCTTTTTCTTTTTGTCTGAGTCTCTCCTGTGTGAAATGTTCTGAGTAAACCACAGCGTCCAATCAGATTTGGTGTCATTTTAGAGGCCACATGTTCAGAACTGGCCGCTCATTCACTTGGCCTTCACACAGAGAGCAGAAGGCCTTGTGTAACACTGGCACGGACCAATCCAATTCTTCCTTTACAGTTGATTGACAGGCTAAAATAAGCTCCAGTGGCTGAAGTGCAGTGGCTAGTCCCGCCCTCAACTGCAGGGACTATCTGCACTACTCTGGAGTAATGACTGGAGGGCCTTTAGAGGGCACACTGAAAGTTTGATAACGGCTAACTCGTTGAGCTATTAACATAAGATTTTTTTAAAGTTTAAAAGCAAAATATATAGAGAAGATGGATTCATTTGAAGCTTTCATTTGATTATTTTCAAAGAGGAGCAGTTTGTGTTTGTGTGTAAGTTGTCCTAAATCATGCACAAGAAAAATCAACGGCACTTTTTTGACACTCAGAGCTGACAGAGCACAGGACGAATGAACTCTGGATTACACACAATACTGAAATGTGAAACGTCTCATCTGGTGAAGGCGAGATAGGAGAGTGTAATGACACTGTGATGTTATATTCGGGTTTTGCTCAGTGATAAAGACAAGATCAGCTTAATGAGAAACACAAAACAATAAAAACGAATGTGAACCCTGTTGTGTTTAGTTGTTTACTGTTCTATCTCGACGTGTTCTTCATCAATCAGCTGTCAGATGTCGTGATGAAGAGGTGGAGACGCCACAAACTAGTCTAATGCATTTTAGATTGTCAGTGTAGTTAGACTTCTGGGTGAACGTGTGGCGTGGAGAACAGGTTGTTCATAGATACATGTGTATTTTCAAGTATTTTCTGGTCTCAGCACGCAGTTGTAGTGATCACAATAAGATGACAGAAGAGCACGGAGCAAGTCTGGCAATGATTTAGGGACTTCAAAACAGCATAGAAGATTCTGAGAGCCACGCCAGAGCCACGTCAGAGCCACGCCAGAAACATATCAAGGAAACATCAGTAATCGCGGAGCTGCAGAGGACTGTTTTGGACTGTCGGAGGGGAGAGGATTATCTAACCAGGATTCCTCAAACTATTGCTAATGAAGCTAAATGCTGCTCAAGGAATGTTTTTGATGAACAATGTAAGCACATGGTTAAAAGCTCAAAAATTTTAATTTTACATTATATGTGCCCGTTAAAGCAGGTGGTGGCACTAAGACTTGTACCAAGTTGTAACTGGAACACTTGTAATTGAATAAATGCAAGATCAATTACATATCAAACTGTGGAACATTCCAGAATGTCTCTATCTCCATGGACACAAGCCCCCTTCACCAGAAAAGTCATATAGTGCACCTTTAAAATGTTAATGGTCCATGCTTTATCCTACATGCTCTAAACTTACAACATTTACAGTTACAGTTACATTTATACCATTTTACCTTCTACTGTAGTCTGACTACCCACTCTGCCATTAACAATGTGGATTAAAATGTGTCGCAGCTATGGCAACACATATTCCTGTTTACTTGTGCATTTTGGAGACAGTCTCATGCTGTCAATTTGTTCAGTGATTTGGCCTTAATACAATATATTACGCTTTCAGAAAAGGGCAGAGAAATAACAGAGGGCAGTTTTCACGGTGGTAATACTGCATGTGCCCTGTCCAGCATGGTTCTCATCAAAGAGCTTGTGCTTTACACAACTGTTCATGGTTGTTATGAAGCATTTCTCTCAAAAAGCTACTGTAATGTTAAGTAAATGTACTTTACGGTAAACAGTTACGTGTCATTTTGATTATTATTAGGCTTATGTCTTCGTTTTGGGTCGGGCCAGTGCATGTTACTGAACATACACTCATGTAACCTCATTCATATACTCGCTGATTTAGACCCTGGAGGCAAAGCGGCTGAAATGTCTTGCTCAAGGACGCAAATCTAGGCACTAAAGCTGGGATCATACTGCCGTCACCGACGCCTAGATGACGAACCGTACTGCCAACATCTGAGCATTTCCTAGACACTCCTCCAAAAAGTCACCAAAAGCCTGATGAAAATTGATTACTGTAAAAAAAAAAAAAAGGAAAACATGTAAAAAAAAAAAAAAAAAAGGATTTATTCCAACAAGTTTTAATTTAAATGGCGCCAATTAGTCAACTTTTAATGGGAATCTATCAATCTTTTAACGACTCAAGCTAAGGTAAACGTCTAACTCAAGCTAAGGTAAGCGGCTAACCTTAACTACTTTACACATAATGGTTTATTTAAGAATGGTTTATTCATAATCAAGGGTCAGCAGTGCGTTAAGACTGTTCTTCTCTCTGTTTTCATTCAGTCGTGTAAAAGCCTTGTAGCTGCTCACATAATCAGCTGGGTAGGCCTTTTATAAGCGGTAACCAAAGCGTTTCTTCAAAGCGCCACCCTTCAACTCAAATGACCTAAAGAAACAAGAACATATACATCTAACAAATGCTCTGAAAGCTACATCTCTCCACCATTCTTAGCACTTGTAATTTTCACGAATCGCTGCTTATCCCATTAAAAGCGCATACGTCTTTTCCAATCGCCCTGCTGAGTACGATAGGTCACCACGCCCTTCCCCCGCATCAGCACCCACTTGCCTTCGATACACCACATCAATCACATCTCCCGCTATCTCAAATCCCATCTGACACGGCGATCTATGTCCAACCTCGTCATTACAAATGCCCGCCCGCGGCGATAATGTCCCCCCCCCCCGTGGCAGCGTGCGCCAACGCGACGCTCGGGACAACCTTCCTCCAAGGTGCCTGCGTGAATGGACGACGGGATGATGGCGCGTTCCCCGTTGGCTAAATTACTCTGGCTCGTTCAGGAAGCCATTGTGAACGGAACAAATGAGCAGATGTCAAGGCGGCGGGTACAGTCGAGGCAGTTTTCAAGGCGTTAGGAAAAAGGAGGAGGATGACGGCGGAAATATGGAGGAAAGGAAAGATGCACTAACGCTTGACTTTAAATAAATGTGGTTGAGTGATTGTGATGTGTGTGTGAACATATTCATTTTGAAGTAGATAAACGTTTATTTTTATTTCATACTATAGTCATTTTAAATTGTTTTCTTAATGCAAGCCTTTGGATTTCATATATGTTGTTTTTATTATTGCAGTTTTATGTTGCACTTCTGCCGAGACAAGTTCTCCATGTCTGTGAATTTTGTTCATTGACCAATGGCAATAAACCGTTTTTCTGATTCTGATTAATGTTGCATGCTAACGCATTGTGTAATTAAAAAAAGATCTCCTTAACCCTTGAGCTTGGGGCCTATTTTCCAAAAAACGACTGAAAAAATGAGCCCAATTTCAAACTGAAGGCTGCTGTTCCTGAACCTCTGGAGCCTTTGTGAAGCTGAGACTCTGGAGTTTTGGACTCTGATGTCTGATTCACTCTAATTATAAGTAGAAACAAGCTCTGCGCAGAGGAATTCAGATTTTAAATCCTGCCTAGATTTTCTTTGTTAAATATATAAATGAGTAAAGCTGGTGTTGGAAGTGAGGACTGATTGACACATTTTAGCATTTATTGGCTCTTTTAAAAGCTGAAGGTAAATTCACTCAAAATGAGTTTTAGGCAGAATCCATATAAAAGTCTGATTAATTTTTCATTTTATTTAAGGGTAATTCTTTTACTTTCGGGTTTGGAGTTCAAACTGACCCTGATGCTTCCCAGGATGATTGATTTGACTGAACATAAGAGGGTTACAGCTTTATTTGTATGTACAGCACATCAAGCAGCTTGAAAGTTGTCTTTTTTAAGATGGTGGACAACATGGAATAAATACATCAACACAACGATTCATTTGAAGCTCAAAATGTTTGCGCGAGTGCCTGTGTTTGTCTCCTCCCTCTCTGCCGTGTCCTCCTCCGTCCCCCGGTGCATTTACGTGGACACACAGAGCAAATAGGCCAAAGAACAAACAGAACACTTGACACAGATGTACGTATCAGCGGAATATGCTGGTAGTGAAGGTATTTGACACAAAACTGAGAAGAAATGGCCTCAAGTTTACATGCGAGGTCGTCTATGTTCGGTACAGTTTCCGCGATGTGCACGCGCTAATTTATGAAGGGGAACGGTGACAGTCCACAGCCTGGATTTTGAGTCGCAGTATGTTTTAATGCGAAATGATCCCCTGTGATTATCAAACAGTTCGTTCTGATTCAGTCTAATGCAACACAGACGCTAGAAGAGCCTTTAAAAGCGGGGCTCCACAGTGACGGTATGTCTGGAACCAGGGATTTACATGCGAACCGTATGCCTATACCGTATTTATGTATTTACCTTCATTTAACCAAGTGTGAACCCATTGAGATTGAGTCTTCTTTTTCCACGTGTGACCTGGGGCACAAGTGAGAAATATAGCAGCACACAAGACATCAAAAATATTTACGCAATTAAAAGACATTTAAGTAGAGTTTATATTTAATTTTTTTTTTGTAGAATTCTATTTCTTTGTTTTTTTTAATCAATTGAAAACCCTTAATTAAGACCAGTTCTCCCAACCTCGAGTGCGCATGAAGGGAGTTCCAAGCTGCAGGAAATAGCACTCTTTCCCAGTCGGTCCACGCACAGGGCACAGGGCACTGACGAGCTGTGCACATCACATGAGTGCCGGGCACAATCACCCTCTGCTCTCTGCGTGAAGGCACACAATTAGGTGGGTGCACATTTACATATTACGTTATACACAAAAAAAACATCTCAGGGGTGAACCTCCTGCACCCACAGAAGGCCATCCAGCCTTGGCACAGTGTTCACATGTGGGTGAGCTTGGCACAACCTGCTGTGAATCTCAAAGCACAGGAATACACAGTATCCAAGGATTTCTGCATCGCCATAATCCAAAAGAGGCATAAATGTGGCAGATACCAGATGTTCACGAGCTTCAAGGGAAAAACCGGGTTAAAAGAACCCAAGCTTTACCTTCATTTTAAGAGTTTGTTGATGATTTTTAAAAAGATCTCTTGATTTAGAATGAAACCAAGGATTTTATAATTTGAGACGAACTAGAGTTTCCCTTTGAGTTCTAAATCAGGGGATACCTTCTGTTACCGAGCCTCCATGAAAAAGTGCCATAGCGTTCGTTTTTTCTGAATTCAGCACTAACTTCAGCAAAGTACCGTATCATCTGCATAAAAAAGGTACTTGACATTTGATAAGATCACCTTTCTTTGTCCCACAATGGGGAAATTCCAGTTTTGCAACAGGGGTACAGAAACAGATTACAGATCCACACAAAGATTATTAGTATACATATTTAATCAAATTGGGCCTAAAATGGAGCAATGAGGTACCACTTTTGGACACATTAGCAAAAGAAGAATTCCCTGCCAATTTGACCCATTCTGATCGATTTAGCAGATAGTTGGCAAACCAGTTTCGGTCACAGATGCCATGTTGTCTAAGGATTTCAATCTAAAGTAGAGCATCAAAAGCTTTCAATGGATCGGGGAAACGAGCAACACAATATTTTTTTCAGATCCAGAGCTTGCAAGAAATTATTTAGAACCTTAAGAGCAGCTGCTTCTTTCTAAAACCAGACTGAAATTAGATAAATGTCATTAATGTCTAACATGTCTTTCATGTAATTTGTTACTACTATTGGATCGCCAACTTTTAACAAAGAGAGAGCAGATGCAGATTTCCAGATTTTAGAAATGTTAACACTTTCGGTTTCAGGAAGAATTGTTCCAGATGATGTGGATTGTCTGTCCAGGGACTTCAGCTTTCTGAGAACTTCACCACTGGACAACATAGAAGTAAAAGATTAAAAGAGCAATGATCCAAATGTTTCCTCTCAAAGGTATTTCAGAACCTAATTTCATATCCAATTTATAAGAAATCAAATTGAGAATGAATCTATAAGCAAACCGGCCGATATAAACGCTCAAGAACTCGACATTTTAGCTTCATCAGTCAACTTCCTTGTTCAAATAGCGTGGTTTAGGACTGCACAGCCTTCTTTGAATGGCGTCAAGTTACGAAATTAATTAATTTGACAACAATGGCCTCATACTTACGCCGGAGAAATATGCAAAAGAGTGAACGAATGAAAGTGCAAGCAGACGTGAATGCAGCCGACCAAAGACAAACTTTAAAAATAAATGTACCTTTTAACATAAACATAAGTTAAGTTTAGCAACCCAGAGTAAAAAGTTTCCAGTCCAACACAGTGTACACTGACTCCGACGCGAGTGCGCTCTCATAAAGCGATTCCAATCAATGTGCCCTGGTACATTGACCTCTGCGCACTGTGGGCGGGGGTCCGGGAGTCGCGCCGGTCTGTGGAAAGAATCTGCAAGACGTCTGCTTTTGCTGGACACCGCTGTCTGGTCCAGTTTTCAGGTCATTAGCTGGTGTTTGTCAAATACAGTATGGTACAGGCGGCGTAAGTGTAAGAGCCTCTCAGTTCACAGCGCAGCGGGAAGACGTGTACGCAGTGCAGGGGCTGGGAGTAGGGGGGCACTAGAAATAAAATAAAAACACAACATGCAACCAAGTGAATGGGCAATGGCTCGATATAATACCACATCTAAAATTCACCAGAATCCAGGAAACCACTTCTCCAAACATCACCCGCTAGTAAGATGAATAAGGACTGAAGTAAACTGAGAAACATAGTATTTGACCTTGTGATTGCTCATATGCTACCTAATCTAACCAGTAAAAGCAAAACTATTATAAAAGAACATAAAACGTGCATGATCTACCTTTTCGAGCCAGGAGAAAAGATCTGCGTCCCTCCACAGTAGAGCCTACAGTAAGTCTTCTCTGCAGGTTCTGTGCGCTGAGAATTTCCATAACTTTTCATCCGATTCCATCGCCTCCATAACGTTTAGATTCTGCTCCATCACTTCCACACATAGATGAGTGAAAAGCGCAGCAAAACGCGGCCACCAAGACGCAATGGAAGCGTGGGATCATTCGCTGCTGGGAACACAAGAAATTAAAATGAGAAAGGGCCGAGGCAAAATCACGCCTCGCGAACATCGCCTCTGAAGAACCTTTTAAGAGAACATTTTTGATCAAGAAGCTGAGCAGTGCCTGTACATATAGTTCTAAATGTTAATGGATGTTTGTTTAGGCCTACTAAATAAATCAAGTGTCATAGAACGTTATGGTTTAATGGCCTCTCGAGTTGAATAATCATTTCTTGATTACGAACATGTGCAGAGGAAAAGAAAGATACTCCTTGGTTTGGATTTAGCTCACTATGAATAATACTAAGAGTAAACATTCAATCTATAACAAATGAGTGCATATGTGAATAGCAAAGTAAGAGATAAGAGATGTGAAGACTGTGCAGGTTCGGTCTTAATACTGGCTCTTCTCCTGGACTTCTGCCAAGGCTACCCGCACCGCCACAGCTCAGGCGGGTTATGAAAAATCAACGCTAAATTATTCCAAATCATCAATAATACTCCCCGTAGAGCTGTGTGAAAAGAACTTCTGATGCGATTCCATTCAACGAAGAGCGCCCAGGCCAACACACAATCAGCAAAAAAAGCAACCAGGAGAGATGGCAAATCTATTAATGTGCTCACTGGGCGTGTGGGTGACGGGAGAAACTAGTGCAAAAGGTAGGAAAAACTCAAATCAAATCATTCTTTAATAATTCACGATAATCAATTGATATTGGCACTATACTAAATGAAGTTTTCGTTAAGCGCTAAAAACTGTCCTGGCATTTCCGACACAAAGTTTCTAAGAATGTTGGTATCTGTGGTTGCGCTTGCATGATTTGAGACTTATTTGACCAACAGAAGCTTTTCTGTCAGGATTGGGGTCCTGTCCTGTCTGCTGATTGGATTGCAGACATAAAGATGTGGTTAGGGCAACATTTCCTTCACTTTAAAGATAAGAAGACAGAGTACATTTTATTTGGCGTTTCTGTGCTGTCTAGTTTCGATTGCTTGTCATCCATGATAAAACATGATAAAATTTGATCAATTACGGCTTGTATCCAAGGTTTATGTCGGTTTCAACACTTCTTTTTGCTCTCCATTGGCTTCCTGTTTCTTTTACAATTTAAAAATGTCACTTTTTGTTTTTGTGAGCTCTCCGTGGCCCTGCACCTCCTTATTTGGTCAAGCTTCTGTCTGCTGGAAACCCAAGCAGGGCTTTTAAGGTCGACAAATCAGCATCCCAGAGCCGGACTCAAACACTGGGGTCGGTGGTCCCAGACTCTGGAACAAGCTGCCCATCGACATGCACCATCACAGACTTTAGCATTTTTTAAATTTTGGCTCAAAACATATTAATTCACTCTGTAATGTAGTGACACTTTATTTTGCACAGTTTATGACTTTTTATTGACTTTTATTGAGTGATGTAAAGGGCTCTATAAATAGAGGTTGATTGATTGATTCAATTTTCCCAGTATTCAAATAGTCGACTCTTTATAAAGTAGTTTCTGTATGTTATCCCCACAGCCAAGGCCTCATCCGTGTTCTTAAACTTTTACTGGCTGAGCATTAGATTATCAAAATAATCACCTTCTGTCTTGTTTAGGAGAACCATTATATCGCAGTATAATAGTACTTTTGCCTTATTTCACAGACCTAGCAAATCCAGCTTTTATTTTCCCTTGCTGAATAAAATACATGGGTGAAACCAGCTTATTTAGGAAAATATAAAAACTAAAGTGCTTTTGAATTACCTCAGCACTAGAAATTTGACATTTGAACAATAATAAATACGTATTATTCTTACAAAAAAGTGTATTTTTACAATCCTCCCTATTCTGAAAATGGCTGTATGTTTCACACAGGTGGCGGGGGTAAAGTAGGGAAAGGAATAGTCACAATAGACAATATCACCACTTCCCCAGTAGTTCTTAACAAAGGAGTACACAAAAAAGAAAGAAACAAAAGAAAGTACTTTACCGCTGGATGTCAACTACAGCCGGTGTTCAAGTGTATAGCCATTGTTACTTTAGTGGCTACTGCAAGGGCATTTTAGAGGGATTCATCAGTTTTATTTAGCAAAATCTTAAATACAGTCATCTAAAAGGTTTTTTAATAAAATCAGTTGTCTAACTTGTCACCAGCACTGTAAGGTTTCTGGTGGTGCTCGTCCGACTAAGAACCTGATCGGATGAAGTGTAATTTTCTTGGCCATTTGAATTCATTTTCTCCTCAAATAGCTTTAAAAAAAGAAAAAAGTCAGGTAATGGCCATTAAAGTGCCTCTGACAGGTCGGACGACTGATTGAACTAAAATGCAGTTAAACTTTAGATATTTAAAAGTTTGCTAAACATTATTTTAATCCCAGAATAGTTCATTTTTTAGGTTTATAATGTCACTTCCTGTTTGTAATGGATGACATCACACTAGAAAATTACCCAGCAAACACTGGGCCCAATACCTGCTCGATTGGGGTAAAACATCATTTATATGTATGACAGGTATAAGTAAAGTCAAAATCTTTTCAGCAAGCAACATTTCTTCTGTGAGTATCTGACTGGTGCATTGGTGGTCCACCTTGTTTCTCTTAGTCGTCTGAAAAAGCAGTTCTGTGCATGTGCCCAAAAAGGTTTGTGGGACATTACCACCTAAATTAGCAAAGAAATTGATGTTTTAAAAGTAACACAAAATATATGTTTGGATGGGAGATAGTGATCTTAACTGAAAAGGGAAGATTTGAGTTTGAAAAGCCGACTTTGGAAACATTTTATCTGTCAGCTCTGGTGTTGGTGCTGCCAATGGTTGATTTGTCAATTGAGTGAAATGCTTGTCAAACCAGAGCAATCAGAAGCTATTCATTGAACAAGAGGCGCCGCTGAAGAAAAAATAATCAACAGAATCCATTCAACTTTGTCACTATGATCTGAGATGACGGCCCTTGAGAGAATAAAGCAAATGAAGGAAGCTGAAGAATGTTGGTGTCAAGTAGGTATTCTAAGAGGCAGAAAGGAGATTTATGAGTAAATGTGGTTGAAAGAGCGCATCTAAATTGAATAGATAATCTGCTTCAATTTGACCCTCTTCTCTGCATCTCTCTCCACACCAACTAACGGCTGTCATTTTTCATTATATTGCCAATACTACAACTTCCTGTTGGCTGCCTGTGTTCTAGCAGTCTAGTGTTCTTTTACGTGCCCAAAACAGTCTAAATTCAGACACATCCGATATCCAAAGCATAAACAATGAGCTGTTCTTCTTACTTTCCTTTCTGTATCCATCAATTCTTTATTCATGATTGAGTTGGGATTGCAGCAGTCTAACTTTAAGAATGCCTTTCCATGCACTTCCCTCAGATTAGATGCCCAAGCCCCCGTGCTCCTCCCGAGCTCCTCCCGTGTGTCTAAGGGAGCGCCCCGGCACCCTGTGGAGGAAACTCATTTTGACGACTTGTATGTGCAATCTTGTCCTTTCAGTCATTACCCAAAGCTCATTGGTGAGAGTTGAAACGTGAATTCCCCGCCTCAGAGTTCTCAGCCTCTGCTTCCTTCTCGGAAGACGTAGCAGCAGGATTTACGAGATCCTCAAAGTATTCTTTCCATCATCTGACAACATCCTCAGTCGAAGTTAACAGCTCTCCACCTGCACCAGCAGTGTTGGTGATGAAAGCTTCCCCCTCCTACTGAGGTGTCAGATGGTTTGACAGAATTTCTCCAGCCGACTTGATTCCTCCCAACCTTTTTGATTCTGCAAACGACTGACAGGACTCCTTCTTCAGCCAGACGACACCTCTTACTTCCGTTGTCCACCATCGAGTTTGGGGGTTGCCACCACAGCTCTGAGCAGCCACATCGAGAATGGAAGCTGACAACATGGTCCACTCGGACTCAATGTCCCCAGCCTCCCCAGCCTCCCCAGCCTCCCCAGCCTCCCCAGCCTCCCCTGGGATCTGGGAGAAGCTCTTCAGGAGTTGAAGACACTGCTGACAGAGTGCTCCGCAAGATGTTCCCAACAGACCTTCACAATACGCTTAGGCCTGCTCAATCTATCTGGCTTCTTCCTTCACCAGCGGATCCATTGAGCAGTTGACAGCTCTGCCCCTCTCCTGAGTGTCCAAGACACACGGCCTAAGGTTAGATGACAGGAGTCGATGATCGACCTCTGGCCTAGGTGGACTGATAGTACTTGAAAATGTTTCTACATTAAACCTTGGTACCACTTTATAATAACTACATTTGCTCTAGCAAAGCATGAACAAAGACTTAGTTCATAATGAACATTTAGTCTATTAAGCTTGATTGAGGCTTAATAACGTCTTAAGTAAGGTTAGGGTTAGGTTTTAGGGTTAGAGTATTAGTAAGTATTTTAGTAAATACAAAGCTTGAATCATTCTTAATGAACTATTTGTTCACTTTCAGATTCCATAATTGCACAGGGATGTGGGGTTGCCCTCCTAAACGTTGTTATTCTTTCACAGCACGGATACTTTCTTCTTCCACTGCAGTTTCATCTGATCCAGGATTTCATTTTGACCTTTGACCCCTCCCTGCTTCTGCAATACAAGCCTGCTGCCAACTCTCTCTCTGTCTCCTTCTTTCTGTACTCTCTCTTGCAAAAACAATCAATATCTACAGCCAGCCAAATTTAATTGAATCACAATATGTATAACAATAATATTATGCATTTATTTAATGACTAGGTCTAGAATTTATAACTAGGGATGTCAAGATTCTTCAGTTAATCACAATGTATCATAAAAAAAACTATAAAATTAGCTAAAGTAAATCATTTCAATTCAATATGTTCAAAAAAAAAATGCACCTAAATGCGTAGTGTCATTCTAGTTTTTGAAGGTTTTAATTCATAAAGCTGCTCACATACTATTGGAACAGCAATGTATAAGAATGAAAGAAAGTTAAGGATTTCACTTTTGTTTCGTTATGTGTCAATAATCGTGAAAAATCGCTAAATCGTAAAAAAAAATTCGTAATCGTTAACTCTATATCTATACTCTATAAAGCGATGACTCTCCAGTTCTCCGTCAGATGAACTGAAAAGCTACAGTCCGTGGATGAGCGTCAAGCGTTTTTCCAGTTGACAAAACGTAATTGCTTTTTGCCATGGAACCTACCGTACCCGGACGACACTTTTTTTTTTGTTTTATTTTAGTTTTAAAGATTTCGTTTGATGCGGACAGCTATCGCGGCGTGAAATGGGAAGAGAGAGAAGCGAACCCGGAAAACGCTGAGGTAGCAACCGCACATATGCAACGCCTCAAAACCACCGCACGACCTGGAATATAATTTTGACGGCAGGAGAAAAAAGTCAACAAAAGGAAACGGATGACACAAACCAACCCGACGATCGAGGACCCGACTGACATTATAACAGACGTTAGACCAGGGCAATTCAACTATATTTTCCCGAGAGCCAGATCTTTCAGAGGGCCATGGTCTCTGGACCGGAGGTGCACAACATGCCACTACTGTAACAACATTTTGGGTTGCACAATTTCAATACGTTTAGTTAATGCAATAAAATAACTACTGCTAGATTAGATTTGTGTGAGAAATAACAAAATGCTTTACCAACAGCTTTGCAAAATTGCCCATCCAGAACTGAACCAGAATTATCCTAGGACTAGACGTCTACCAGCCAGGTCTGTACCAGGACTAACCCAGAATTAAAAGGACTAAACCCTTTTGGCGATGAGGGCTGTAGGCCTCCATCTGGAAGATAATTGGAATAATTAGAATAATTAAAAGAGGGTGAGTTGGAGGTGCAAGAAGTCACCAACACAGGTGGGTGTTAACTGGAGGCTTAAATAGTATAGCTGCAGGAAGGGCCGTGGAAGGGGTGTGGTCCTGCTCCGGAATTTAGGATAACAGACTTATCTCTATTCAAACCAGTAAACAAGATTTTTATTTTATTTCTTCAATGTTTGGAAGATGGTTCGCGGGCCGTATTAAATTGCTTGGCGGGCCTGAGTTGGCCCCCGGGCCTTATGTTGAATAGCCCTGCGTTAGACGAATGGAAAAAATGACTTGAAAACGGACAAATCTTTGGGCGAGATGGGAAGTGTATGCTGGACTTGGTTTACCATAACTTTATTTATGTTTAAACATATTGTGCCATTATTATTTTCATTATTTGTATTATTGCTGTTCTCTTTTGTGTGTCCCCAGTTGTTGTGTTTTGTGTGTCTTTAAAATGAAAAACGTGAAAAAAAGAAAAATACACTAAATCACCAGCGAGCACTTATTCTCTTGTTTTGTTTTTTCATCCTATGCTAAGCAGTTTGGAAGTCTGCTTGTGATTCCTGTTCATATTTTAGAATATTTCTCAAATGTTACGGCTTCTGGACATGTTTTAAAATGTGCAATGTATATGAATTGCCAATTTCACCCCAATTGCAATAACATTTTCAATAGGTTTCCCAAAATTTATGCGAAAATGTCCATTCCATGCCCCTTCCCGTCCTGGTTCCGCCGCCCCCTCTCTCCGCACGCTCTCCTGGGCACACCTCACCCGCGCTCCACTCGGCTCTGGCCTCTTGTATCATTGGCAGCTTTTTATGCAGCCTGCAGCAGCTTTGCCCTCAAACAATCGATTATTGCTCGGCGGGATGCTGTACAGGTGCCGCTGTTAAAGTAATGGAGATGGTGCGACTTCATCCATAGCAACACTTTCATCAGCCAAAAAAAACGGCCTCCTCCGGATCCGAGAGCGCAAACGTGATCTTTCGGCCTCACCTTTAAAACTAGAAAGCGGAAAGGAAATAAGAAACGGCGAGGAAAGAAAGAGAGGAATGTTTGAGCTTGGAATACAAGTTGCTGTTTTATTACTTTATTTACATTTTCATTTTCCCTTTGTTTTTTATTTTTAATTTAATCAAGGTAAAAGCTGCTGTAAATGCACTCCCGCTGATTGGAAACGTCAATAATACAGGCTTTGTTTCCGAGATCTGACAAAATTGGGAATTCTCAAGGTGAAATGGCAGCCGTGTGTGAGTGTGTGTGTGTGTGTGTACGTGTGTGAGTGTGTGAGAGTGTGTGTGCGCGTATGTGTGTAGGCAACCGAGGTCCCTTGAAGCCGTCAAAACAGAATGTAACTGGCATATACGGGTGGATTTCTTTCTGATAAGCCGCGTTTCGACTGGCCCAGAACCTCACGGGGTCCGCTCCGATTGCCTGTGCGGTTCACTTGACTTTTTGCACTCCTAAAGACTTCATTATATCCCGTGATGGGGGGGCAACCTGACGCACATGTTCACCAGTACATGACCCTCCTCAAGCTAAACTGAAGACGCCGCAACACAACTCGGACCCTGCCTCTGAACACGCTGCAGTTCACAGCTACCGCCGATCGGAGCTGTATTTCCTAACGGATTTTAAATGAGGAAAAGGATGATACGGGAGCAGAGTTTGTGGGGAAGATGAGCCAGTGTTTCCTGAGATGGAACACGGTTAATCTCCAGTGGCCCAAAAAGTCGTAGTAAGTAAAACTATTCTTTTTTCTTCACGCATGTGCCGCTGCAAATAATCTGCACGCCGCAAAAAAAACAACAAAAAAAAGCAATTCCCGCTGCAACTCGACGTCTGTTAAGCTGTTTTTGTTGTTTGGAAGATGTGAAAAAGAAGCTTGTCATCTCTGCCCTGCTCTTTTTTTACCATGTGGATCTCATTATAATTCTAAAAACTTTATTTCATTGCAGTTGCACATATTTATTTAGCAAAGTTTGTTTTACAAGAGAGTGGTTTTCTCATGAAAAGTACGGGCTTTCGTATGCTATTTTCAATTAAAGTAGAGATGTGATGTTTCTTTTGGTGTACAACATGTGGTTAAACCTGAAGGGCTGTGAATATTGTTAAAATTGTGTGAAAACTAAGCTACGGGGGTGTGTTGTGTGAACAGGACTGACAGGGAACGAGTTAGACCCTTTTTGGACCGTAACAAGTAAATCTAATGAAGGTGAAAACTGCCAGTGACAAATATGAAACTTGAAAATATGTGTACACAATACATATGTAATAACCCATTACAGTCTGTTCCAGCCCATTCCTTGACCTCTTTAGTCGCTTTTGACATGGCCACTGCTCTGGATGACATCTATATCTTCGTGGGAATGCTTGGCGTAAACTAGCGTTTAGCAATTCTGTTTCTTGGCACTAAAAGCAAAAGTTATATTTAACGGAGGCACGAATGGGGAATCCTGGCCCCAGACATGACCCCATCGTACGTGTTTTACATACTAATGTTTAAATAGGGAACAACTGGTCAAGAAAATGTCCTTTTCCTTTCTTTTATTTCTTCTTGAATACCCTTCCCTGCCCTCAGACGTACTCGCCAAGACCCACTTGCACTCGACTGTTGCTTTAAATAAACACTGCGCCTCTTCCTCATTAAGTTTATTATAACCCAAAGACAGAACAATATGCTGGCTGATATGGCAAGCGTAATTGTGTGCTCTCTGGAAGTGGAGAGGAGGGCCCTGTGGTGAGTAGAAGTAAAGAAGCAAAGTCAATTCAGCGGCCTCCTCCTTTCTGCAAAGTCTTGTAAATCTTAGACTTAATTAAAAGGACTCCAATTTACTGCTCTTATCTTAGGTAATCATGTTAACCAATAGGGGTGCTAAAAACTCATTAGGGGTATGGATTTTAATTAGCAACCTTGTAGATGCAACATAAAGTATGCTCCCCTCAGCCAGGAATCCTTTAGTAATGGGAATATCAGGCTGTAGCTTTGTTTAGAAAGATAATTATTGGCTACTGAAGTGTATTGTGGGGTCTTTTGTTTTTCCAGGCACTCTTTAAGTCCGCCCCACATGTTAATTTATGGCTGTGTTTAAGAAGCAGCCGAGTACACTAACTTAGCGCGGTCTAATGTGCTTTAGCTCCGGCACCGAGGCGGGTTTCAAACAACGGTCCATCTGGCAAATGCTCGGAAAGCCTTGCTCATCCGTTTCGCCGGAGAACATCATTAAAGAAACAAATGTTCACCCAGGTTTGGTGTCATCCAAAAGTCTGCGATGGTGGAGCACCCGTTGGAAAGGGAATGCATTTAAATAGCGGTGAAGCCAGTGCGACGGCGTGGCCAGATGCGCACCAGTCAGCCAGGTTTTCTAATTGTTTTTAACTTCCCAATTTGCCAACGGGAATAGCGTTGCCGGGAAATACGTTTGTACTTCTCACCTGGTCTGTATCAATGTCATGGCGTGTTAGGGCTTGAGGTCTGATGCGTCAAGGGCCCATGCACAAGGTGAAAAAATATACAAACTGCCAATCTATATTAACTTATGTGACACGGACCACAGCTGGCAAAAACAAATGTTCTTTCGCTCTCTCTGTGATTGCACGAGAAGAGGTTCGCCTCGCTGACTGTCCCCAGAGATCCTCATTCTGTGCATTGTGCCGAGTCAGCAAGGCCTACAAAGCAAAATGTACTTTTAAGAGACTTTAACTGTTATAAATGTTTTCCCTCCTCATTTACACACTCGAATTTCAAGCGATTAATGCATGTTTGAGTAATCTTAATTGGCCATACACAACGCAGCGTTGCACAGCCGTTTTGGCACAGAGGAAATGAGTAAAATTGTGCTCGCTGGTGGTGCGAAGGGTTTAAGCTGATGCGCGGAGTTGCAAACAATACGATATCGTTTGTTCGATTGCCGGGCTCGACTATTTGCCAGATGTCTCTCTCTCTCTCCCCCATGTCACGCTACAGCAATCCTGTCTATCAAAAAATAAAAAATAAATAAAAAAAAGGTAACATGGGTCTATGTTGTGATGATGTTTTACACTGAGGGATTAAGTTGTTTTTCAAATCGTAGATACAATAGAGATTTGTTTTTGACTCACACAGTACAGATTAATACATATTATAAAATGTTTTATTGTGACTGTTACTAAAAAAAAATGTAAGCTGCCGGGACGCCACAGAGTTCCTGAGGTCGGTAAAGTTCAATTCAATCCAATTCATTTTTAATAAACGTCACAATTCTGAGTCAAGAAAACAACAGAGAAAGTGGATAGAAATGGTAGATGAAGGAGCCGTAAAGTGGAAGAAGGAAGAAGTTTGTGAACCAATCAATACGCAGGGTGACAAATAAATTCAGGCAAAATCAGAGGGTTCGTACCGTAATCAGGCGGTATTTGAGGAGATGACTAATGAGCGAGGGATTAAGCGCGCCCGGCTGAAATGACAGCGGAATTAAAAAGCCTTCGTGCAAAAAAAAAAAATCCATGAAAGGAGCGGGACGGGTAACGTGTGAAAAAGTGTGAACGTGTGACTGTGCGTGTGACCGTGTGACTGCGTGTGATGTGCGTGTGGACTGTGCGTGTGACTGTGTGGTGTGAGCGTGTGACTGACGTGTGAATGTGGGTAACGTGTGACTGTGCGTGTGACGTGTGACTGTGCGTGTGACTGTGCGTGTGACTGTGCGTGTGACGTGTGCGTGTGACTGTGCGTGTGACTGTGCTGTACGTGTGACTGTGCGTGTGACTGTGCGTGTGACTGTGCGTGTGACTGTGAGTGTGACTGTACGTGTGACTGTACGTGTGACTGGTGCGTGTGACTGTGCGTGTGAATGTGCGTGTGACTGTGCGTGTGATGTGCGTGCGTGTGACTGTGACTGTGCGTGTGACTGTGCGTGTGACTGTGGTGTGACTGTGCGTGTGAATTGTGCCGTGTGAATGTACGTGTGACTGTGCGTGTGACTGTGCTGTGTGAATGTGCGTGTGACTGTGCGTGTGAATGTGCGTGTGACTGTGCGTGTGACTGTGCGTGTGACTGTGCGTGTGACTGTGCGTGTGACTGGTGCGGTGTGACTGTGCGTGTGACTGTGCGTGTGAGCTGTGCGTGTGACTTTGCGTGTGACTGTGCGGTGAATGTGCGTGTGACGTGTGACTGTG
The DNA here is from genome assembly GCA_015082035.1 of Chaenogobius annularis. Classification (NCBI taxonomy): domain Eukaryota; kingdom Metazoa; phylum Chordata; class Actinopteri; order Gobiiformes; family Gobiidae; genus Chaenogobius; species Chaenogobius annularis. The sequence continues at coordinate 2,208,956 of BJKM01000106.1, forward strand.
CGTGTGACTGTGCGTGTGAATGTGCGTGTGACTGTGCGTGTGATGTGCGTGTGACTGTGCGTGTGACTGTGCGTGTGACTGTGCGTGTGTGTGACGTGTGACTGTGCGTGTGACTGTGCGTGTGACTGTGCGTGTGCGTGTGACTGTGCGTGTGACTGTGCGTGTGACTGTGCGTGTGTGATGTGCGTGTGACTGTAACGTGTGACTGTGCGTGTGACTGTGCGTGTGACTGTGCGTGTGAATGTACGTGTGAATGTGCGTGTGACTGTGACTGTGCGTGTGACTGTGCTGTGGCGTGTGAATGTGCGTGTGAATGTGCGTGTGACTGTGCGTGTGACTGTGCGTGTGATGGTCGGTGACTGTGCGTGTGACTGTGGTGTGACTGTGCGTGTGACTGTACGTGTGAGCGTGTGGTCGTGTGACTGTGCGTGTGAATGTGCGTGTTGACTGTGCTAGTGTGACTGTGCGTGTGAATGTGCGTGTGAATGTGTGCGTGTGACTGTAACGTTGGTGAAATGTACGTGTGACTGTGCGTGTGAATGAACGTGTGACGTTGTGTTCTTTTTTTGTGCGCATGCGGGACACATCGAGCTGCATTCCGTTCACATCAGACACAAACGGTAAAATGTAGCTGGATTCTCAGTAACCCTTGGACTAAACCGAGCTAAGAAAGAGAGGAGGCGATGTTGTTGTAAAAGAGGACATGGGGCTGGTTGACACGGGTTAACTTACAACTCCTAACCGTTACACTTAGGACACATCATTTATCCATCTCGTCGCGTTTGCACTGGAAGGTCAGAGAAGCCTACTCCGAAGTCTTGCACACACTGTACTGCAATTTGCACAGCAACAGGCGGCAACGGAAGCATCCTCAAACGTGTCAAACTCGTGATTGCTTTTGGAAAACTTTAGGAATTCAACTCGGAAATTCCCATACATCCTGCTCGTGTCGGAATCAGATTAAAGAGCAAGTATTAAATTGTATTGTAGTGGCCCGCCGGAGCCCCGGGGCGGAGGGAGGTGACTGGCCCTCCCTGTCTTCACTGCGGGGTAATTGCTTTTCGGCACCGGGTTATTCATGTTTGGAGATTGGATCGTCGAACCCTGAGCGAAGTAGAGCAGCAGTTGTGTGAAAAGCGTTGACGTTTTTTGTTTGCCTTGGAGATGATTGTTTCTGCTGCAGTCACCACCGCCAAGCAAAGAATGATAGCCAAGTATTCTGCATTCCCAGGCATTATTAAACGTCTTTCCAATCAGTGACACCTTTGGCTGGTTTTACAACCTTTGCCGGCAATTATTTTCCCCATTTGACCATGAAAGGAAAAGGCTATTATAATAGGATTTGAAATTTCATGTTTTTTTTATAATTTTATGTGTTCTGCTATCAAGATATGTCTAGACGGTGGTTCTGAACGCTGGTAAAGTGTTAGATGCATGCAACAGTGTGCTTTGTGGCAGAAAACAAGTGGATTCATTGTAATAATTAAAGTAGCTCAGATTAGATTGTGAAACTAGCTTCCCAAACAATATGTCTGGACAGTACAATGACAGAACTGTGACACATTCAGATTTCTCATTCTGTCAACTTGCTAGTGCTGTAAAATGAAAAATGAAATTACAAAATGAAGTATTTTGGGGTAGGTATAATGTAATTGGTTGGGCGTGAAAAAGACCCAGAGAAACTGTGAATGTTGAACGATCGTGGAATGTGTAGCACACATCGAAACATTCGATAAGATAAAATGATCGTTATTGTCTCTCTTGGGAGTAATTTGTCCTGGAACTGGGGTCAGAGGCCTTAAGATAAACAAGACAACAAGACAAGTGCATTTAAATAACAAAACACAAAATAGGAGACTAAAAAGGACGCGAGTAATTGAACAGCAGGGGCCTGGTACTCACTACATCATGAACATGTGTGCAGATTTTTTAATTGCATATTCCCTGAGCCTGTGAGCAGTTTTTTTAACACGGTTTGTAGACGTGTGGGAAAACGGGACACAGACCAATCCCAATTTTCATTGGTACCCCTTAGCCCCCCCCTTAGCCTCCTCCCCCCTTAGCCCTCCCCCTTAGCCTCCTCCCCCCTTAGCCCTCCCCTTAGCCTTTCCCCTCAGCCCTTGTCCTTAGCCCTTCCCCTTAGCCCTCCCCGAATATTTTTCACTTGATTGGATGTTTTAAAAATTCAGTTCACATATTTCAAATGCAAAAAATTCAATTATATAAATTCAGCGTAAAATAAAAAAAAAATGGTAATAAAAAAAAAAACACCCCTTAGTCCTCCTTAGTCCTTCCCCTTAGCCCGCCCTCCCTCTTTACCCTTTCCCTTAGTCCCTTCCCCTTTAGCCCTCCCTTAGCCCTCCCTTAGCCCCTCCCTTAAGCCCTCCCGCTTAGCCCCTCCCCTTAGTCCTTCCCCTTAGCCCTCCCTCTTAGCCCTTCCTCTTTAACCCTTCCCCTTAAACCCATTCTCTACGTCTTCAAATAGAGGGCAATGGAAAAATTCTCCACTTGGTAATGGAACAGCCTTCATTTTGTTCTCTGCTTATTTTTTTTTATTTACCAAAAATCAAGAGATGTGTGGTGTTATTATAGAATATAAGCATATATGATTACAATGATATAATAACTTATAAGGCTAATATAATGTGAGCTAAGGTTCCTCATTAAAAGAATAAATAATGCTAAAGACACTGACAGTTATAAAATACCAAGGGCACAGGTAAGTATGTAAAAACTTCTATATGTAAAAAAAAAAAAAAATGGTTAAAAGACTCAAAGGAGCATATTTTAGGAGCATCTGTATAACTATTCAATCTATAAAAAAGGCCAAGTTTCATCAAATGCAATCAATGTGAAATTATGAAAACCTTGCAGCCCCTCATATGATAATATATACAAAAAATACAAAAGTACTGCATAAACAAGACAAACCAACAAGGACCCACTCAAAACAAACTGCTACTACACAATCAACATATAACTTAAAACCCTACACGCAAAAAAGTAAAGGACGCAGGCTGACCTCCTCCCAAGTCCTAAAAATGTGCACTCTGTGTTTGGAAATGGAATTATCCTAATTATTAAAGTAACATTGTTACAAAAACAAAACAAAAAAAAAACTTACCATGCCACACACACACACACCAATTGTAAAACCAACTAGTTCTTCTTTAAAAACACTTCCCAGCCGACTTTGCTTTGACCCACTCCCATGTTCTCTCTTCACACTTGACCCGCATCCCTCTCTCCGCTCTAGCTGTCAGTGGAGTTATTACTTGTGCCTGCATCGGTGACCGGAGGAGCGCGCGGCGGAATACTGACTGACAACTCTCTCAATCAGCCAGGCCCAGATTTGTGTGACATTTGGTTCCTCCTCCGTTACAGATCCGGCGTGTCGGCCCTTTTGATTCCTTCGGCTCGCCCCCCCCCCGGTCGCACACGGGCAGATTGTCCCGATGACATTTGGGCTGGACGGAGTACGGTTTTCAATCTGACCTTTCCCTGCACACACCAGCACCTCCCGCGTTTCGTGTTTTACACTATAGTTTCAAATGATACACAGAAAAACAGAAAATTCATTCATTTACAAGGACTTTGATTCAGATTTGAATAGCTGTAACACTCATTTAAAATAGTCGTCACACCAGTTCAGTTCTATAATTGTGAAAATAAAATGAACCCGTAATGCCTATAAAGTATAAGGACAGAAATATGTACTTTCAGTGCGCGCACCAGTGTCGGTTGACATTGGGTATTGTGAGGAACATAAAACTGGAACTGAAAAAGCTGGATCGGCGCATTTCTGCTCTATTCAGACGTTCTCAAGGACTTGTACACCACACATCTATTATAATTCATCCCAAACATGTAAAATGAAGCCTGTGTTGGATTGAACTTGTTGTACTTCATATGAAATTCACAACCTGTCGATTCTCTTCACCCACGACGAGGAAAATGGACCAGCACCGGTCAAATATCTGATTGATTTACTCCTTCGAAGTGAGATGGTTGGCCAGGCCGTACTTAACCCACAGTTCTGAGTGGTCAAAAAGCTGTTATCTAATCTTATTCTGGAACTGAAGGATGATCAGGAGAACGTTGGGTGTTCGGACTAAGATTGCATTCACACTTTCAAACCTGCCATTTTATTTAAAGGATTAGACCAGGACTGGAATTGGATTTTTGTATTTGTTAACCATGATTACACATTTTATATATATATGTTTTTTTGACTCAATTGGTTGTTAGAAGTTCTTGGAAACATAGTGACAAAATCTACAAACTTAAATCAAATTCTCACTCCCTTTTCCTTTTTTTGCAGTTTGCTATCTCTATCTCAGCTCTGTAATGAACTCCTAAATATTCCACGGTTCCCGACACCACTGTGGTTTTATTAGACTTATAAAACACATGGGTGGAGGGCATTGATTGTTTTGGTCCGACTGGGACGGCAGTGGTGTATGTGGAACTCACCTGGATACAAAGAGGAAGTGAATTATTGATTGAGGAAGCCTGTTTGATGCTCTGTCAGTGGAAGCAGCCGGCAGGTGAAAGCATTCATGAGGTTTGCATGGGCACTGAGACTGTATTGGTTACATGGCGCTGCAAAGGTTGTTTTGACAATGGGGGGGGACAAAAGGGGGATCCATCTGTGACTCTGGCCCCCGTCCACATGAAGCTAAAGTCAGGCAAATCTGCAAAGACGTTTAATATAGACGACATTTAATATAGAAGATCTCAAATTGCCAGTTTTGGCGTCTCCGCTCTTACGCCGTATACGCAACTTTTTAGTTTCAATTGAATTCAATACTTTTTTTGTATTGCCCGAAATCGCAACAGTTCTCTTGTGAAGGTTGTGTCATTGCCCCGCCTCTACTCACCGAAGCAACGCCAAACTCCGACAGCAACAACAATGGCACTTTACAGTTTGTTTCATGCAGTTTTCAGCGCATGCACATTGTTCAACTTGTTTCTTTTAATTGTATTCAACAATTTACTGTCCACAATTATAATTAATTACAATCATTATAATTAAATTATAGGCTACTTATTGTGAAGCTTGTGTACTATTAAAAATAAGAAAGAAAACAATAATAGGCAAAATAACATTTGGCATTTCACTTTCCCTTCATTTCCTGGTATTTCAAAGTTCTTTAGCCCCTGGTTGTGGTCCTGTACTGTCTCCTTCACAGTGAGCATTGTTCCTGTGTCTATATGAAGTGACGGCACACTTGGCTGACTCCCCACACACAACCTCTATCATTAGTTTGGTTTGGAACCATCATTTCTCACACTGACCCTGTCCAAGGTGATCCTCAGCAGCTCAATGTCCGTCCACATTTGTCAAACCCCCCCAGATCGAATACAGGGGCGTAAAAAGGATGGCAACATGAGCTGAATTGGAGATTTATTTTCCATATATAGATACACATATTAGGCCAATGTAATTTATTATTGGCTTTTTATAATTTAGATCAGGGGTCACCAACCTGGGGCCCGTGTGGACTTGTTCTAAATATAGAACACTTCATCCAAAGCTGAGTGTTTCACAAAAAACTCTGCAAGGCCTATTTGTTTGAGAGCTGTGCATGTAGAAAACAACCACAGACGAGACTACCAGCTCCATGTCACTTTTTATTTTTTCAACATACAGCCAGTAATCACATAGTTACAAGCCCGCTAAACCAAAAGTGAGTAACGCGCGCTGACAGAGCTGGATCTGCAGCGCGATGTGCGGCAAAGAGCCCCGTGTTTGGATCACCACAGCAACGGTTTCATTTGAAGACAAGCAAAAAGGAGACAAATAAGGCTCAATACCTTTTGTGAATGTGGGAGAGCAGAAGAGGAGAGACAGGACCACGATCAGACCAGGACCACCATCAGACCAGGATCACCATCAGACCAGGATCACCATCAGACCAGGACCACCATCAGACCAGGATCACCATCAGACCAGGACCACCATCAGACCAGGACCACAATCACACCAGGACCACCATCAGACCAGGACCACCATCAGACCATGGCCAGGATCAGACCAGGACCACGATCACACCAGGACCACCATCAGACCAGGACCACCATCAGACCAGGACCACCATCAGACCAGGATCACCATCAGAACAGGACCGCGATCAGACCAGGACCACGATCACACCAGGACCACGATCACACCAGGACCACGATCACACCAGGACCACCATCGACACTACCAGGACCACCACCAGAAAGCAGACCGCGATCACACAGGACCACATCACACCAGGACCACACACGAACCACAATCACACCAGGACCACCATCCAGCCCAGGATCACCATCAGAACAGGACCCGCGATCAGACCAGACCACGATCACACCAGGACCACCATCAGACAGGACCACCATCAGGACCAGACCACCATCAGACCAGGCCAAGATCACATCAGGACCACGATCAGACCAGGGACCACCAATCAGACCCAGAACCGCGATCACACCAGGACCACAGATCAGACCAGGACCACGATCAGACCAGGACCAACATCAAGATACCACCATCAGACCAGGACCACCATCAGACCAGGACCACCATCAGACCAGGACTTAACATGTTTTCAGGACTCACACAGGACTGAAAGGAATACCGAAACATTGGAGCGGGAGCCTTTCTGTGTGGAATTTGCATGTTCTCCCTGTGTCTGCGTCTGTTTCCTCCGGGTGCTCCAGTTTCCACTACAAACATACAATAGTACAATAGTACAAGAGTACAAGAGTACAAGAGTACAAGAGTACAAGAGTACACTGGCGTATGAAAGAGAGTGCTGTGAGAGCGGATGTGGGACGGATGGAAAAGAGCCCATGGCTTTAGTCCGACCTGTGTTTACCGCTCATATGTCATGTATGTTCATGAACAACAAACAAACAAACAATCACTGAGCCACAGGAGGAGAAACTGTTGAGTGGGAAAGGTTAAATCCTCAAATTTCAAAGAAGGCTATTTTCTTATATATGCTTTGCACCTTTTGCACATATTTTGACAGTTACGTAGTTTACTCAGTGAAGGAGTTTGATTTAATACAAAGCTTTATGATTCCCTGATATTCTTTTAAACTGCGGTTTTGTTCTTCAAACTCACTTGGTAAAATTGTGAATTAAGGTTCTCAAATTAAAAAAGACACACAAATGCCCCACATATGCATATTTATCAAATAATGTCTTAAATAATGTGGTCATGATGAGGAGCCTCATTCAGTTAGAAGAACTGGGAGCCCTCGACCAACTCGCTCTTGAAGTGGCCCTCAGCCCCAAAGAGCTGGACCCTGGTCTCAATAGCGACAGGTCACAACAGCCAAAAGATAATGTTTTGTCATTTTCTGAGTTTTCTGAACAATAATAAAGAAATAATAATAGAAAGATGACTCAAATATGCATGAATCTTACTCTACAACTTATTATTAGTCAGTTTTTGTGGAGGAAAACATGTCTAGCTTTTTTACATGCTCTTTGCATAATGTCTCCTTAAATTTAAATCAAAGGGACAGGTTATATCACATTCATACTCCTTTTGTTCATGTCCATCAAATATCTGCATGCAATAATTGGGCAATCAATACATGTATGGATAATTAAAGTGGATTTGTTGACAGTAAATCAATCTTAATGTAATAACACTAAAAGACAAGATTCCAAATGATGCACAATTGTATAATTTTATACTCTGAAGGTGACAAAGGCACGGTCGGAAAGCGTTCCCCATCCAACAATGATATGTGCTCGAGGGGCTTCTCTGTCACAGTAACGGCGGGTAAGGGCTTCCGGTGTGAAGAATCACCTTTCCACCAAATCTCTATGGTATCTGCTAATAAAATACACACAATTAGAATGAAATATATACAGTATGTTTCTGTTGTAGGAAAGTTTCCAGCGTTCAGGAGCCACGTAGGAGCAGCTGTGACAGATGACAGATCACAGACTACATCCACCCTCAGCCTCTGCTCCACAGGTCAACGTGGAGACTGGAAAACACACCAGAAAGTGACAGGAAAAATGATGCGACTGCAGGGACACATGCAAAGCAACGTTTAGCAATGGAGCATGAGCTGAAACGATGTGTTATACAAGACGTGTATGAGAACAGACAACGACACAAGCGTGTTTCTGTGCGTCCTGTCCAATGACCTCATCTAAATAACTCCAGACTCATTTTCCTTACAGTTTCATTTGTACAATACTTGTTGGTTGGTGATTATTTAAAATAATGTGTTTTGGAGTACTCATGGAGATAAAAATGAAGGTGTATTGACATGCTCATCCGAACTAAACAATTTGTAAAAGGGTCCAGCTGGACTCCTGACCGGGACCTCGGCTCGGCGGTTTAACTGTTGTTCTTTAATCTGTAAATATGGTTCAGATCCTAGTTCAGTCCGGTCGTCAGGCCCAGGTCGTCAGGCCCAGGTCGTCAGGCCCAGGTCGTCAGGCCCAGGTCGTCAGGCCCAGGTGACCAAGGTCTAAAGATGAGTTGCAAGTTTATACAGTAATCACATTCGATTTGTGAAAACCTTGGGGGTGCTGGGTAAGCATTTTTCAGGATCAGAATCAGAAAGGGTTTATTGCCATTGTCAATAACAAGATTGACAAACATAGGAACCGGCATTAGACAGGACAGCGCAGCATGAAATGTGAATGAGACTGGGGAAGGACATGCAGCTTGTCGGAGCTCTCGACGCTGGAGCCTTCACACGTAGCAGACATGTTTGTTATCCACTTGACCACTGAGAGGCTCAACTGCAGCCCTTTTGGATGAGCGTGGCACAGGTTTGAGCAGTATGGTCTGAAAGGGTTTCTGCCGTCTAAAGTGACCCATACCGGCCTTTTTGTGGGGTAAGATTCTCTGATGAAATGTCCTCTTCAGGAACTAATGTATGTATTATGAATTAATCACTGAATTTATATCATGACGGGCTTTACAGTGCTTCATTCACTCACTCCATACTCAGTGATTAAGTTACTAAGCTCTGACACACAGATCGTCACAGACAACCACAGCATACAAGGAGAGGAGAGACACACAATCCACCACAGCAATGCCAACACCCAGAATGGGCAATTGAAAAAGAAGAACAACAAGTCATGAATAAAACTAAAAACTGGAAGCCATAAAATCCAAGCAATATCAGATCGCTGCAAATGCAATAACCAAGTTATGAACTGGGAAAACACTCGGACCAAAGAAGCAATAGAGATCAGGAAATGAGGCACCTGCACATCGAATCAAGTTTTCCAATTTTCCCACACATGGGACACACGTCAACAACAACCAGCGGCTGGGCGGGGTCGTGTCCAGCCTCATAGACCTGACAGGTCCGTCAGTTTGACCACGCCTAGGAACAACTGCTCTTAGGACACGTCACAGCAGCTGTGATGGCCAAATACATTTGTAATCAAGAAACCATAAATCCCCTGGTTCTGTCATGCCGCTGATATTCAAACAGTCTTTAGCAGCTTGACAAGTCATTTATTCATTCACTTTCCTCTTGGTGATGTAATCGATGCACTTTGACCCTGGCTACAGCCGCCCTGAGGTAAAACAGGTATATTGTTTCACGGCACCATAAGTATAGGGCTCCCTGTCTTTAACAGGGGTCCCCAACTGGTGGACCACGGACCCTAAAGCCATTTACACATCTACTTTTAAAATCTAGTATGGTTCATTCAGCGCCATCGTTATTTAAATGTGAGTTACGCTGTTACGCATGCGTCTCCCTGTCCCTCTCTGTCCCTCCCTGTCCCTCTCTGTCCCTCTCTTCCCTTCCCTGCTCTGTCCTCCCTGTCCGCTCTCTCCCTCCTGTCCCTCTCTGTCCCTCCCTTCACTCCCTGTCCCTCCCTGTCCCTCCCTTTCACTCCCTGTCCCTCCCTTTCACTCCCTGTCCCTCTCCGTCCCTCCCTTGTCCCTCCCTTTCACTCCCTGTCCCACCCTGTCCCCCTCTCTTCCCTCCCTTTCACTCCCTGTCCACTCCCTGTCCCTCCCTTTCGCCTCCTTGTCCCTCCCTTTTCACTCCCTGTCCCTCCCTTTCACTGCCTGTCCCTCCCTGTCCCTCCCTGTCCCTCCCTGTCCCTCCCTTGTCCCTCCCTGTCCCCTCCTTTCCCTCCCTGTCCCTCCCTTTCACTCCTGTCCCTCCCTGTCCCTCCCTTTCCCTCCCTGTCCTCCCTGTCCCTCCCTGTGCCTCCCTGTCCCTCCCTGTCCCTCCCTGTCCCTCCCTGTCCCTCCCTGTCCCTCCCTGTCCCTCCTTGTCCCTCTGTGCAGTTCGCATGTAAAAACAGTCCATACTTGACATAAGTTTAAAATGAACACATTATAATATGAGCTCGCTGTGGATGCTCTGTTTTATGAAAATGGGGGCGTGTTTAATCCCTGAATCTGTCTTTATCTTTATATGTTTATTCCCAGTTTGGCCCACCTCTGGCTGTTTTTCCCTGATGAAAAAACACTCACCGGACCATTTGCCCCACACTATTTCAGCCCCTCTCTTGCCCTCATCCGGGGACTTTGGTCATTCCTCCAACTCTGGACCGAACTTGGCAGGACACCCCTCCGGAGCAGCTGTCCCTGTTCCTCCAGGACAAATGTTCCCTCTGGCTCTCCATGAAAGCGGCGCGCAGATGTTGGGTTCCCCGCGGCTCATCCTTCATCGCAGAACACCTCTAACACCGAGTGACCCGACAGCTGGGTCAAACGCACGCCTCGTCTTCAGAAACATCAATAACGCGCCTCTGTCCTCTGCCGGGGGTGGAGGTCCTCAGGCAGTTTTGTACACGCAACCAACAGCCATCAGTCAGTGCTGCAACTCGGCTATATTTAGACAAATAACGAGGAAATATGTCAAAATAAGACTAATATCTACTGGCAATAATACTATTTGTGAGCAGACTGTTTTTAGACAATGCAAATTAATTAAAGTAAATAAATTGAAGTAGGAAAAGACAAGGCTGCATTTTTTTTCCTTTTTTTTTTACATTTTCGTAAGAATTGAATTAATAGCCAAACCCTTTTTATTATGAATTAAGTCTTCATTAAGGCACGTTAAGGTGTATTTATTATAAAGTGATACTGGATAAAACCTTTGTGCATAATAGTCTTCAAAACCAAAGTACAACATGACTACTAAAAACACAGGCTCAATGAAGGACTGTGGGGGCTGGACATATTGCATATAACGTGGGGTCCATGCATATGTTTTTATATATATCGGGTTTATGCATCGTACTAATCACCGATAATCATGTTCGTTTGTGTGTTCTCATTGAGCTGGCCTCTTGTGAACCGCGCCACATTCTTCAGATCGTTGCCATACGTTGCAGAGGTACAAGTGTCTATAAGTGGTAAACGACAGCACAAAAAAGTACTTTGATGGTAATTTTTTTATATCAATACTGGTCTAACCTTATATTTGAAGGTGTTTTAATAAATAGAGGTATAAAAAAAGAGGACAAACACACACCTAACACAGATGGATTTGTCCAGTTTGCTGCGTCTTTGGTGTGTTTGACAAATGCCTTAAATGAATGAATATATACATTTGGATACTTCGAGTGTGTACAGCCACGGTGTATTTGACATGGATTTCTTCTATGCTCACAAAGGTGTTTGGATGTAATTGTCTTCTTATCCAGTGTTGTGTCCTCAGCCCACATGACTGTCTCTCACGATGCCACCTAAAAAGAACATGTTTTAAAAAAAGTTGTAATCCCTCTGATTTGTCAATAAAGGAATTTTAAAGGAGAACGCAGTCAAAATGTTACCATGTTAAATGTCTTTTAAAAGTCCCTGTGATGGTTAAATATGTACTTTTGGGATGTTTGAAGAGTCTGTCATCTCCCCCGGCTCGTCGAAAAAATGTCTCTTCTTTAAATATTGGGCAATATTATAAGGCAGTATAATTACATACAAAAAGCCTCATTTCATTAAAAACGTTTTGGCTCTGTCAAAGTTACTTAGTTCTGCTTTAAAGTGTGTCACCAATAATCTTAATCATTTCTGTTTCAGTCTCTAAGATGCACGTCCGACACACTCTCATCAACAGCCTTCATATGCAATGCGTTTGTAATGACTAATTAATCAAAATTGCAACTGTCATCAGTGAATGCAGCATTCGATTTGAAAAAAGGAACATAGTGAATATCACTTGAGCATTTTAAAATATATTTTATGGTTTTCGAGCAATAATCAGGCTGAAGAAACTGACAGATTAGATGAGAACCATGCAGATACAGCTGACTCAAATTGAATTGTTTAATTTCTTTAATAATGCAGATGTAATATAATTAGAATACAATGAATGGATAGTTTCTGAATCTTAGTCACAAATACATACAATGTGTCCATGGGTTGTAAGAACTAGTCTAATGTCTATAAAGCCATAATTACTGTAATGAAATAACAAATTCATTAGTAAATCAAAAATAAAATGTTTTGAAACGTTCAGAATAAAAGTCCACTTCCATCAAACAGCTCCCACACACGAGGCCTCCAGCAGCCATTTACAAAAGAGAACATTGGCATATATTAGTCCTCATTAATGAGAAGAATGATGCCAACAAATTCAACTGTGGGCTAGTGTCAAGGCTTTTCAAAGTTCCTCTCAAGTACAGGAAATGCATTTGATAAAGTAACAGTGTGAGGGAAGATACTTGAGAAATAACAGAGAAGAGGAACACAGGAGGGATGAGTGCTTGACAACAGGGTCCCAAAGAACACGGGGAAAAAATCACATCGAAAGACATTGATAAGAGGTTTTCGGTAAAAATAGACCGCACAACAGAATTAATCCGGCGCACTGTGACAGCTCCGCCGCCTCATGCCGTGCTAGTCTCATTACCTCTCATGCATCTGAATTCTTGTGGCCTCTTCCAGTGGAACAGGCACACGTTTGGGCGGCCCCTCCCAGCGAAACTTATTTTTCAATTTATTAGTAGTTCAAACAATTCAATTTAATATTGAAATTGTATTATTAACACCCATTTGAGTATATTGTAGTCTGTTCTCCAGTTTTAGCCTGTCTTTTTATCCCCAGTCTGTCTCTGGAGTCGGCAGCAGTGACGCTCATGCTCCTGCAGGTGGAGCGCTCATGTCAGAGGGGCCTAACTTCTTCACACAGGCCGGCCAGGAATTTTACTCAAACTTTTTGCCTGTCTTTTCAATACAAGTTCCATTCTAAGTGGCATCAATTTCATTTTTGAAAACAGGACATCAAAAGTAGGCATACAGTCGAAGAAAATAGGCTGAGCTACACCCGCGTTTTGGCTAAATATTTACATCACTTTGCCCAAATGCATTGTTCCACATGTAATGTCTAGATTCTCTGCTCTGCTGGTCAAACTTTACAAGGAAACTATATAAATGCATAGGTCTCTAATTTCAGACCAATATCAAAGCTTCCTTTCATTTCTGAAATTTTAGAAAAATTAGTTTACTGAAAGAATATCTAGATGGCCAAAATATCCTGGTCTGGCTTTAAATCCAAACATAGCACTGAGACAGCCGTACTAATGGTTTTTAATGACATTCTGCTTGCTACTGTCTGCGTTGGTTCTGCTGCTCCTCTTATGGGTGACGTACCCCAGGGTTTCATTCTTGGGCCTCTCCTGTTCTCTCTGCATCTCTTCCCTCTTGGATCATTTTTTTTCAGAAGCACGGTATTTGATTTAATTTTTATGTGGGCCACTTAAGCAAGAAAATGCAAACAGTGCCAAACAACTCAGAGATGTTTCCTCACTGCTTCTGGAGATGCGTCCCCAATGCTCCTGGAGATGCGTCCCCAATGCTCCTGGAGATGCGTCCCCAATGCTCCAGGAGATGCGTCCCCACTGCTCCTGGAGATGCGTCCCCAATGCTCCTGGAGATGCATCCCCACTGCTCCGAATTATTTTTTACTGTGTGTGCCTTTCTAGTATAAGCAGAACACATGCACAAATCTAGTGCCAAAACAATCTTCACGAGTGATAAGTATTCCTCACTTGCTTTCATGGAAATGCGTAACCCCAGAGTTGTATAGGCTTCTGGTACTGAGAGATGCGGTCCCTAAATGCACTCTTAGACGACCCTTAAGTGGCCAGATTGCGTCCCATTAATGTTCTATTTAGGTTCAGGACGACTGTTGGGTAATACCCGCATTCTGGTACGCTCAGCATAGGAGAGTAGACCACGTTCCCAAGTGCACTCCTGGCAGATGCAATCTTCCATTGACATGGTGGCTTCCAGATGCACGTCCGATTCGTTCAGATCTCTACCATGCTTCCTGCCGAGAGCCGTCCTCGGCTGGCTTCCTGGATTGTGATGCGAGTTCCCACTGTTTTTCTCAAGGTAGACCTTGTTCTGTCCGACTGCTGTCCCAGGAGTATGGCCGTTCCTCACTGTGCTCTTCTTAGGAGATGCTGTTCCCCCTGATACTAATGTGTCACGCTACGTGCCTCCTCTTGGAGAATGCGGATCCCGCTTAGAGTCAGCATTGTGCTGGATGATTGCTGTTCCCGATCCTGCTCCAGAGATGCGGTCCTTTCATGTAGCGTGAGTCGTCCTAACTGGTGCTCCATATTATTGGCGTCCCGCAATGGTCTTCACAGGAGATGCGTCCCCACTCGCCCAGGGAGACTGCTTTGCTGAGTCCAGTCCCACATTGCATCTTGGTGGGCGTCCCATGCTTCCTGAGATCTGCGTCCACTCGCTGCCGGGAGATGGCGTCCCCAGTATCAGTCCCAATTGCTCCTGAGAGATTTCTCGCTCATCGGCTTCCTGGAGATCGTCCTTCCGACTGGCTCCGGTTAGATTGTCGTCCACTATTCGTATGGCTTCAGGAGTTAATGCGTTCCCCTTGATCCGTATCCCACACTGCTACCTTGGTAGATGCGTCCCATTATGCTTCTTTGTGAGGATGGCATCGCGCACTGTCAGGAGATGCGGTCCCTCATTGCTTTCATCAGGCGATGCGGTCTGATTACAGGTTCTCCCCAATGTCTCTGGAATTCTGCGTCCCCATCTGCTAGCGAATGATGGTCCCTGTGTCCGAGCGTTGAGATTTGCGTCCTTCGCGACCTGCTCCAGATTGCGTTCCCCTTGATCTTGAGTGTCTTCCGCACTTGGCTTCCTGTGTATAGATCGGCTCCCCATGCTCCTTTGTGATGCATGTCGTTTCCTCCATCTGAGCGTTCTCTAGGTATGTATGCGGCGCCGGTCCTCTCGTTATTCAGTTCGCCGGCAAAATGCTCCTGGAGTATGTTCTCCTTCCTAGCGCTCTCACTGGAGTACTGCGGTCCCGCATACTGCTCCAGGCTTATGTATGCGTTGTTCTCCCTTTATGCTTCCTATGGAGTAGTGTATGTCCTTGATCAGTTCTCACACCCGAGCGTGCTTCCTTGAGATGCGTCCCTATGCTCTTCTGGAGATGTCAGTCATCCCCAACTTGTCTTCCGGTAGATGCGTCCTCCGAATGGCGATGCGCAGGCTTATGATCTGACTGATCAGTTGTCGCCCAATGCTTTCATGGGAGCATCCGACGTCCCTTTCTACTATTGCTTTGGGCTCATAGATGTGATCCTTCACTTCGATCTTACCAAGGGAGACATTGCGTCCACCACTATGCCTTGGCCACGGAGATTGGGCGTCCCGAGAAGTCTAGTCTCACTTTGCTCGCCTGGAGATAGCGCATCGCACTGCTTCTGCTGGACGCATGCCGTCCGCATTGACTGTGGGCGCCACAGGGATGATGGCGGATCCGTAGTCGAGATCCCCGCAATAAGGCTGCACCTGGAGAGCGTCTTCCTTATCTCTTTGAATCCTGGAGATAGCGCTCCCTCTTCACTTGCTACTCAGTGAGTATGTCCGTGTCCTCTTCACTGACTACAGGAGTTATATTGGAAGTCCCCTTGATCAGTTGCGCGCCACTTGTTCACGTAGCACGAATGGGTCAGTCGCTTCCTAATGTGCTTTATAGCTGGCACGATTGCGTCACGCACTTTGCTCTTCCGGAGATCGTCGTCCCACTGACTCGCTGAGAGCATGGTTCTCGGGACTACACGACTCTCTAGGAGGATGTTGTGATCCCTACTGTGCTCCACGCGAGAAATGGGATCTCTCCCTGCTGCAGAGAGATCGTCGATCTCCACCGATTCAGAATCCTCACTTGTTAATCCTGGAGTATGACGTCCCCACTGCTTTCCATGTTAGAACTGCTGTCCTCCAGGCTCGCGGAGTTAATTGAGAAATGACGATCATCTTCCCGAAAATCACGCATTTCCTTCCAATGCTCACTGGAGATGCGTTTTCCCGTCACTGCGCCATAGGGGATTTGCGTCCAAGTGCTCCTTGGGAGATAGCGTCGCTCCACTGTCAGCTCTCTGGAGTCTCAATGACGTCCTCAGTGCATTTGAAACTGCAAGGAGTAGCGTGTCAGTATAAGCTCAGTACTTCGGAAACTGTTTACTGTACACTTCAATTTGTGTTTTTAATTAGGATGTATAATAGTTTGGTCATGTGTTCTTAAGTTGCTATGTGATATTACATCATGCAGAAATGTCCATTTGGAAGGGCATCTCTATAGCTTCACCGCTGTATTTGTTTTTCTCTCCTGCTCGAGTAACTGCAGGATCTGACAATACTCAGGCTATATTGCGATCCTCCAGCCGACTCGATGACCCAGTTTCAGGAAAAGTGTATGAGAGATCAACATATAGATGTGCAATGATAGACCATAAAGTGCCCACATGCTTGCAATAGGCCAATACGGGGCCATCCGTTTATCGACGAAAGTGAAGAGTCTGCTTTTGTATCTCGTGCCACGTGCTAGTCCTTAGGATGAACGGGGATATTACCAGACACTGATCATTATATAAGATTAAATTGGTGACTACCCGACCACCTTCTTGGAATAATAGAGCAAGGATCTTAATGTACTTATATAGTCACCAGTCACCGAGACACGTCTTATTTTCTTAATGTAAATATTAATGTGCTGTATATGGTAGCCTATATTTAGCCTTGCTTAAAATGTTACTTATAAATATCAACTTGCGTGCCTGTATGCGACATAGTATGCACCTTAATTATATGTGATAATACACCATATAGGAACGCACGCAATCTTGCATTTTTATCGATCACACTATTCCAAAAAGAAAAGCTTGGGCCCTCGGGGGAGCCTATTGGAACCCAGAACCCATTCTTAACATCCAAAGGTTCACTTGTTGTAACGAAACTCCAGCGGACTTATCTTTTATATGTAATCTATTTTTTATACCTTGGTGGTGTTATCTATTTGCAATGTATTGACGTAAGCTGTCTATCTCACAGCCTTTTACCATAAGCATTTGGTTCTCTATGTCTTATTTAGTTTGTCTCATTTCTTTGACTCAAGTTTGCCAGAAAATTAATAAGGATTCTCCTTGTATATAGTATATATTCTTAAGGTCATTGCGTATTAACTTTAATGCGAAGTGTAAGGTATTATCGATACTAGTATAGGAGAAGATCACAAGTTTTTCTCTTAGCAATTAAGTGAGTAACATGGTTAAAGGCAACATAGTCTACACACCATAAGAAGGCTACAGTGTTTATATAGGTAGTTAAGTAACGATCAGTTGATAATTAGTCATAAATATCAATTACTATATGTTATAACTGGAATGGTAACTGGTACACTCACTTTATATCGAAGTTAATCCAAATGTGGAATATTAATACTATTTCATGTTTACATGCTAAGATTAATTTCTGCTACACTACTTGTAACCATCGGTGGTCGAATTGTTCGGGTGTCTAACGAAACCCGCTATCCGAATAGATATAACCAGGACCATAGGATCAAACTAGGACACCTAGTTGTATACAATATCTTAATAGTTCAGTGTATAAGGGTTGTGTTGAATTATTAATATATTGATAGCAACTCACTGTTCTATTTGTTTCTACCCACCCTCACTCCGCAGTGACTATTGTCACTCTATGAAAGAGATATATTTCACTAACTATAAACATATATTGGGATGAGTTTAGGATACCAATTTGATTATAATGGAATGTTAATTAATATAAGTAAGACTGAGTCCGCACATATTCCATATATAGTCATCTCAAAAGTGACTTCAAATTATATTATCTGTGCAGAAGCGTTGGGTCTCGGGTTTCGTGTAACCCGCTGTAGTAAGGACCAGACCTTAAGATATGCCCTCTAACTTCATACAGTGGTAAGGTGCGCACAGACGGGACTAATGTTTAGACGAGAAGAAGGTTAGTCGCTTGATGCCTATTCCATAGCCACGGGAACAACGATCTGCAGATGGAGCACGCAAAGCACCAACCAGAGGTGAGCTATTGTCCGTCTCTAGGTCTCCCCAGGTTGCAACCTTATATATGTCCACTGAGACATGCATAAATATCAGCGAACTCCACTATCTTTTGAATCTAGTAACGTCTCAACTAGTATGCTGATGCATCTCCACCGGTCTGACCATGCGTTGTTCTCTAATAATTTTTTGTTCTCTCTTCAGTTTTAAATAGCTCAACCATCCATCTAGCATTTCTTTCCAACTATTGTTGGGTACGCCCTGTCCTGGTGTGTACGCTTATGTTATTTTGTGCAGTTTTGGGAAGCCATTTGTGTGTTTTTTATTTACGAGCGACAATTGCTGCTCATATGTTTTTTAGTTCCTCTTTGGGTGTATGATCCCATCTCTTAATTATGTAACATCACATTACATTCATCCTCATTTATTAGAGCAATCTGCTTTGGTTAATCTCGAGAGACTCTTGGCTCACAAATAAGTCTTCTTTAGACAGTATCAGAAGTGGTCGAGGGGTATTTTTGGCGAACTATTGACTTTAAACACTTGTTCCCTCTGTATACGATGGACTTAAGGGTTACAATACATATAGTGGATAAAAGCACAAGTTTGATCAAGGGCTTTAGTCTTTTTTCCTACTTCCAAAATATTAAATTTTACCTTTATTAACTTTGGCATTGTCTAACACGGCAGGTGACAAGTCTGCCTCCAGAGCAGAGACCTACCTAGTTGTTGTCTTTGAGCTTTTAGGTGCAATATTGAATATGATAGAAAATAAACATTAAATTAAATGGAGAGAACAAAAAGTAATGTAACATATGCGCGTGTTATAACTTTTTGATCTATAGAGAAAGTCTATTAATTCCGACGCCGGATGTTTGGTCTCAGGCCAAGTGGTGGGCACCTAATGGATGCGAGGGCTGGGTTGTGGTTGGTTCGTAGTTTAACATCCATGCATTTACCGCTCACTGACTCTTGGACCTCAGGGGTGACATCCACCAGGCACCGCGACCGGTCGCATCTGAGGTACATCGTAATGTAGGCCCGTTAATTGGGGGACCGCTTTTTCTGGATCCATGGCGTGACCGTTTGACACCCAGGGTGCCTGGGACGTGTACGAACGTTTCTGAGGACCCTGGTGTGTTTGGGAGGATATGGGGTTGGCCTTCGAAGATAAGAGCGCTATGTCCCTGGTAGCCAATAACTCTTTATTGTAAGCCATAAAATTATCTTGTGATCGAACATTTCTTATAAAAGCGTGTCAGGACTCGGCTGGGTTTCTCCGGTCTCTGCGCTCCGTGCTGTAACACATTGAGTGATGAGTGGGGATCTGATATCGCCCGACGTGACGTCGCTGACTTGACTTTCCTTATCTGAAGTACATACCTTCGGGTTGCATTATGGGAGTAGGTCATAGAGTTGTTGATGATTGACATTGATAGCGGGAAGGGTTGGATTCGGATGTTGCAGGGTTGTTGCGGCCTTTCAGGTATGGTTTGCATTTTTCGTCTGGCTATGGTTGTCGCCATTATTGGTACTCTGCTTTATGCTTTGAATCCAAATTGTTAGCGGTAATTCAATTCCTTTTAGTCCCGGCACATTTCACTGGATAAAGGGAAAAACACAGGTAAGTGGAGCGAACGACTATTTAATTTATTAATGTATTTCTTCTATCACTAATTCAATGTTGACGGAATTGTGTAATGGTGTCTGGTTATAATTTATATTCGAAGGAGGCACAACCAGATGAACAAGATGAGTGACATGGAATTTCCAAGTGACTGGTAGTGGTGAGGCCCCAGTCAGCTGAAACGATCAATAAAGGACAATTGCAGAGGTGGGCGGCGAATGCGAGTGACCAGTGTGATGCACAAAGTGTGTAAGGGGGACATGCCAGGGACTAGTGTGGTAGGTGCACTATGGAGTTTGGAATTGACACGATGTGTAGTTGTTGGGCATGAAAGAGCAAAACGAGCACGATGTGATTAGTGGAGAGTGACGGTGCGTACCTAATAATGCAGACCACTTTCGTGTAACTATGGCCGTGTAGGTCTCTGTTGTCAATTATTGCGGTGGTACTAGAGAGGAGGGAATCGAACTGAAGGAGCGGTGTGGAGATAAGTTGACATATAAGGGGAAGTGATCAGGTGATGGGAATCTAAAGCTGAACGCAGAGAGGGCGAGGAGAGGGAACAAGGGAGTAGGTGATACAAGAGAAAAGGAGAAATTGAACATTAGGGAGAGAGTTGAGAGATGAAGGAATATGGAGAAGGAGGAGGTCAGTGGTGTATTTGTAGAGAGGCGAGGAAGAAGGAGACCGTTGGTATATATAGAGACAGGGGCAGGAGAAAGGGTACAGGAGGGAGTTGGGATAAAAGGTGGACAACCGGTGCAAGGGCAGAGTGGGAACGTGGGACAGGGGCACACGTGCGATGTTTGTGTGAAATCAGCGGTGTGCGCAGAAGAGCCAGGAGGTGTGCAAAGAGAGAAGTAGAGACAGAAACAAGGGCGCCAGGTGGTTATGTGTGTCAGTTGTAACTCCTCCCAGTGGCACGACAAATTTGAGCTCCAGAGAACATTAAATGCTCAGATCGGATGGAAGTCAACACATCTAGTAAAAAAGAAAAAACAGTGTCCGGATGACTTCCTTTGAAACACTTCGACTTTGGACCACGACTGGACTAAAGGGATCACGTCGACTTGACCCTGAATTTAAAAAAAATACTTGATTCAAGTAATTATCTTGGCCACTCATGGTAAACATTACAAATGACAAATGGAACAATATTTCTGGGGGCTTAAAGGGGCTGTACCTGATCTTTTTTACTGTGTGTTTGAAACGCGAAAACACAGAAGTTGAACTCTTCACAGCTCCACGAGTACGGCTCACTTAGCTCATGCATTCACAGCATCTTAAATATTCATCACGATGAGTTTAGAAGCACTTTTCATGAGTTTTTGAGCCCAGAGCCAGTTTTGCCGTCCCGGGTAAAGCTAACAAACATTAGCATGCTAACGGCGCAACTTCCTGCTTCTCGGTAAATAAAACACTCCATAAAAAGAGACAGAGAATAACACTGTGGTCTATGTATCACCTAAATAAAATGTTTAACACTATATTTCTATTGGAAAATGTTTTACTTTATTACATTTAAAAAAAGTCAGGTACACAATTCAAAACAGTGAAAATCAGATACAGCCCCTTTAATATTTATCATATTTTTCTTTGCAGTAATGGGAAACTTTATTTATTTATTTTGTATTACATTTGAGCTGTAGAGGGCTGAATAATTAACATTGACGACTCATTTGTGATACTAAGGAACTGCTCTAGTGTACCATTCTATTTATCGGTTGCAGCTCATGTTTTTTGTTTTTTTTACAAAATAATTCTTGGAAAAGGATTTACTGGTATTATCCTGCTTTAGGGTATTATATATGATCGTTTATTGTGATATTCTCTGTAAGAATATATTGCACTTCAAAATGTCTTATTGTAACAGTCCTATATTTAGCTATAATTGCCCATGTTGTGCTTGTATTTGAGTGTTTTTTTCTATATTATAAAATATATAAAAATATGTACTCAAATTATAAATCTACAAAAATCAAGACAAAAAAATAAATAAAAGACCACGGCAGCGTTGTAAAAGCCTGTATTGCCAAAAATTCTCAGAAAAATCTTCACAAAGATAAAGAGAGCCCGCTTTCCGGGCAGAGGCGCGCGGCGGTGCTGTGCTTAAGGTTACTGCTCGGAGAGTGGAGCGACACCCGTGTGTGGAGCTATGATAAATACAATGGGAACGGAAGTCAGCGTCTCAGCAATCCCACCAAGATGAATGTCCCTGGCACTACATAAAGCGAAATAGTTTATCTCCAGCATAACAACGTGAAACTTGTAAATGCAGCGGCCATTATTCTTGCCGCGAATGTGTAGGCACGCTCGGGTCGCATTCATTGAGTTCCGGGGTCTATTATGCATTCATAAAGGAAAATAGTTGCTGGAATTGATGTTTCCCTTTGGAACCTTAAGTCGAGGCGAGTTTTAGTTACTACTCCAGTGCGTTTGCAAGACTAGTTCTGTTTTTTTCTCATTTCTTTGGTCTATTCATTGAAAATACCAGATTTCAAGCATTATTCAAATCTTTGTCCAACCAATCACATGAACTTTAAATTATAAATCAAGTATGGTTGAGTAGTGGTTTTCCCCAAATATTTGTTTACTTTTACTTGAGTCATTTCTTCGACCACTACTACCACCATTTCTACTTGAGCACAAACCTTTTGACGTAGAGAAAACACTTACCAGAAGATACGCTTCCCTTCGCATCCCTGTGTCGTTTGTTGGTCCTGATATCGGTGGCTGGAGCTTCGGTTGCGTTCATATTTTGT
The DNA here is from genome assembly GCA_015082035.1 of Chaenogobius annularis. Classification (NCBI taxonomy): domain Eukaryota; kingdom Metazoa; phylum Chordata; class Actinopteri; order Gobiiformes; family Gobiidae; genus Chaenogobius; species Chaenogobius annularis. Next base: position 2,231,660 of record BJKM01000106.1, read on the forward strand.
CATGTTTTACTCTGAAAATTGCAGATTCATTGCAAGCGCGGAGAGACCATTGGCCGTCCGTGTACAATAGCTTTCAAGGCTCTGAGGAAAGGGAAAGAAAAAACATCGGGATACCATCAATTCCACTCAATTTCCCGTGGACCTTGAAACGCTGGCTTTGTGTAGCCTTGTGAACTACTTTGGCCGGGCAGAGCTAATACAGCTTGAGGTTTTTCTTTCTGACAAGTGCATCAAGGTTTTTGTGTGTGTGTGTGTGTGGGGGCGTGCAGCGTGCAGGTAATAGGGTTTGTCGAGGCGCCTCTGTCACATTGTCTACGCGGGTGTTGCTTTAGGATCCAGTTAATGCAGACAGTGGATAAAACAGCAGCAGGGGAGGGCGAGACGGTGGTAAAGTGATGGTTGTGATTTGATATTTACCAAAGTTAGGAGTAAGTCTAACTAGCTGCCATCACCTGTCATTTTAAGACTGTTTTCGACCCGAAGCTTTGCTCTACTGGACAGTCGTGGCGTGAAAGGGGAGAGAGGGGGTAAATACGGTCAGCAAATGTTATGCTATTTGCACATGGAGGTCCCCAAAAGCGCGAGTGAACCATGAGTTGCAATCAGCGCGAGGAGACTACAGTTGTGATTTTCTCAGTGAGTTTTGCACACCACGGAAACGTAGAATGCTCACATTGAGGAGGAGAGAGAGGAGAGGGAGTCAGGCCGAGGAGCAGAAGGAGGAGTCAAGCGAGGAGGCAGGAGGAGAGTCAGGCCGAGGAGCAGGAGGAGGAGTCAGGCCGAGGAGCAGGAGGAGGAGTCAGGCGAGGAGCAGGAGGAGGAGTCAGGCGAGGAGCAGGAGGAGGAGTCAGGCCGAGGAGCAGGAAAGGGAGGAGTCAGGCTGAGGAGCAGGAGGAGGAGTCAGCGAGGAGCAGGAGGAGGAGTCAGACCGAGGAGCAGGAGGAGGAGTCAGGCCGAGGAGCAGGAGGTCAGGCTGAGGAGCAGAGGAGAGTCAGGCCGAGGAGGCAGGAGGAGGAGTCAGGCCGAGGAGCAGGAGGTCAGGCCGAGGAGCAGGAGGAGGAGTCAGGCCGAGGGGAGGAGGAGGAGTCAGGCCGGGAGCAGGAGGAGGAGTCAGCCGAGGAACAGAGGAGATCAGCCGAGGAGCAGGAGTAGGCTGAGGAGCAGAGGAGGAGTCAGGCTGAGGAGCAGGAGGAGGCGTAGCAGGAGCAGGAGGAGGAGTCAGGCGAGAGCAGGAGGGAGTCAGGCCGAGGAGCAGGAGGAGGAGTCAGGCGAGGAGCAGGAGGAGTCAGGCCGAGGAGCAGGAGGAGGATCAGGCCGAGGAGCAGGAGGAGGAGTCAGGCCGAGGAGCAGGAGGAGGAGTCAGGCGAGGAGCAGTGAGGAGACAGGTAGGATTACGCTCTGAGCGCTGTTTCTGTCCTTCACAGAGCAGTTTTTTGACGCGACCCAAAGGAAAGCTGACTTTCTCAAGCCCCGCCTCCCAGCGTTACCATGGAGCTTGTCTTATTAGAAATAACTAATATTCGTTTCTGTACCCTTTGTTGCAACACAAGGAATTTCCCCATTGTGGGACAAATAAAGGTGATCTTATCTTATCTATTAGAGTTAAAAAGCTTCAAGTGAGGTGATTATAAGCTCAACCTTCAATATTTAGTCTAGTTTATGATTGTATTGTCACATAGTCCTCTGTATGAATGACTCTAGTCAAGTTAATGAACACATTTCCTCTCCCCTGCTTTATATTGCACGTCTATACAGTTTCTATAGCTGTTTATTAAAAAAAGTGATATAAATCTACAGGTAGATCTTCAGGCTTTGCCGAATCTAAAAGTAGCTCGCACTCTGAAAAAGTGTGTGCACAACCGGCTCCCAGCTTTGGATATTCCCACATTCAAAAGAAAAGGTGATGGACAATATATGCTGGGGATTCACACACGGCGCTTCTGGACCCGCTTCTGCTGCAGCATCTGTGCTCGGCTCACACTGACACACAAACAAGCGTCAACGTAACGGAAATAAAGGTCCAGGTCAAACCCTCAAACAAAACCTCATCTTAAGACCTGCTATTACCACACCAATGGGTCATAACAGTATAAAAACGATCCAAAAGAGAAGAATCCAATCCTAAACATTGAATACAAACATTGGCAAAATAATCAAGTTATACTGAGCCTATTTTTATTATAGATGCACTGAAAATCATATTCAAGTCAAAATAGCCAGCAGCTTGGCATCCCGATATAAGATGCCTTCATCCTCGTCATGTGGCCACTTAGAAGGGTCGAGAGTGGCTGAGGCAGAAATAATAACACTGTCGTCTGGCAACCTTCTCTGAATGTGGTCTGCAAGTGAAATAAAGAAGCGGTCATGAAAGACCTTCACCTTTCCACATCACTGGTCCCAGACACGTCATGTTTGCACAGTTTCATATTCCCCATTTCGAAGTCTTGCACTTGTACTAGCCATCACTGACCTCAGTGCTCTAACGACGTCCACTTCACTGTGGACACTGACTGCTGGTGCCGCTCTTCACTGGAGACAAGCAGGGCTTGGATGCCGTCCCCACCAAAAGGCACTGAGTCATTTTAGCATGATTTCCTCTGCATTTTGCTATCTATGAGGAAGATCTGGAGCCGTCTTCGCTCCAGTGCCCAAAACAGTTTATCCAGGCTAGGAGAGCTTTCGCAGAAAGCAGTGGCAGACGTGAGCTCAAGTTTTCGCTTAAGTTTTGGGGTCTGGCTAAAAAAGGCCTAAAAACAGTCAATAAACATTTGAAAATGACTGGCGTCAGTTGTTTCACGACATCATGGACAGCGAGCTCTAGTTTATAGTTCATTCAATGAATCACTGTCGGTTTCGGGTTCATAGATTCAGCTCCATCCGTGGCAAAGCCAATACGATTTTTTGGATGGCGTGTTTCTCGAGGGTCTGAAGAAGAGTGTCGCAGATGGCTGCTCCAGTGCATGCATCGAGGTCAACAAGTCCATAAAAGAAGTTACAATTTTCACCTTCAAAAGGAATCCTAATGTAGATGATCAAACATGTTTTATTGGATACGGTTGTGCTCTCATCAAAGAGGAGAGTTCTTAATGAAGTCAGCGAGTTTGACTGTCATTTTATCTGCAGTGAAGCTGAGCATATTACGGCAGGCCTTATCGGAATGCAGCATTCAACCAGCAGTCGCTGTTCAATCAGTCGTAGTTGAATATTGAAGGATCGGTCATTGGCAAATCATCTGAGCCGTGCGCATCAAGCACTTGTTTTTTTCTCAAGGTGTTTTCTCCACAAAGGTATATAGTTGTCCACATCCCTTTCAATTGCCATCTCCTGCTTTTTCTGCACAATTTTGGTGCATTTAACGTGTGACTGACACTTGGCGTGTTTGATTTTGTCATGCACTTTTTTTCTTCCCAGACTTTGCTTTATTGCCTTTAATAAATGCAGTGTCAATGTGGAGTCCCTCCTCAGTGTGTGGACCCAAGTCTCCGATGTCTGAGCAGACTTTGCACTGCACTGCTCCATCTGTGTTCACAGCAAGCCACATGCTGTCAGCTCTCCATCCATCGAAGCGTCCTTGATGCAGCCTCCTGCTATAGTTTCGGAAGGAGTTAGTAAAGTACGCCTTCATCTGTATCATTTTCATTTGCGACTCAGAAACTTGATTGTTCTCCACATTGTCTGATGTCCTTGAGGAGTATTGGAGCTAATCTTTTTAAGATGAAGATTAACTGCTCTCAAATGTAACAATTTGTGTGGCGATGTTAATTAAAAAATTGTGCACGTTTCACATCCCGCACCTTATTATTTTGTTAAAGAAAGAAAGTTAAAAATAATCAAATTGTTAGTGTGGGCCCTTCAACTGTGTAAAAATGATCTGTTATTAGTCAGGATAACGTTTTAGGCTAAATTGATTTGCTCGCTTGCATAAAAAAAAGTAATTCACACAGTATCCTCGCTTAACATGTTTTTATTTTAACAGTGAAACACTTATCAGTCCAAGAATTCGGAGGGGCAAACAACACATGATGAGACCAGCACTGACTGTAGAATGTTTGGTCACATTTAGAGCACCGTTTCTTTTTTGAATCCACCTCTACTTTTAATACAATAAAGCAAAAGGAGGGACAGGGAAACCCTCAGCAGAGAGAGGACGGAAAAAACAAAAACCAGAGATTGACAAATGAAATGACTAATTTCACTATTATGTACAATTTAACCATTGTCATATTCAACTTTAATGTATTTTCCTTCCAGTTGATTGATGTAAAGATGAAATAATTCCGATTTCATTGTTGGCTTTTGGTTGTTTTCCATTTCTTTCCTGCTTGTTTTAATGTCTCAGAAGAAAGTATTTTTACCTATATCAATAAAATGCATTGTATTTTATTGGACAGGACAGAGTATTGTGATCTAGGGATGAGAGAGGGAGCCGTGATCAAACCCATGACGCTGCGGCCAGCATATGATAATAATAATCATTTCTATAATGATTATTAATGTTTTTATCTGTTTGTGTTGTGATTTTGATGCATTTTTTGTGCATTTCAAAGATAGCAGCTTTAACCGGCGTGAGCTCCCACCACGTGATCGACAGATTGAACAAACATTGATCAACTTTGCGCCTCACAACTTTGGTTAGTTCTATTATTGTCTGCCATATGGTAGAACATGTCTCCACCTGAGAGACTCAAGCATTGATTGAGAAGTGAGACACAGATTATCTTCTAAAGCAGCAAAACGTTTGAAAAGTCTTAGAACTGCTTAATCCATGTGCTGTTTGATGGAGATGGGCCACATAAAAAAACAATTGCCAGGTTATAGAGCAGATAATGCCAGAGTTAACCATGCAACAAATGGCCATCCATTCCTGGCATAAAAACCGGCATAAAGTCCAACGTCAAATAGATTTTTAGAATTTGACTTTGACAACAATGATTTATACATGACTTCCATCTGAATTCACACACTCTATATATATATATACATATATATATTCTAACATGTCGTGAACACCCTATTACAGACAATAAATCAGCATTTGAAATTTTAAACAATGGGCCATATATATTCTGGTTCCTAATCCCATCATCACATACTCCAGTCTGAAAACCTGCACCTTTCGGGAGCCATTTGAGTCGGCCTTTGTCTGAGTCGGCACAATTACATGAAAGAAGGTCGGAGAAGGTAGGAATCCGTCGGACTTGGAGAAGGTGCAGAGAATTAGCACATCAGTGGCGGCTATCAATTTTGTCTTTTTAATCAGTCCCATTGTGTCATACTGGGGAAAGGGAGATGGATGCACCGTGTTGCTCCAGGATGAATCATAGCAGAAGAAAGGGGCCAAGGGCTGCTACGGGCCCGTGTCATAATCTTTCAGCAGCTAAAATAAATTCAACAAAGATATGAATCAAAATGTGTCCAGAACGGTGACTTTTTGGTAAATTATTTTGATGAGCATATCTATCTCTGTTCAATCAAAAAATCGTCTGAAAGAAAATACAGACCTTTCATAATTTCTTACTTGTTTTATATGTTATATGGGAGCGAAATCTAGTAATAACACATATATGAGCGTACAAAATGCTAACAGAAGGTGCAATGTCACTCCAGGTGCACTGTGTGAATGTGGTGTAAGTGATTAGTGCTGGGCAACGGGGTCAACGGAGTAATAAAGTGTACCTTAAACCACGCATTTTATGACAAATTGACTTTTTGAGCTACGTATAACATGTTTCTCTCATTAAAAACGTACCTGCAATTGCATTTAGCTTCATTCATGCTTTCATTAATCCTGTTTTCAAGTTCTTTTGGTTTTGAGCCTCAGAAAACACGGTTTCAAATTTTGCAAAACATCAAAGAACTGAAATCAAAAGTTTTTATAGATTATTTTTCTTCATAAATCATTGCCAGATTCATCATGAGCATTTCTGTCGCCAAATCACATTTATTACAACTGCATGCTTGTGTTTTTACCCCTAAGGTAATTCCCTCTGCTGCCAGTAGATGGCGTGCTAAAACCAAATAATGACGAGGGAACGCCCGGCTGATAGAAACTATGTGTGTTTTTCAATTCATACAATATTATATACTCAAGAGCATGTTTAAAGACCAAAATAGGCAGTGTTGGGAAGAATACTTTAGTTACAGAATACTTGCATTCAGATGTATTTTTTAACTTATTCTGTTACTGTAACTGTACTCTGAATACTTAGTCTCACATGACATGGCACGACAGGATTAAAACAGCTTTTTGTTTCACTGTTTGTTGTGCATTTATTTATGAGTGAACCTTTATTACAAATGAGAGAAAGAAAAATCTCACACGCTCTGACTATAAGAGCTGTGTTTCCGTTTTTCTATTAGTATTCTGAAGATGTATTTTCGGCACGTGTATTCAGTTACTTCACAACCCTGATTATAGGTGTACTTTAACCTCAACTGAAGCCGCAGATTTGGGCAAAATAATCAAATAATAACATTTAAAACTAGCAGCTTAAGTTTCAGGCAGAATTAAGGAAAAAGGTCAATTGTTAGTCGAGTCTTATGCTTTTTTTTTTTTTTACTCGCGCATTGAAACGATCTTGAACACCAGAAGCATTGACATATGAGAATTTTGAACAAACTGTACAGTATGTAGGTCATAAATGTATGTCATAAAATGTGCCAACTACAGTTTGTGGTCGATTTCTACCATCGCCTCCAATGTGTCGTGAAAAATAGGCCAAAGATTTGCTGCTGTCTGCTTTTAGCTTGAACATATCAGTGTGCATGGGCTCAAAATATAAATGCACCAGTGGAAATGTGTCTTTCAGATCTTCCCTCACATGTAACCACCAGAACACACCGTGGATTCAATGTGTATTTTTCTAAAAATAAAACTCAACATTCTGAATGTTGCTCCACATTTACTGCCTCGTGTAACTTTTTGTGTTGTTGCAGTACCGGGTGTTAAAGTTGCAGGGTGGTCTCCATGGAGATGTTATTTCCTGATAAACTTTCATCCGAGTTTTTTTTATAAGAGTTTTCTTTTTATCTTTTTTCTAAGTTGTCTGTTTTTATTATTATACTGTGCATAATCTGCTTCTGTACCCTTTGTTACAACAGTGGAATTGTCCCATTGTGGGACAAATAAAGGTGATCTCAGACCCGTAACTTGGCTTGTCTCCATGACGATAGCTCTGTTTAATGCCATAAGTGGAAAAGCAATTTCATCTTCATAAGGACAAGCAGGCATACACTTGTTATGTCAAGTGTCTAGATGTTCCAGAGTGTAGCATGAAATGTGGCTTTAAGTGTAGCTGCAATGATCATTTTAGTCCGATTTTTTTTTTTAATGATTAATTGACTAATCAAACAAATTTAAAAATACATACCGTATTTTCCGGACCTTTAGCCGCTCCCCTATATAAGCCGCATTTGCTCTATTTTTAAAAAAACGATAATAAAACAATACATAGGCCGCACCTTTTGTATTTATAAGCCGCAGAACTCTTTCCTTGACTTTTGGCATCGCATGAGCTCGTCCCGCTGTCCCCCCTCCAGCGTGCTCTCCCCTCCAGCGTCTCACCGTACATTCATTGATGTTAAGCTTGCGTGCAGCCGCGCGGCTTCCTAGCAAGATCGATGGCCTTCAGCTTAAAACTTGCTTCGTACGAACTTCTTCGTTTGGGTTCCATAATGATGGGGCAAGAATTTGAAAATAATTTATAGTTGGTAATTTGTCGTCCGTGTTCTATTTGCTAGCTGAATAAAAAAGCAACATCTGCTTCTTTGCTTAACTTTTCTGTAGTTTTGATTCCAATTCCGGTTAGTTCGCCCCTAGCGGTGAAAGAAAAAACCACAGAAAAGCCGCAGCCTCTAAATAAGCCGCATGGCTCAAAACATCTGACAAAAGTAGCGGCTTATAGCCCGCAAAATACGGTATATTTTATTCATTATAAAGTGTATTATTGAGGAAAATCTGAGTTTATTATTCTTATTTTTATTTTTAGTAATGTCTTTATTATTTAAAAGGCATTTTCATATGTGTTTTAGAGTCTGTATTGTCCAGATAATGATTACGACTATCTAAACAATGACGAGGATTTTTTTTTATAGTCACAATTAGTCAATTCATCTTTGCAGCCCAGTTATTGTATCATCTTCATGGAACAGGTGACGTCACAAAGCCAAGCAACCGCGGTCAAATCTGTGGAGAGGCAAGCCTGCAAAGATGAAGTAAGTATTGACTTTTCCCTCGTTGCGCGTTCTTCCTTGATGACAGTCGTGTTCTTTTCTCACCAGAGACTGTGGAGACAGATGCTGTAACATTATGGAGACAAGCTGGAGAGCCAAAAAGGTTACACCGCGCACATGAAGCAGTGAAAACTACATACACATGCACTTTTTCACAGCAGTTACCAAAGCCTCTTACCTCAAATCAGCTCCACTTCCTCCCCTTTAAGGACCTAAGTGCAGTAAGACGCAGCAGGACAAAGGGGAAACGGTGACATGTGGAGTGTTGTGAAGCTACCTGCATGTGCTCTCCTCACTGTTTCAGACTAATGTGCCTTTCACTGCGCCCTGCACCGTCACAATACACAGCAGGACGTCCCAATCACAACCCGGCTCCCAGGGGGACAGCCAGAGATTACCGTCGGAAGCAGAGAGTCGACCGCAGTTACGAAAAGCTGCTTGCTTTTAGAGATCACAAAAGCCTTATTGTGCAGGAGAGGAAATGGTGAAAGGTGGAAGTTTATTGTTCAACACATGGAACGAGATAACAATGGTAGTTGTTTCGACACAGTTCAGATCATACAAGCAGTAGAGGATGTGAATACTGTCAACAGCAGACAGTGATGCGTTTTCAAATTGAGATGATTTGATGTTTGAACACATGTGGACTTGGCTTTTATTTTCCGATGTGTTTTTTTTTTTTTTCAAATGTTTTTGTTTTACGTGTCTGTACTTTTACTCGTTTTCCCCTATACACATGATTTTGTTGTACATAAACAGCAACAGTGTGGTATAGTTTTGAAGTGTAGACGATTCAAAATCCAAAGTTTGAAAAATGTTGAATGTCCAAATTTCCCAACATTTGTGGATTATTTTATTTATTTATTTGTATCTGTTATTTGGTTATTTGGGAAAAGTGCGTGTTAATGAACATACATGACATTTTTTATAATGCAGTAGTCACGATAAACCAGCCAGTAAGTATTGCTTCTGTCCAGAGGTGGGACTCGACTTGGACCTGAATTCCATTGAATTGGGACTTGACTTGGACTTGAATGCCACTGAATTGGGACTGGACTTGGGACTGGACTTGGAGTTGAATGCCGGTGACTTGGGACTTGACTTGGACTTGAAGGCCGGTGACTTGGACTTGACTTGGACTTGAATGCCAGTAACTTGGGACTGCGACTGGACTTGAATGCCAGTGACTTGGGACTGGACTTGGACTTGAATGCCAGTAACTTGGGACTGACTTGGACTTGAATGCCAGTGATTGGACTGGACTTGGACTTGAATGCCAGTAACTTGGGACTTGACTTGTACTTGAATGCCTTGTGATTGGACTCGACTTGGACTTGAACGCTGGTGACTTGGGACTCGACTTGGACTTGAACGCCAGTGACTTGGGACTTGACTTGTACTTGAATGCCTTGTGACTTGGGACTCGACTTGGACTTGAACGCTGGTGACTTGGGATTCGATTTGGACTTGAACGCCACTGACTTGAACGCCAGTGACTTGGAACTCGACTTGGAGCCTTGTGACTTGAGGCAATTTGATGCTTCTTCTTCTAAAATCAAACGAACCATTTGAAAACAGTCTTCTCTTTCTTATTAAAATATTTGCAAATGCACGACACATATTGATGAACATTATACAAATAAGTAAAGATTCAGTCCATCTTCAGTCCCATTACAGTCGTTCCCCTAAACACTTCTCTATTTATGAGCTGTATATTCAAATTTGTATAAAAACTTGATAGATCTTGCAACTAAAAGCAGAGGACTTGGACTTGCAGGCCACTGACTTCGGACTTGACTTGGAATTCACTCCTGGAGCTACAACATAACAGACGCGCGTATATTTAGAAGCATCAATTTACTCCAGAGACATCAGAGCGGCCCCTGCTACGCGAGTCTGTGTCTCTGCACTCTGTTTAAACACCAGACTGTTTCTCACAAAACACCCCCTAGACTGCCAGGGTTTTTGCAAAATGTCCACACTCGTCGCAGACCAAGAGAAAACGTTGTGCTCCAGTTTTAATTGCATGTTGTACAACAAAAGAAACATCCATATCTCTTCTTTCATTGAAAAATCTAAATGTATCTGTCTCGATGTCATGCTCCTTTTCGCCAAACTCTGATCCAGTATCATACTTTTCCCTGTTTAAAATATCAAACTTCAAACTACACCCAGCAGATATCTATCCAGGCAGCAGCGGAAAAGGCCCTCACAAAAAATGGACGACACAAATTGTACAGACAATTATTGACTGGACAGAAATGATTATGGTAATTATTATTATTTGCAAAATGAAAAACATCAATTTGAAAATGCCACACTCGTGGTATAGGACGACTAATGGATGTTTTATTTAAACTGTATGTTCACTCTCTATGTCATGTTTGAAAGAAAAAAATACTAATGAAATATCGGCTCCAACGCTTGCTAAGAAGTAAAATGTTAGTTTTTGCCGGGATCTATTTGGAAACAAAGCGGTCCTGTTGGCTGTAGCCTGTGTGCGCAGCAGTGCAAAAACAGACATGGTTTCCCCAGCAGGCGGCAGGCGACAGACCGAGCAGAGGCATGTGACTGCGGTACGATGTGAAAAGTCCCATGGGCCCCGGAGCGGCTCTCCGATTCAGTGGGGTCGTGGTGACTACGACCAGCTGGTGCACTTGGCTCCTGGAGAATCTATGATGTTTCCAGGCAACAAGCTCAGAACCCCCCGTTCTCTTGTGTATGTGCAGGTTAAGACCAGGCACAGCTACGACTGCTCTTAAATTGAGCTGGTGCACTCGGTCCTAACTCCGGTCACTACGTCGACCGTAGCTAAGCCTGGCCTAGGACCAAGCACCGACCATCGAACACAGCTGCCGTTTTCAGCCAATGGGAGCGCTCAATTCAATTCAATTTATTTTTGTTGCGCTTTGCTAGTTTAGCCTTTAGCGGCTAACTACATCTGGTTGTTTACAGTCCAGTCTGAACAGTGCTCTTCTCCCACACAAGCGTGTCTGAGGAGGGCTGGCTCACCTAACATGTGACCACTCCGACCAATCAGAGCGAATGTTGCTGGAGTGAAGCAGAGCGAGTTGAAACTAAAGAATAAAAAGTAATTTTTAAGAAAACTGAAGGATTTTCAACAGGCAGTATATTAAAGTTAGCATTAATTAGACTGCTTACCTTCAAAGTTTTGCCTATGTCAAGGCATGCCTTTTCTAGTCTTAAGTTCTAGTTTTAAGTTGGAGCTGTAAAGCATGTTATATTTGCACAATATCATCTCATCCTCCATCATGAATCATTTCCCGAGGTCCTGGATGCGAGACGCTTTTTTTTACGTGACTCATGCTTTTAAATAACGTATTTTGAAAAGGCATTTTATTTTTATTTTGTCAGTACATTGTCAGTCTGTTGTCACCTTTCCAGTGTTTCTCCTGCAAAAAAGTCCGAAGATGCTCCACTGAGGTTGAAAAATTAGAACTCCAACCTAATTTGATCGGCGCATTGCAAAGTTACGCCTGTTGGATGCACGTTTGACATTGCTGGAGAAGATTGTCCAACCAGCTATTATTAAAAGTGATTCCTACGCGTACGCTGCACAACTGATCCTGCTTGGGTGTAAAATGGGGGCCAAGGCCAAGGACTCACGGGTAATATCGGCCCGTTTACTTTTTCTAGCCAGCAGTAAAAGTGAATGAGAAGGGCCACACGTCCGCACAAGACGAGCGTGGGAAGCAGCCCCTCATGCGCGCACAGATTCCAGAAAATGGAATCCAAGCTAGTTTTTGACGCCTGCGTGCGTAGACGCTGCGGCGCACAGTGCCCATAGGTATAGCTTTACATGAGACTTTGGTCCCACCTCTGCTTATGTCTTACATTCTAAACTTTTTGCTTTGTATTCCACTTGATGTATGTATAAACTATATTGAATAGGACACACAGATGCCCGTTGACCATATGTTACTGGTACGAAAGGAGTCTTGAATAACACAATATATTGTGGATGCATGACCACAGACTGTATAACTGTCTGCAGTGTGTTCCTCCACAAAGCGTGGAGTCCATTGAAGCATTCAGACTCTACTTTTAAGTTTTTTTGTGCAAGCTATCTTGTCATATACTTGAGTGCCTTGAGTGCTTTCACAAACGGCTAGAATATTAATATGTGTAAGGGACATATACATTATTCTGACTTTTAGAAAATGTTTTGTATGTATTTGACAGGACAATACAGCATGAGATGAAGATGGGGTTTTCAATGTCTGAATTTTAGAAAACAAGTCGATGTAATCCCTCATTCATTAAGGAGTGTTCAATCCGCAGTTTGAGAATGACTCTTGGATGAGAGTCAAAACGTGACTGCAACTGAATCTTTTACATTGTCTGATTTTCTAACAAAGTTGTCCAGTTGTTTAACAAGAATAGAGTTTGAAATCAACTTAACATAATTATATTTACTACAATCAGTATTTGGGTTGATCCATTCATGACAAATTTAAAGATTGTTTTGGGCATCATGGCCCTAGTGGAGATTGAATCTGTTTTGAAGGCAATATAAACAGTGCATACCTGAAAGTCTAATAGTTTGAAAGGAGACAGGATCGCTTAAACATATTTTTATCAAATGTCACTTGCCTTCCCTCTTCTACGTAATCCAGTGCTCAGGCAGGTTTGATTGGCTACTTGTTTTGTCAATCATCTGCCTCTGAGACTTACTTTGCACTGATCAGGAAAATAGTTATTTCTTGTCAGCCAAAATACTAACAAAATTCTACTTCCTGTATGTTTTCAGTGAAGAACTATTGTCACACGGTCCATTGCGCAAAAATAATATACTTGTTCTTATATGTATACAGGATTACAGTTGGCACGTGGCCCGTCCCATACTGCCCTCCACGCATTCAGCTGTACCTGCCTGCAGCTCATTTTCACGCTTACGAATTTCAATGCCTCCCCCCCGAAAGCCTCAACAGAATATACCCTGACGCAGCACTCTTCTTTTAAAGTGCGATGTTACTATTTCAGCCCACTGACCTTGCACAAGACAAAACGAAAATTCCCTGTATCTATAAAAGGGTCCACATATTTATTTATTTTCTTGTATTTATTATTAGACAGGACAGTTTTATCTTGAAATGGGGATTAGAGAAGGGAGAACATTCAGCAAATTGTGTTTCACGGCGCTGTGGCCGGTTGCCCGTGGAGCCCGGCATAACCACTCGACCACCGGGCAGAAAATTCCTGATTTATCCTGTGTCGTGGTCGGGGCCTCCAGGGTTTCGAAAAGAGGGTGAACAGAATAATCTGACGCTCCTCCCTCAAAAACTTTGAATATATCAAACCACATTTCCAGTAATTTAGTGCACTTCTACAGTCAAAATTAATTAAACATAGTCACAGTAATATAATATAGTTTTCATGTGGTGAACCAGCTCTGGCTATAATAAATTGCACCCTTTAAAGAAGTGATAGACAGTAAAACATTTTTTAAGAATGATCAAGTCATTCAGCTCATTGTTCTGCAAAAAACTGCTGCATTCACTCCTTTTAGTTGCTTATTTTTCCAGTGCATGCAATTAAAGCAGGCTCCTTTATAACAGGATATTTAGAATATAACTTTCCATATTAAACAACAAAAATGATAATTATATTAATTTATTGGTTGGCCACATGGTGCCCAAAGTGTGAGAGAGCACGGGTTAAAAAAAAACACCTTTTAGTTACCAGCCAATCAGACATGTCTTGGAGGGACACAATTAAAAAATAGGTAGGTATGGGGAAAGGAGCATGTCATATGAATTAAATTTGCCCCATGACTGCAACTGCCACCTGGGAAAGAATCTGAACCATCGCAGCACCTTCGCCGACACCACCGCAGTGCTTTGGATGGCAGTCTGAGCCCGGTGTAACCCGACATGAGCCAAACAATACACACCACAAAAGAGATGGGTAGTATTTATTCCTTTTTTATAGTTAAGATGAATAAACTTGTTCATACTAATTGTCTAAGTAAACGAAAGAAGCTAGATAAAATACAGTATATCTGTCCAAATCTCAGACTTTGATACAGACACTCAAATGCCGTTGTATGTAAAATATTTATTAGAATATTCACATAACAAGACATCAAGAACAAAAAGTTATTGGACTTATTAGAATATTATTACAAATAAAGTTTCTATGGGTATTTTCACATGCAATAAATATAACAAAGCTTGGAGTTAAGGTTAAATGATAAAGTTGCATTCATGATTACACTAACGCATACATCATTTGTCTTTTAATTTAAACATTACGGAAAGTCTTCACTGAAAAAATCACTGAAGCAGACAGTCCACGCTGCAATCTGTGAGGGATGGAGTGAGATCTGGGAAGCAGCATGACATTCTGCTTCGACGGAATGAGCTCCGAGAAATTCACCAACAAGGCTTCTTGTCCTCTCCAGGTGGGTGGGAAGTCCTTGCCCCAAGTGGAGGAGTTCAAGTATCTCGGGGTCTTGTTCACAAGAAGATGGAGCGTGAGATTGACAGGCGGATCGGTGCAGCGTCTGCAGTGATGCGGTCGCTGCATCGGACTGTTGTGGCGAAGAAGGAGCTGAGTCAAAAGACAAAGCTCTCGATTTACCGGTCAATCTACGTTCTTACCCTCACCTATGGTCAGGAGCCTTGGGTAATGACAGATACAAACGGTCGAAATGAGCTTCCATTAGAGATAGGGTTAGAACTCAGTCACACGGGCGGAGCTCGGAGTTGAGCCGCTACTTCTCCAGCCAGCAGAGGTGGCGTGGGCATGTTTCGAATGACAACTTCACGCGACCCATCAAAAATCTCCCACGACCCGAGTTTGAGAACCGATGGTATTCCTGGGTCCAGTGACTACTGCCATCTTGAGGACAAAAATCGCATGACGCGCTGGGGGCTGCCGCATCAGAAAGTCTAATTTAAAAAAAAAACTGATAGAAATGTATCATTGTGGTCAGGAGGGACCAGTGGACTTATAGAAGTCACTCCAGACTGAGCGCTACGTGGCAATAGTAATAAACTTTAGCCTACTTTTAGACAGTTTTAACTAACCTAATTTCCAACTGTCAGGGTGTTATATTTTAGGATCAGACAGTCACTCATCCAAGCACAAAGTCCGTGCTCTTGAAAACTTTGGGGGCTTATGGAGGAGGAAGCGCAGATGTAAATGTCCGCGAAGGTTTGTTGTGGCAAGTTGTAACTCGCAGCTGTGGATAAGGATCAAAACTTGTCTTCTTGAATTATCAGCCTTTTCATTTTAAATTGCATGTGCTGTTTTTCATGACTAACAGCGAAGAGGAAAAAGCATGCGATGATGTCTTCAAAATGGCGGTGACAACAAATTAGTCACGTGACTGAAACCATGAATAGACCATAGAACGTATATTCTGTAGGAGTGGACATAGCGAGTGTAAGACGATTTATACTTTTGTTCATTGTGTTGTATGCTGTAATGCCATGGTAATAGGCTATTTGGATGGAACTATTTGTGGGGCGTATTAATATTGCTGTGAGCAGGTCACGTGGGTGATATATAAAACAGGAGTTTGGATTGTTCCGAGAGAGGAGGGTGAAGTTTTGAGCCCGGATAAAAAGTATTCCTGAGGAGCTGTCCTTCTCTGGGTGATTCTTTCGAACCCATGACCTATTTCTCACCTGTAACACACCACAACGACTATATAACCCTGCGCTAGGAAGCGGCTCCTTCAGCTCCGGCTCCCATTCACTTTGCTTTTAGACCCATCATTCAGAACTTAAAATGTTCGTATTAAAAAGTTCAACATGATTCTTGGGTTTTATTTCATTGCTGTCTTTGTAAATCAACAAATTAACAAGACTAACTGACCAATCAGGTGCCGCCTTCTCTCGACGTCATCTCAGTTCGCAGCAGCAGTTTTATTGACGGCTAGCATAGCTCATTGGTAGGAAGCCACATGTGAAAACCAGCGACGTGGGCGGAAGTTGAACCTTCCTCAACCTCGCTCTGTGGTTGCCACCACACTCGGATTTTCAAATATGGAATTCAGCTGCAAATTAGCCGCTATAACTGCTAGCCACAACTGGCTGCAATTGGCTGGAGCCCGCCAGTAGGGCGTCCCTACATGTAGATGTCCACATAAGTGGCCCAACAGGTGTGAAAACTCCCATAAATTAAACCATGTTCAATGGGCCACGTTGTATGATACATTAAATCTTAGTCATTTGTAACAATTATGTAACAATGATTTGCTGTCCCTATGAACATTGTTTATTCTGTTTTTCACTGTCGCCCCTCGAGGCAACCACAGTTGGGATTTTGGGCTTTACAAAAATGTATTTAATTAAATTAAATTTGCCTTTTCAGTAATACAGTCAGTGGTTCTATTCAGAAATGTGTGTGTGTTTGTGTGTGCACGTGCGTGTGCACACACGTGTGTGTGTGTGCATGTGTGTGCCTGTAGAAACCAAGTGAGAAATGGCAATGTTAATTTTAATCTACTTAAAGTACAAAATTACAAAACTTTTTAATAGCTGTGTGAGGCTGTGCCGATGCCCTTGCAGAGTCTCACCATATGGCTCAGTGTGAGACATCCTGATGCATTGAGCACAGTTTCATATTTGTATACAGTATTTCCATGTATATGAGGAATAATGTGCCAGGCAGAAAACAAGCACAGCAGCCAGAAATATGGAGACGCTTTTGTTCCCCAGTTTCAATATTTTATAAGGTGCTCTTCAACATGCATACAGTGAAGTTCAGGGTGGATACCCCAAACCCCCACATTTGTCTCATTTTTGATAAAGGAATCTTTATTCTTGATTGGTTGTGGCCAGACATGCAATTGGCCCAGATTGCTATGATTGTGTCAGCCGTCCTCAGGGAGGCTGTGGATGCAGCAGTTACTGAGAAGTGAATCTACCTCAAAGTTGCACTCCTTTTTCTGGTAGAGGGTCTGTCACCTGCCTGCCTCCACGGAGATGTTTTTGCTCATCCTAGAATGTGCCATTAAAGGAGCTATAATATGCTAAATCAAATTAGAACTGTTTTCCTTTATTTACACAAAGTTGCATTGAGAGTGATTCGTACATGTTGAGTCATCTTTATTCTCCTCTACTCAAGACACTAATGCTCTAAAAATCCCAGTTGCACTCCCACTGTTCTACAATTGTTTGATAATATTAATGGATTGATTTCAAGCCATAGACAAACAGACAATCATTCACGCTCACATTCATTCACTAGGTTCAGTTTTACAGTTGCCAATTTACCTAACACATGCATGTCTTTGGATGGTGGATGCAGACTGCGAGGCGAGAGCTCTAACCGCTCTGCCACCGTGCACCCCATGTATGACCCTTTTCAATAGTTACATACTGTCCAACCAACATACAGATGCACAAACAAGTTCATACAAAATTGCACATACATTTGATGCAGTTAATGCAAACGCTAAAAACAGACAATATTAGCTTGTAATGGAGTGAGATTGTGCATCACTTTGCATTGTGTGGTTGCAGTAAGTTAACAACGTTCAATGATCTTGATGTTATACAAATCACAGTACAAAAAGGCTCTCATGTTCGGGTCTGCTGCACATTTGCTGTACATTGTGGCTCGATGACCGACACGCGAAAACAGGCCAGCCAGGCCCAGACGCAGCCGGCCGACAGAGGGTGGTCAGGCCAACAACACAACCCTCCACGGGAATGCAATCAGCCATTACCTCATGACCGTTTCATATAATGGCATGATTTTGTATCGACAAAAGCAGATAGAGTCGCTTCTGTATATAAAGCGGATGTTTATGGCTAGCAAAAAATGACTAGCGCCATGTCCAGATAAGCCAATTTCAGTTTCAATATCAATGGTTGTGATGCTCCCTGGTCTGAGACAGATCAGATTATCACCGTTGTGACTGTCATTGCGCTGCAGACCAAAGAAGACGGAGACAGTTTTAGTTTTTGCTTTCAACATTGCAGCAAATGTTCCTGTGCAATACCGTATCCTTCTTGTAAATGTCCCAAATTCCCCTCAATGATGTAAAAACCCATTGCACCCCCACTACGGATTTATCAGCGTCGCTATTTTGACTCAAATGTAAAAATAATACATAAATTGCTTGCTCCTGCGCGAAGCCGCTTGGTGCCACGTTCCAAATAAGAGGTGAGCATGGGCGGGAATTGGCTCGAGTCAATGGCGTTTAACAATTCAAAACAAAATATTGCTGTACATCTTTTGAATGAGAGACCTTAACGTGGGGACGCGTTATTCGATGGTAATGTGTCAATCACTCGCCTTCAAGTCAGTCCGGGAAATGTGGAGTGTTCCGGAGCCATTTTCCCTCCAGCCGTTAGCATTAGCCTTTAATAAATAGCAAATTATGAATAATCAATACGGTTTTGGGTGGTACTGGCCCATTGAGCGCATTGCCTGAGGTCAAAGCCTAGTTAATAATAACAATCATTGAGTGTTTACTGTAGACCCCTTGCCTATGGCCATGAAAGCAAATGGACCATTCCAACACCAGGCCTCAGTGTAACAGTTCAGCTTGTTTTGACCAAGGAAAACATTCTCTTAAAGCGGTTTCTTCCTCTTTTCGCTCACTTCCCACCCTTCAACTGAATTTGAAGGGTGTCAAGCCTTTTTAAAGACTATAAAACTATTTCAAATGTTTCCCTCATATCATCTGGGGACCCCCTGAAATCGTTTCGTGACCCCCAGCCCCGGGTTGAGAATCACAGCGCTAAACGATATCACATGCATTTCCCCCGGCTCAAACGAAATTGGGCAGTTTTGCATATGCATTAGGTCCCATGAAAATACTGCACTCAGCCAATCGATCTTTATTAGAATGGAACAAACTGCCAACAAATGAAAAAATCAGGGAAAGAAAAAAAATATTTTTAACAAAACAGAATTGTAGTATTTCAAAATGTAGAAAATAGATAGTGAACTGACTTAATTTACGAGATATTTATTGTTAAAGTAGTATTGTTTATTTTTTTAATTAAATGAATATGCTATTTGTGTATGCATTACATTGACTTATGCTGTTTGCACGTCGTACATGTATTTTAGTCTTCTTTGATTAATGCTCCTGTACATGATCCTCGTGAAATAAACTAAATTAACTTAACTTAATCTGGCCCTTGGAGCTACATATTGCACCGGAAAAATGTTGTCACCTTTTAAAATAATTAAAATATTCTATGGCTCATAAACTTTTGAAATTGGATGTTTTATTGCACATTTCAAAACTACCAAAACCAGTGATGTTTGGAAGACAAAGAAAAGTCAAATCATTTTCCTACAGAATTCACAATGACATAGCTCTCAATCCACATTGCCTTTAAGACAGATGCCCTTCCTCCTTTCCAAATGGGTTTGTCCTGTGGCTTGACACTGGCACGACTGATGACACGGGCCTGTATCTATTTGTACATGTATTATCCTTACATTTTAAAAGCTCTTTTCTACACTAGTTCCTTTCATCCTGTCTCAAACTATCTTTTTACTTGTTTGAAAATGGTTTCTAAAAATAACCCCTAAAGGTGAAGCTCTTTTTGGACATTGTAATCATCTCCCCCTTTTGAAAAGCGAACAAAAGGATAACGACAGCGTGGACGTCTGCATATGCCAGCGACGCCGTCTCCGTAAATGATGGACGCTTACACGACTGGGATCACCTGATATATGCACCCAAATTACTACGCTGACATTCTCCAGGAAAAAGGGGCCTATCTAAAAGAATATGATGTCTCTGATTGTTCATTTCACACAGCACCTGCTCACACTACCGGATCTGCGGGTCCACAAGCAGGCCAAGATAAAGGGGGCATTTAATGAATAGTGTGTGCCTCTCCTTCTTCAAATGTGGGAGACAATCTGACTTGTATGATAGTTTGTGCTCTTCACATCGACCTCATTGTCCCAAGGCACTTCCGTTTTATAATGTGTTGCGACAGGCTAAAGGTGGTGGGCAGTAAGACAAGAAATAGATGGATGGATAGGAGGGGTATGGATTTTAATAATACCTATTTTGCTAGAAGAAGCTATTTAGATAAACAGTCTTCCTGAAGATGTGAGACAGGTTCTACTCTGGCAATGTTCAAATCTAAGCTAAAAACAGTTTCTGTTTAGCTGTGCATGCGACCGAAAGGCTTTTCTTTGCACTCTTCTCTTTTATGTCTTGAATGTCTTGAACTGTTATGTCTTTTAATGCGTATTTCCTGTTGTGTGAAGCACTTTGAATTGCGCTGTGTACAAATTGTGCTCTACAAATAAACTTCTTGCCGATTCCGCGGCTGCTGATGCTCTGCAGAGGTCTGAGCTGTCCTGTGACGGTCCAGAGGGGGAAACGGAGGGAAAAATTTGGTTTACAACAAAACCCACTAAACTAAGTAACAATTACAAAAACAGAAAACCAAATCATATGCCATTGCTGAACATGCAAATGAGGCCAAGGTGAAAGAAGTAGCCTGGACTGTGATCTAGAGTTGAGGCTAAGAAGTTCATCTAAGTGTGAAACATGTGCGTCTATACGGCCAGGAGGAGGAGCTGTGCGATCCGCCTCCTGGGTTCAGCTCTGCAGGGGTCACGCTGGGAAGGACATGGGCCGCTCGGTCTGAAGCTCTGACGCCGACAACATCAGGCTGAAGTAGCGCTGGAGTCTCTTTTCCTTAAGAGGCGCAAGCAATGGTCTTGGAGAGATGGTCTTGAATGAGCATGGTTATCGCAGATCAAGGCTGAGTAAGATTTGTAACATGTAAAAAGGGTTCTTCGCTTGAGTTTGCTCAGAATTATGAACGAGAGAGACCAAAGTTATCTTCTTTGGTTGTCTCAAAAGTTCTTGAGATGAGATAAGATCAGCGGGGGAAGCCCTCTGTGTCTCTGTGCGTCTCTCCTTCCTTCTCCTTCAAGGTTCGGGTGGAATTAGCCTGGGGTTGGCCTGTGCCGGTGAGTCAGCCGACAGAGGCGGGGGGTCTGGATCTGGAATCTCCCCAAACATAGAGGCATCGTTTGAATATCAACCTGGCCTACATAGTTACACAGGTTAAAACGTTCACAAGACGAGTCAGGAGACAGTTACAGGAACAAGCAGAACAACATTAACATGACGCACAACTTTATATTTAGCTCCGTCCTGCGAGAGTTCTGACTGAGCCGAGGCTGTTCAGTCTCAGTGAATTGACTTGCATCGCGTGGGAAAGAAATAGATCTTAAGAGTCCAAATTCATCCAGTTTTAAAATACATGAATTCTTGAAACGAATGTCTGATCCACTTCTACACTGCAGCGTCTCTGTCTGTTTAGAAGACAATTAGAATGTTCACTAAGGGGGGGAAGGGGCCTGTTCCGAGTTGTTTTGAGGCTGTGATCGTCATGGCTGGATCTATGCTTCAGTTTCCCCGGTCAAAAAAAGGCTGGGACTGCACTTAATCGCTACATTGCCAGAGAAAGGGAATATATATCTCTGCAACGTGTTATGTTCAACGTCTAAAACAAGAGAAGACACATGAAGAATCCAAGCTCATTTTGTAATACGGCACCGATATAGAGGTTGTCGAACCCTATCCTGCATTTACCTTACACCTTAACACATCATTTCAATCATAAAATAAATAGAAATAAACTGTTTTTAGTTACATATCCGATTCTGAGACTGTACGAGGTCTTTTTGTGCGCAGTTTGCATGTGTTTGGGTGTGTTATAGTTGTGTTGCCGTTTGATAGAGGGTTAAGGTTAGGGTTATTTTAAAAAGGTATGTAGCAATGTGTTAGCTGTGGGAAAATAAAGAATTAAGTAAACCCGTGTCGCCCTGGTGTCTGAAGACTCTGGCTTCGATACCGTCTCACCTGAGTTCAAGTGCTGTTTGGCTGAGTTAATGCCGGCTCCTATTGTAAAGCCTCGCACACACACGGCCGTTCTTTCTTTCTAAATATAGCGGCTTTTACTCGGTGCAGCCATTGTGCTATCTGCTGCTGAACTCATCCATTATCTGCACAAGTACTTCAGCACTCTCTCCCCATCTCCAGCCTCCAAAACTCCATCAAGTCTCAAGAGTGAAAGAGCAAGCACGTTATTCTTCTGTTTGCGGTAGAACACTCAAACCATGATGGAAAATGTATTATTATTGCATTCATTAATGTTGTAACAATGGAAAAGCTGTTGATGTACATATGATTGATTTTGGTTGGATTCAGAATGAAACATAGATAATAAAAATAGCGTCGAACCGAGGTCATGCCATAATAAACCCGCTTCTTTCTTCCCACTGCGCACGACTGCTTTGGTTTCCTGTCGAGGGGAGTCGGTACACACAGGATTCAGTTGTTTGTTTAGAGGGAAAATAAACACTTGCAAACCAGTAAATCATAAACTGTAGAAGGCAGTCGAAAAGAAAGTATCCAAGTCACTCTGTAGTTGTGAAAAATATGTTAAAAGTCTATCATTTCACATGGACAGCCTTGATTTTTCTACACTAACATGTCTTTGTCAGGGCAGGATTTTATTTTACCTGCGTTCTTTTGATTAAAAGGTGGAATTTTTCTTAACCGGACCACCCGCTGCTTTTTGGCCTTGGCCTTGTTTATTAACGTTTATTTAACGTAATCAATCAAAGTTTATTTGTAGAGCGCAGTTCATACAAATGTAACTCAAAAGTGATTTACAACAGTTAAAACATGCTAAAATCACAATACAACATACATCACAAGGCAAAAATAAAAGCATAAATAATTACGTGAAGATGTAATTACGCAAAAGCACAGCTAAACAATTATGATTGTAAAGAGTTGAATACTGTTTAAATATATTTATGTAAACAAGAATATGTGATCAAAACCCTAATCAAACTACCAATAGATTTTTAGAGAACGGGTTAAAGCCACAAACAAGACAGCCTAAACTAAGACCTTTTTTTAATTTTTTTTTTTATTGAATGCTGTAAGTTGTAAGTTAATGCACTTCAACAGAATAAATATACACAGAGTATTTCTTTAATTCCAACAAAAGAAGCCCGGCGTTTACGATAATACTAGATGCAAATGCAGCTCAAACAATGCCATTCTTCCGCTTATTTGTTTGTATTTTCGGCATTGGCCAGCGCTATATATTACACATTAACACATGTGCAACTCCCTTTTTAATCGTTTCCACAGATCTAAAACGCACAGACTGCCAGCTGTTGCCGCGCTAACGTCCATTCACTAAACCGTCTGCTGACAATAAAGACATCAAGCGCCAACTAATTACAATTACGTCTCTGTGGCCAATTACATGAGTCACTTCGCAGTTGTCTGTACAGCGGAGCATTTAGTGAACCGTTAGGAAGTGTCGGCTTTTATTTCACAGAGATCGGCTGTGCGATGGCGGTGGCGTGGTGTTTTGACTTCTGTTCGTATGCAGAGAGAAAACAGGCGCGTGGCGAGAATGTGGCCGCCGACGCCAAGTTCGCGGGGCTTTCCATTCCATGCAGTGGGAGGAGATGAAAATAAGGGCTTTGTCATTTTAGATACAGGGGGAGTGGTAATATTGGAACTATTTAAAAAGAAATATCTAACAATATCTTTATCCATGTGAGCGTGCAAAATGGGGAAATAAATAATCATGAAGGAGCAGCACGAGTCAAATGTTAACTAAGACAAAGATGTTTAAAAGTAGTTGAACATTGACATTAGGCATTCTTGTGGCTTTAAGTTGTTTTTAAACTTTGTTGGGATGATTTGGATTTGTAGGGATTTTTGGGACCTTGGGATAATGAGTATTTCACATTTTGTCATTGGTTGATTTGGCAGGTTATTTTTTGTTTGTTTATTTTATTGTTTTAAGTTACACACAAATCATGACTATTTCGCCGTGACAAGTCATCAAACTAGATGTAAAGATTGTTAACCCACTGTCCTAAAATAAGCGATCAAGCCGTGTGTTTTGACATGAACATACGGAATAGTGACGTCACGCTTTAGCCTTAGCATCTCCTTTGTTTGCGCGGGTTAGCTTAGCTTTGGCCCCCTCATTGTTTGCATGGGTCCCATTAGCATTGCCCCTTCATGCTACTTCATGCTACATGCAACTTCCTGCATTTTCTTTTCAATATTGTTATCCATTGTCCTTGAAATGTAATCAAGGTGCAATGATGACTTCTATTGTCCAATGTTGACAAGTAAATTATTATTCACTTTAGGGCGTTTTTTAGAATGCAGAAGAATGCACTTGAATGCACTTTAAATGCAAAGCTTTTTAAACTGATATTGAATGTTTTATACTGATAGGAACCTGGCCAATGCAGAAAACAGGACATGCAATATAATAAATCCATGTGCACACACTTTCCTTCTAGCCCAAAGAAAATAAGGAGAACCTTAAAATCGACTACGGAGATTTGTACACGGAACCAGCTCTGCCCGGGCTGGATTGGAGGCTCTGGTAAACTCTGGTACGTTCACACACTCAGTGCTCTGCGACCCATTTCTCAGCTAATCACACTCACTTCTCTCTAGACTCTCGAATAGTTGCTGTTTTTCTCAACCGTGTCTTAAACAGTTTTGCTGTGCGTTTAAACTGCATAACGGTTGGTAAAAAAAATGTTGTTGTCGAAATACATAATGGCAATGAGAGGTCTTTTTCTTTTTTTAAAAATGTTTTTCTTGATTTTTTGAACCGCAGGCTTCATTAGACAGGACAGATGACAGAAAGGGGGGATGAGAGAGGGAAGGACAGGAAGCAAACGTCGGAGTCAGGAACAGAACCCACGACACCCAGGAGCCCAGCACACGTGCGCTGCGCCCCAACCACTCGACCCCCGGGGCAGCACATGAGAGGCCTTTTTCATCGCAGACAAACAAAACTTGGCACAAGCGAATGTCAAGACAAGTAAAACTAAATTATGCCCCCACCGTCAACCCTACAGAAGTTGGCCATAGAGGGGGAAATCAAGCCTGGGATATTCATTCAAAAGGATTGGAAATTGGTAATTCTTTTGATTGATAATTCTTTAGATTTGTGATAAAAATGTGGATGTGGCAAACATTTTTCAAAGTATTATACGTGCCTATGTCTGGAATGTGCATGTCCTTTCCCAGTCTCATCCTCCATATCACATATACTATCTACTGTAATAGGATAGTATACCAAAAAGCCTGAAAAAAAAAGAATTTGTTTTTCATGTTCACGGTCACTGAAACTATATTTTTTGAAATTGGCATGTTGCTGCTTCGGTTTTTCCAGGCAAATCGCAAACGTACAAAGGGTCTTCATATTTTCAAACCAGCGCCAGAGCACGTCTCCAGGTCGGGGATTAAACCCGCATTTATGAGATGGATTTCTCTAACCTCGCTTCGGGCCAGATACGATGAAACAAAACAATCGTACCGCGCGCGCCTTCTGGATACATATCAGAAGCGCACAAGACAAATAAGCCTGTCAAAGCTAATCTCTAATCGTCCAAAGATACAGTGGGCCGCTCCTATTGAGGAATAATGTTGTCAGCGCTGTGATGGAGATTGAATAAAAGTCTCCATAGTCCGCCTTGAGGTTGAAGTTTGATGTTTTATTGAGTAACCGGGTCAACAGAAGAGCTCGCCTGCCATAGGAATTGAAGTATAATCATTAAATGGGCCTAAAAGGAGGGTAAAGTTTAAATGGTAAAAATACATCATGAGGTTAGACCCAATTTGTCCCGTTATCAAATGGTGTCACAAGTTGAATTTACTGTTAAACCAGCTTGCAGCCCTAACTAATATGTTGTTTCTCATAAACCTTTTGTGTCCATAAATTGATACAAATCTTTTTTTTAACTTTCCGGCTGCAAAGGGGAATTTATCGTCACAGCAACGCCTCAAATTCCAGTATATCCTTCATTGTTTTCTAGAAACACAGGGTATTTAAGTGGTCCAGTCAGTGTTTTAAATGGGCCGGTAAGATAAACACGTTTAGCCGGCTGCTGCTTCAGCTGAACACACTGCTGTCTAAAGAGTGTGCAACAAGAGGATTGCACTACATTGAGAACTTCTATCTATTCTGGAAACGAGAGGACCTGTTTAAGCGAAATGGCCCACACCTATGCAGAGGTGGAGTGAGGGTGCTGACAGAGAACCTGCTCCACGCTCTGAGGCTTTGGACTGGGCCTTTTACAGGGTCCTGAGCTGAGAGTTAGAGACGAGAGGAATGAGAGAATTCCTAATCCATCAGCCACAGAGCCAATGTTTCAGCTCCAGCGTCTCCAGTGAAGGATTCATCAGCAGCAGCAGCACCACAACAATCTCCAAGGATTCATGCCCAACATCAGTTCCTTTGCCCACACGGTCCTCATCACAGGCCTTGGACCCATCTGTGACAGGCCCGGTACTACCCCTGTCATCGCCCTAAACCTCATCGTCCCTGCAACATCTACTCTCACTACAGAATCCTCACTCTCCTTTTCATCTCCACTTTCACCCAGGGGCCTTCCCAACCAACTGAAAACCTCAGGGACCGGCCTCCTGCTGGTGCCCAGAGTCAGGACTAAACATGGAGAATCTGTGGTCCAGTTTTGCTAAAACAGAGACAGGCCTCTACTCTGACTATGTTCGAATTTTGGCTAAAACTATTTTGTTTAGCTGTGCATACGACGGAAAGCATTTTATTTTCACTCTTCTCTTTCATGTGTCTTTCACTGCATTTTTACTGTTGTGTGAAGCACTTTGAATTGCTTTGTGTACGAAATGTGCTTTACAAATAAACTGTTTAAGCTGAGCTAAGGCAAAAGGGCAGCTTAAGTCTGAGTTTGTCACCAAAAGGTAAAGCTATGATTGTTGCTCACTGTGAGGATCTATGTTTGGAGCAAAGGTGTTTTTACACAGTCTCAGTCGTGCCTTATGTCATGGCCAATATATTTCTGATATGCATATTCTATCTGACTAAAGCAGTAACTTCTGCTCAGGCGCTCCTCCTTCTGCGGGACCTCCTCACGTCCCGCCACCGAACTGTCGACGCGGACAGTAAATGTGTCCGTTTGTCATATTTGCAGTATGCTTATCAGTGAGTGTTGTGGCGTTGAAATAATCACTGTGAAGAGCTTCTGCAGAGGTTTAGGGCAGCGGTCCCCAAACTGAGGGTTAGGCCCCAGGACGAAGTCACATGTTTAAATACATTTGTAAAACTCGTAATATGTATTCATTTTATTATAGTTGAAAATCGCACTTCTTTTTGCCCATTTAAAGCGCTGTGTCCGGTCTTGTAATGTAAAGAGCTAGGTTGAAGTAGGAGAAACAATACAGTACATCAAAACGGGGACTAAACTCTGCACTAAACCTGGATATAAACTCGGGACTAAATCAGGACAAGAACATGACTGAACTCGCTCAAGTGTGAAGTCACTTAAATCAACCAAATGGTACACTATGACTTTTCTGTGTGTCTGTGTCGATGTTATTGGCGTTATCTGGAATAGCCCAAGTCCAAGCCCAAAAACACCTTGAAAAACACGCATTCTTACTGTGAACGGGGTCGCCTCTCCACAGATCTGACCAGTAACATGGCCCGGTGATGATGTTGTCCATGCAGATGGGTACTTTTGATGCCTGTAAGCGGAACATTCCAGGAAAAAACAATAACATCTTTGTAGAGACGCGCAGATGGCAGAAAAACTTTAAGTACGAACAGCTGGTCATGTTGCTCTGGTCATGATAACATTTACTTGTTCCTTTTCCTTGTCAAAGTAAATATATATATATATGTTCTATATTTGTTTACTTCTTATAAAACTTAGTCAAACTTGCAAACCAAACTTGTGTCGGGCTTCTGCATATGTCAAGCAGCCAGTGTTTCTGCTCTCTGCCCTCGACGGTCTGGCAGCAGAAGTTTTTCTTTTACCAGCTCACAATCCATTTTTGGTACACAGCATTCGTACAGTAAAGTGCATCACAATTAAAATATAGTTTATCATGAAGTAGTCTGACTTGTGGCGCATGCTGATACAATTATGGGATTTAATTTAGCCGTGCAGACTCCATTCTTTTGTCTCATGATTTTCGTGGTTTGGCACGACATTCTACTTTTGGTGCATGTCCTTCCAAACTATTTAGCATAAAGTAGGGCCAGTAGCTGATTTATTTTTAAAAGCAACGTAATGTCAAAGAAGCAAGTTGAGACATTGAGAATAAAGTGTATTTCTTGTGCCTTTATTGTGTTACATGAAAAACACATCGAAGCAATTTCCATGGATTTATGTTTTGGTCCTTACAGTTGTTGAGAACTTAGACGTGGTTGAAGGAATTCCCAGCTCAGATACAAGATAAACTGACATGTGACCACCACCATAAGTGGGCAAGGCTTACAGTTTGCTTGTCACTCATGGTTCAAAATCCGGTCGCCTTTATTGACTACTGTGTAATGCTGGACTTTGTATAGTATTTGTGCTGATCATTTATTTAGTCTGCATCATTCAAAATTATGAAAAGGCTTAAAGTCATGAGAATAATGATGATGTGACGTTTCTGCACACTCTTTGGATATATTTCATTCCCATTTGATTTGCGCCTCTGTAGATTCTTTAGGAACGACAACACAACCGTTTCACCATAATTCAACTTTACAGTCTCTGGCCATTTAAACTCCAGGGCCAGTTCTCCAGCAGGCGCCGGAGTCGAGTTGTCTCAGTAATTACACCCGCACCGTTTCCTGACCAGGTGGTTGAGAGCACTACTTTTATTGGGCCGGCATTGCACCTCACAGGTCAGGCAAGGGCAGTGTGAATTTGATGAGGCTCCACCAAGAACCACTGTTCCCAATGATGAAGAGTTTATGGGGGGGGAGAAAAACCAAAAGGTTTACAGTTTAGTAGTGTATTTATCAGGGACAATGCACATAAAATACTGGCCTAGATGAAATTCTCGGACTGATCAAATTCTCAAAATATGGTTGGAATACGTTAAAAGAGATTTTAAACGTTAAAAGAGTGGTAAAAAAAAATAATGGTTAAACCTCGTCAGTCTGCGACAATAAAGGAAGTCTTTGATTTCTGGCGTTGAAGTCTGAGAGGTAAAAAAAAAAGTATGTTTATATGGATTATATTGTCTTTCATTTGGATTGCACGTGCCATGTCTGGTCAGCTGATTTGAACAGGGACATCAAACTCTGACAGTTGCCAGTACACCGCAAGGACAGATTAGCAACGCCATGTATGAAATATCGTCTCTGTGTAACAAAACATGCCTGGGTGAAACAAGAACAGCATTCTACACCAGAAAAAAATAAACAACAAACAAAATCATCAATTCGTGCACTCGAGCAGCTAAGCAACAAGCGAGTTCAGTAGCAAATACCGTCGTTGGGTCTGGGAAGCCATTTAAAACCGAAAACATGCTCAACGTAGCGGATGAGGGGGTGCGCCAACTTTCTCGTGCCTAGGATACAATTCAGAAGAAGTTGGAAGACAGATGGCGCTGTCGTCCAACTGCTCCAAGTAGTAGCCACGGTTTGTTTGAACCAGCTGACCAGACATGTCACAGTAGCATGAGCAGAGTGCAGCCAAAACAACCTAGGACTTAGGACTTTATCAACCTAATCGTACTTGTATTTTCTGGTATAAACTGGGATGGAATAGCTGACCTTTGCGTTGGTGGTCCGGCCCTGTAATCACTGAACCGATGCTGTACGATCACACCTATATTAAAAAGTAAAAATAAAGTCTATCGCTAAAACAGGCACATGTCATTTCTGGACAGTTTCACAGCATTTTGACAAACTTTGAAGTCATTTGAACTCTTTGCAACTTGTTAAATTGCTTGTTTTTTTCCACATTAGTTCTCAGCAAGCAGAACTTTTTTTTTGGTCCACTTTACTGCAGGTAAAATATATATTGTCGAGCTCTATCCATCTCCTCCAATCACCAATACCCTGTGCTGCTCTTGCACCCTGTTGCTCTGACATCATTGCTGCCGCGGTTTGTTTTAAGGGACAATAAGATGTAATCTACGACTCCCGGGAGAATCATTTTGGTGTCAGAGGAAAGTAAAAATCACACTTATGCTTCTGTAGGTTTATAGATTGTGCCAATGAACCAGGAAGAAAAAAACATCCAGAAAGTCGAGGCTATTGCTTTTGTTGTGCTTTTTTTCATTTGCTGTGAAGTGAGCTCTTTGCTCCAGGCGAAGGGTTGAAGGTTGGACAAAAGGGTTGGGAAGGTTTAGCAAGATGTAGGTATAAGAGCTTGTCCACGGTTCATAGGATGTGGTTGATGTGAGGTTTTCTTTGAAATATTACTGAAGGCAACGCTACAAGTCTTGTTTCAATCACGTCTGAAGGTTTTAGGCCGTAGCCTCGAGTAAAGACTTAAGAAAAGGGTGACCGGGTTGTTGACTTGTGAAATTCAGAACATGAAGGAATGAAGAACATGGCAAGAAAGTATATACATATATATATATATATATATATATATATAAAATTTTCTTTCTTGGATGCTTCTCATTTGGAAGTTTGGCATATTTCTTGTACATGAAGTAGAAACGGTGGGTTTTCTGAAAGCTGAAATCTGCTTTAGTCATTAGTTGTTTCCTAGTTGCACCCTAGCACACACACACACACACACACACACATTCATTCACTGAAGTGTTTCAAGTCCTTCATTAAAGTGGAAATGTTATCTTGAGGCTTTAAATAATGTTTAAATTGGAAAACACACTTTCCAAACTACACTTCCGATTCCAATTTGGTATTGAGCTGTTGGGGTGGTCACTGCTGCTCGTGGGCATGAACAATGTAAAAATAGATCAAATGAAGCCCTGAAGCAATGGAAATGTTATGCTAATGTTGTTTCTTCATCGTGAACACACCTTGACCACAGAACGAGAGGGTTTGTGGACTTAAAAACGGAGGTGCTTGTCAGTGGTGCAGCATTTAAGGTTGTTGCACATGTGAATTTGCTGCCACCGTGGCGTCGTGGGTTCGATTCCTGGCCTTGACCTTTTGCTGAAAGGTGTCACGTTTTCTTTTTTTTTTTGTCTTTTTTTTATAGTTATTTTTTTACTGTGCACAAAAAAATCTGGATTCTTACCTGTGACGCAACAATCCGGAAAAATAGAGGATACAACCTTGTCAACAAGATTATTGAAAGAAGCGCGAATGAAGCAACTCTAGGTGTGTGTTTGCTGAAGGGACACGACAACATGGTTAAAAGCTGAAAATATTCAATTTTGCACACTATTTGTCCTTGAAATGTACCTTTTTTTTTCTTTGCTTTTTACTTGCCTGACCAGCCAAGACCACACGCTTTGAAAATACTTTACAAACGATATTTTGGTCTGGGATTATTTCGTGTCTCGCCCCGATTTCCAAAGGGCACAATCGCCTTTATTTGTCCCACGATGGGAAAATTCCACTGTTGCAACAAAGGGTACAGAAGCAGGGTGGTTGGTTTCGTGAAAATATGAAAATATTTAAAGCGATTGCTGTACGAGCTGGTGCAGTTTAAATGGCTCTTCTCAACCCTCCATCGATTTTCCTGTAGAACACAAACTCACTGGTTACGGCTGAAACTGCATTGAGATGAATTGAGGCGGGGGGGGGGGTAAAACTGCGAAGTGGAGAAGCTTGTTTAACCGATGAAAGTAGGGTTTGCTTTGGGGCCGTTTGTGCTGTGTGCAGAGAGAAAAGAGCGAGTTGAGGGATGGAGAAGACGGAAGAGTAGGGAAAGAAGAGCAGAGACGATCGAGAAAAGAGCGGTGAGGCAAATAGAAGCGAGAAGAAATAAAAGAAGGAGTGAGAGAGTGAAGAGAAAGATGAGAGAGGAAAACACTGAGAGATGAGGAGACATAAAAGGGTGTCTGAATAGAGGAGAGACCATCGGAGGAGCGAGAGAATGCATGGAGATGAGAGAGTAGATATAGGGAAGATGGAGAGAAGGTCAAGCAGAGACAAAGAAGTAGAGAGAGAATGCAGACAGAAGAGAGAGAGAGAGAGAGGGGAGGGGAGCACAGAGCGGCGTTGGGATGGGCACACATGACTCTGCAGGTGCTGGGACTCTAATCCAATGAGACATCTGCACCGGGGCCACCTCCACATCACCCCAATTACTCCATGTCCCCCACAGATCATAGACAGCTCAGCCAGTCTGTGTGGAGGCTAATTTTGGTCATTTATATAATGAGGAGCAGCTCTGAGCTAACCCTACATCCAGTGGGGTGAAAAAGTGTTTGCTTCCTTCCTGGTTTCTTATTGTTTTGCATGTTTGTCACACTTAAATGTTTCAGATCATCAAGCACGTTTAAATAATAGTCAAAGAAAACACAAGGAAACACAACATGCAGTTTTTAAATGAAGGGTTTTTATTTATGCATGGCCCTGTGTGAAGAAGTGTTAAAAAAAAAAAGTGCAATTTCTCTAGCGACGCCCCGACCTGATTACTGCCACACCCGTTCCCAATCGAGAAATAGCTCAGATGAGAGCTGTCCGACAAAGTGAAGGGGACCAACAGATCCTCGTAAGCTCGACGTCATGCTGAGATCCAAAGAAATTCAGGAACAAATGAGAAGGAAAAAGAAGAAAAGGTTCTAAAGCCATTTCTAAAGCTTTGGGACTCCAGCGACTCCACAGTGAGAGCCATTCTCCACAAACGGAAAACATGGAACAGAGGTGAACCTTCCCAAGAGTCGCCAACCAAAATCACCCCAAGAGCACAGCGACGACTCATTCAAGAGCTCACAAAAGACCCCCACAACAACATCCCAAGAACTGCAGGCCTCACATGCCTCCGTTAAAGTCAGTGTTC
The DNA here is from genome assembly GCA_015082035.1 of Chaenogobius annularis. Lineage (NCBI taxonomy): Eukaryota > Metazoa > Chordata > Actinopteri > Gobiiformes > Gobiidae > Chaenogobius > Chaenogobius annularis. Next base: position 2,264,618 of record BJKM01000106.1, read on the forward strand.
ATGACTCCATCAAAAGAGAGGCACAGGGCAAAAATGGCCTGAAGACAAGACAAGAACCACTGCTGGCTAAAAGAACATTAAGGGTAGTCTCAATGTTGCCAGAAAACATCTTGATCCCCAAGACTTTTGGGAAAATACTCTGTAGACTGACGAGACAAAAGTTGAACTTTTTGGAAGTCATGTGTCCCGTTACAGTAAAAAATATGGGGGTGGTAGTGTGGGTCTGGGGCTGGTTTTAGCTGCTTCACAACCTGGAAGACTTGCCGTGATACCATAAAAATCCTGAAGGAGAATGTCCGGTTGTTCGTGACCTCCAAGCTGAAGCAAACTTGGGTTCTGGAGAAGGACACTGATCCAAAACGCACCAGCAAGTCCACATTTGAACGAGAAAGGAAAAAACTAAAATTAAGACTTAAGAGCGGTCTAGTCAAAGTCCTGACCTGAATCCTATTGATGCTGTGGCACTGCCTTTTGAAAAAGTCTCTGTTCATGCTCGCAAACCCTCCACACAATGCAAAAATGAGTGGGGTGGTTATCGCAAACACTTTTCCACACAGGGCCATGTAGGTTTTGGTTTTTTTCTTAATAATGACAAGGCAAGTTTATTTTGTATAGCAAAATTCGTACAAAAGGCAATTCAAAGTGCTTCACACAGCAGGGGAAAAAAATGCATTTAAAATCACAAAGGCAAGACGGAAATCACAAAACCTCTTTTAAATTTCTATTCATTCAATTTAATATAAAAACCTTAATTCAAAAACTAATCTAATTTAAATTTGTATCATGATCCGAAACATTTTAAGTGTGAAAAACATGGAGAAAAAAATCAGGAAGTGGGCAAACGCTTTCACACTATTTTCTTTTTTTTATATAACAAATGTTTATACAAATGATGCAGAGTTTGAAATGTTACCAGGGTCAGTGACATAGATTCATCCATTTGTTTTAAAGGTTGTTTCCCGCTGATATCATTACTAAATAAAACTGTTACGGTCAGCAAATATACTTTTCACAGCTCAGAGAGGGACAACTGGTCTTTTTTCAGTTAATGCTTAAATCAGTTAATGCTTTAAAACATCACCAAAATAAATGGATTTCTAAACCGTCGTTCATGTAAAGCGCCTTGCTGCACGAGCTCCTCCCCATCCATTCTTCCTTTTTACGCTCCTCACTGTCATGCAGAGGTGACTTCCACTGTTGACTTTGGTGCGTGTGGCTGACAGTTGGTGTGTGCTTTTTGTGGAGGAACAGGACAATATGTTGGAGGTGTCCTGTAGCCTGTGTGTGGAGGCCGTTACAGCAGGCAGTCCAGCTTGGTGCAGACAGCAGAGGAATGGATTTGAGACCCGCCCATCCATCACAATCTGCCCCATTTTCATCCACCAGAATCCATCACTAGAGATTTGGCCCACAGTCACTTTGTCAACCGGGTAATTTTCAAACGGTGGGGAAAAGATGGGTGACGATGTTGAAAGGCATGCACTGAAGCAAGTATTGAATATTTTGCTATATGGCTGCTGAAAGATGATAAGAGAGAGTCTGTTTTGGAACATTATATCATTTCATATCGTTTTCCTTCTATATGGAACTTCCTTCAGTCACACATTCAGACACCAAATGTACATAAAAACAGTTTAATGTTATTGTCAAACATTTCTACTTACTGCCAGTGGCACACCATTAGAACTCTTGTTAAAGTACCCACGCATGGATAATATTAGGGGGAAAAAAATTATCCATAGCCAGGTCAGATAATCTAGAAAATTGTATTTAGATTTTTCAGCTTCAGGAGTTAATCACTCTGCAACTGCGACTACAACTTTGTTTTCAACATTTTCATAAAAATTCCAAATGTGAGCCATAATTATGTACTTCCAACTCATCTAAGAAACGAATTTTTCAATCTTTTAAAAAGGGTGCTGGACCTGGTCTCAAAAGCAAAGCTAGTTTATGCAAAGCTGCCCAATCCTAATCAACTCATTGAGTTTATAAGCCTTTCACAACTTCCAGAGGCTGCCAGTTTAGCACACATACAGACCGACATTTTTGCCCATTCTTCTTTGAAAAACAGCTCATCCGTCAGATTTGATGGCGAGCAGAAACAGTTTTCAGATCTTGATTGGATTTACCTTATTTTTACTATAAGGCGCTGGATTGTAAGGCGCACTGTCAAAATGGTCTATTTTTGAACTTGTCCATATATAAGGCGCACCGGACGATAAGGCGCATTAAGCTAAACAAACAGTCCCAACCTTGTTCATGGAACACGTTCTGACACAGTCTGATACCAAATACGTTGCATATTCACAGTAACTCAAAATGCTCAGGTATAACACGTAAAAAAATCCTAATCAACTCATTGAGTTAAACGTATAAGCTAAATCAAACGTTAGCTTTCACAACTCAAAAATGGCTCAGTATAACACGTAAAAAAACACAGTCAGATACCGCTAAATCAAACGTTAGCGTATTCACAGTACAGTAACTCAAAATGGCTCAGGTATAACATAAAAAAACACACAGATACCCTAAACAAAAAATTGGCGTATTCACAAGTAATCAAAATGGCTCAGGTACAACACGTAACAAAAAAAAAACAGTCAGATTACCGCTAAATTAAACGTTGGCGTATTCACAATAACTCAAAATTGTTCAGTTAACACTATATCACGTAAAATAAAACATAATACACTCACACTTTTTCAGTTTATTCCTCGTCCACAAATCCTTCAAATTCCTTATACACACACTGTAATGTTATGGTGAAGCACAGTATTACTCCGCGACGCTCCTCGCTACCGTAACCGTAATGCTGGAAGTGGTGCGGCTTTGTAGTTTACCAAAGTTGTGATAAAACATTTTGACGGATTTTTGAGCGCTTGTACCACATAAAATCGGTTCGAGATCAGTAAGCACAACCAGAATTAATCATATATAAGGCGCTCTGGGTTATAAGGCCGACTGTCATTTTTTGAGAAAAATAAATTTTTAAGTGCGCCTTATAGTGCGGAAAATACGTAGGTCTGGACTTTGACTGTCTTTATGTTTTAGAGTCGTTGTCCTGCTGAAGGTGAAGCCCAGTCTCACGTCTTTTGCAGACGCCAACAGGTTTTCTTCCAAGATCGCCCAGTATTTGGCTCGATCCATCTTCCTATAAACTCTGAGCAGCTTCCCTGTCTTTGAAGAGCAGCCCCCCAGCATGATGCTGCACCACCATGTTTGTCTGTGGTTGTGCCATACGCTTTCCATTTCCGTATGATGGATTGAACAGTGCTCCGTGAGATGTTCAAAGCTTGTGAAATCTTTGTAAAACCTAACCCTGCTTTTAAACTTCTCCACAACTTTATCCCTGACCTTTTTTTTTTTTTGGTGTGTTCTTTGGACTTCATGATGCTGTTTGCTCCTCAACATTCTCTTAACCAACTTCTGTGGCCGTCAGAGAACAGCTGCATTCATACTGGGATTATATTACACACACTCTATTCAACCATTAGGTCAACATTTATATCTTTCAGTAATCATCAGGGAACTTCTGACTGCAGTTGGCTGCACTCAGGGAAAAGAGGCTGAATACTTTAGCACGCTGCACTTTTTCAGTTTTTTAGAAATCATGTATAATTTTCCATCCACTTCACAAATGTGCCGCTTTGTGTTGCTCTTTCACAAAAAAAGCCAATACAGTTTGTGGTTGTGATGTGGAAAAGTTCAAGGAATACGAATACTTTTGAAAGCCTCTGTACTGGTGCGAAGCGAATTTTGATAAAATACATGAAAAAAAAAATCACGTACAATTCCTTGAAAGTTACACAGTGACTTTACTGGGGGAGGGTCTGTCACAGGTCTGCTCGTCTCCATGGAAATGTCATGGCTTTCCCAGGAATGTTCCACAGTATGGTTTCAAAGTTACATGTCTTTTTTCAATTACAGGTGTTTATATTGCTAAAAATAATACTTGGTTTGGTTGAGTCACCGTCTTGTCTCCATGGAGATAGAGAAGTGTTAAGCCATTTGCCAGAAAACTTAAAAATGAATCAAACTAATTTAATGGCCCCACTATTTGAGACATTTCCCGGACACTGGCCTCTCCTGACAGGGAATGTTCAACACCCATAAAAAAAGTCAATAAAAGTCCACTTCAATTGTCAATGCCCATGTTTTTATTTTACTAAAACAATGTGGGAAATCCAGCCCTCCCAGTGTTTAAAAGAGTCCCTTTGTATTTATACTGCTGACATATTGATCCGCGGCTGGTATGTGCCCCCATCCATGGTGTGTTTTAAAATCCATCACCCCTGACCCTCCATTTGCTCCATGTGGACACATCACAGATTGCCAATCTTGTTCAAACAGTGTTCCCCCAGAGGGCCATCGCAGGACAACATACGCTTTTACTATATCTCCCACTGTAATGCTAACATTTCAACCCGCCATGTTCTTTGGTCACTATGACTGCGCTGGAAACTGTGGGGGCAAATTGAAACCAAGACAAATGGATAGGGCCCATAGGAAGCTACATTTATCAACAAACAATCTCGTTCAAGCTCCCCAGGAGGGGTAAAGGGCTGGTGGGCTTTAGTACAAAGGTTTACTCATTTACTTGAGTAACAATTTTAATATAGTTGTTCTTCAGAAACTATACTTTTACTTAAAGTATACTTGGGTGAAACGATTTAGTGACACAAGCTTTACATGAACACTACAACATTACTTTTATCAATTTAATGTCCTTCCAATTCAAATTATAAATGCATCTTGACAGTTGGCCTGCTGTATATTACTTTAACTTGATCAACAATGTCCACTTAAGATTTAAGTTAAAAATAACATTAAAAGATGGACCACTACTTTGTATTTCTACTTGAGTGATATTATCTTCTTGTACCCTTTTTTAGAAGTCAGTTTGGCTGCTCTACCCACCTCTGGTTTAAAAGTAAGTGTTGGTTTTGTGAAGGCATAAATATAAAAAGTGCATGGAGAGTCTCAACAGAGCTGTCACTCGTAGGTATCGACTGCATCCATTTTAAAAGCCCCACATTCAGAGCCGATCGAGGCTTTCTGACTCAACTGGACACAAGCACCAACTATTTTAGAAACATTTTGAAATAACAATGCTGATGTAACCCTTTTCATTTTCCAGTAAATGTAGCATTACATAATCACTGATAATGACATCTTCATTCATTGTTCTTTGTTGCCACGCTCAAATAGTGACCTGTCCTTTTTCATGATGATTATGATGTTTATGATCACAGACCCTTCCAGTGTTAACAGACGGCAGCCGTTGTAAAAGCAGCCGCTCGACCACACGAATAACACCAACAATACCGTGCGTAGTACTCTTTTGTGTAGATTATTACCGTTAGCGATTAGCGCTAAAATGAGCATAACCGCTAACGACCACATATATTTTATGTGAACATTCCCTGTTAGCTGGGTAATACATTTGCTTTAAATGTCACTAAACACCACTCCCTGAAGGGTCATTTTTATATTTAATTTGATATCAGATTTTTATTTTTAATTTTTTCCCCAAAAAGGAAAATGTTTGACTTTGTAATTTCCTTTAAATTTGCTATATTGCTAAAACACTTATTGTGGTTTTGTTTTCTACATAGTTCTAATGTAGAAAAGCATTAGGAAACAATTTTACTAGAGTATAACATAAAAATAGGCTTACTATGTACACAAGAATTTGCAGTTGAATTTACAGTTGTAGTGCTGAAAGTGACATTGCAGCGAGTGATTGATTGAATTGGAGGGATGTGGTTCACGATAATGAACAGTGAATCCTACATGTGTCACCATCTAAGAAAATAAAATTGCTGAACAAGGACAGTAAATGTCAGTGGGCGTGACTGGGGGAGCGGTGAAGACCTGGACTGACAGAGCAATGGAGTCTTGTCCGCCAAAGTCAAATATGCATGAATCACTCTAAATATAATTCCAATTGGTTAAGACAAGGAGAAACAATTATAATATGGTTAAAAGCTCCTAATAGTCAATTTTGCATAATAAGTCTCCTTTTAATGTGACTAAACTTTTTGGACCATATTTTGCCCCTGGAGGTAGCGTTAACGTGAGCCTTTTCCAGGGGGCGGGGCCAGGGTGCTAGTTTGCTACCTTGCCAACCGTTGCGCTGGCGTGAAGAGGCTGGACTTGGCCGCTGATAACTGTGGCATTCAAAAGCTCCACCTGTGGGAGATGTTTGTCATGGCCCATGACGGGTCCAGCTGGTCCAGGCCGCGCAGTACCAGGTGTCCAACGCGGGAGGTGGGCGTGTCCAGCAAAGAGCTTTAAGGGCCGAGTTCGTAACAGCACTGCGCTGTTTACGTGAGTGGGGAAAAAAATCACCACATCAAATGTATTTGTATTCATTATTCTATAACTTAGAAGTTGTGTTATTCATGCCCAAGAAGGTTGTCTCCAGTGCACTCGTTTTGAAGTGCATTAGTTGCAATTCTGGCCATTCACAGAATGCACAGACCACGCCCTCAGTTTGGTTACTCCACTTCATATTTTGGCACCTCTTGTTTAGAATTCCACCCCCTGCGCTGTCATCAATTGCACCAACTGCAAGGTGTGACAAAACGCTACCTCCGGGGGCCAAATATCGCCCTTTTTTATCTTTTGGCTTTATTGTCAATGTAGTCTGTAAAAATGTACATTGTAAAAGCAACTCTTGGGGTAAAAATAAGGCCACTGTGTACGTTCTGCATCCAATTATAAAGTGCTTTATCGTCCGAAAACCAGGAAGTGCGTTGTTAGCATTACTGTGACGGCAAAACTCCTGTCTTGTCTGTTGTGAAAGCTCATTGCAGTGAATAATTGGGGTGCTTGAAAGTGAGGGACACATTTGGACTGCTGCAAACTGTTTTAAAATGAACTAGCTCCAAGTTTAAGACTTTGAAATCAGTTACAGCATTCGCCTCCCATCGCCAACAAACCGTCTACACGCCAACAATGCATCAGCGAATTTCCCCTCCAACTTAGATTGTTTTTTCGCTCAAATCTTTTCTAATTATTGCTGATTTAGACTTGTGTGCATTGACCCCTCTCTTTACATGAGAATCGGAAGCGTTTATTCCATTATCGGCTTCTCCAACTGTCAAGACGATGCCTTCTTCTCCTCTCCGTTCCCGCGATCGATGTTTGATTGTGTGAATTAAGACCGTTTGTTTTGGCACTGGCACTTTTGTTCACTCTGCCCGTTTCCCCCACACACTGCTGGGGGCTCCTAAAAGCGGGAGAGAAATTGCGTTTCCGTTCGAGTGCCTTATCTGGGGCGACATGCGAAGGGAGCGGAGCAGTGGAGTAACTACCGAATGTCTGGTTTTAATTGGTTCTTTATGGGCTCTGCGGCCACACCGAGACAGAGGATTCCTGAGTCAGCTCAAGAATTACAGCCACACTTATTTCATGCAGTTGTTCAGACCGTGCATTTATGGAGTTGCTATAGGGTCTATGGCGCTGCATAATAGGTTGGGCTCACATCATTTGACAGGCAAAAGGTTGTAGTTACGGGACGTCACCACAAGAGCTGAGTTTAACAATGTGAATACAGTGGTACAATATTCTTTTTAATTGTCGAGATGCAGATTGTAGGGAGGAGAGCAGTGGGACAGCTTTTGTGTGTGTGTGTGTGTGTGTGTGCGTGTTTGCAGTGTTAGTGTTTTTATTAGAGCCGTTGTAACGCCCGGATAGCAACCCTGCAGACTAGTGATAGCCGTATTGAAACCAGTGTTTTGGCACAGTTTCGAAGCTCCAAAGCGAAACACTGCTCCGAAACATGATTCAAAGCGCTGGTCACGTGACCGAGATGGTTCATGAAGCTTGTCATGTGACTCAAACGGTTCATGAACCATAGTTGTTTCACGGGTGTTTCACGAGGGGGCTTGAGTTCATTGAGGGCTTTAAACAAACCACAGAACAGTCTGTCTCATGACTCTATAAAGTCTAAACCTGCTCCACAAAGTTTAAAAAAGAGGTTTTCTCGTCTGACCCATGTTGATTGTTTGTGAAAAGCGAGATAATACATTTATGATAGCCACATCCTCTAGAATTTGAATTAAATAGTGTCCCTCCAGAGGGAAAATGTAGTTTTAAATAAATGTATCAAATAGTTTTTGTATTCTAGAAACACAGTTGCATCAGTAATACACACAACTAAAATGCAAAGTTATTTTATTGGCAACCATAACACAGAAAGGGGTTCGAACCACTGTGGATGCGGTAGTACTAAAACATACCACTAGATGTCACTCTGGAGAAGTGTTTTGAACTGTTTTTCGAAGCGTCGAAACGTTTGGTTCAAATGCTTTGCTGTTTCATGAGGCTTCACTTTGCCCATCACTAGTGCAGACCCAAGTGCATTTTATCTACAGAAACTATTTACACACACAAAAAAAATATTTTAAAAACACAGCACCAACTCTCTAGTAACTGCAACCAGGCACCTTTTTATAGGCTTAGGACCAGGTTCAAGTTCACAAGATTTGTCTTAACAACAAATATAAAAGCTAACAGTAGAAAACAGTGCCAATTTACATCCTTAACTTTAATACAAAAATATATTCTTTATCTAATTTACCGTGCGCATTTTAATCCTTAAGATAACTGATAACAGATAAAACTGTTCACCGCCTAGAATACCCCTCCTATTATACAACAATGTTCTGCCCCGGAACCTTCTTAAGGTGCTCCAGCTCTCTGGGGACTCTTTTGTCCGGAACACCTAAAATGGGAGACACATGAGGTAAAGTTCAGTTCTTTGTTACGCTGATAAATGACTTGCATTCTCTCCTCTGTTGCAGGTGGCCTCACAAAACCCCACTCTCAACAAATCTTTCAAAACCTTGACCTGTGTCGTTCTTTTATTTTAATTGCAAGCCTGTGTAACGGCCTGTAACATTACCGCTGTGCAAAATCTGACATTTTGGTAGCGATCAAAGCCAGTACCGCGATATCGATACGGATACCAAACACGTCGGTTTAACATTAAAACGTGGTTAAATTATGCATTTCAATTCTTAAAGAACTAACACGCACTTGTTGGGGACTTAATGTCTAATCTGCTATACATCATTTACATCATTCGCAGTGAACGGCCTTTTAAGACTTTTTGAGCCGTGCGTCTTACTAAAATATCTGTAGTTTATTCCATCTAAGTGCACTTTACATCCACGAGCAGCGGCGGGACATCAGCAGGAGGCGGAGTTAAACATGCCGCCGATGAAAGACGAGCTGCAACTGTCGTTTTTAAATGTGAGAAATCGTGTGTGGGGGGGAAAAGATTAACAATGCAAATAAAAATAAAAAAAAAAGATTGATCTGAAAACGCCAGTGTCGATGCAATACCAATATTGGGAAAAGTCTGCACAGCTCTAGTTTTTATGTCTATTTAGTAATGGACCCCCTTTTGTCATGCTTTATGGATAATATCGCTAAGGCTGTTGGGCTTGTCAAACTGGCATGAAGTTCAATGTCATCTGTCAGCGGTCAAGGCAATAAAAACCTCCAGTAGTACGCAGTGGTGGCGTTATTCAAACAGACGGGCATAATGTGAGTTGAAAGAGGTTAAATATACAGCAGTTAAAGCACTTTACAACGCCGTGTTCGGACAGATACTGAAGCGAGGCTGTCGGTCCGCGCCGTAGGACCCTCTGACCGCCGACAATCGTTCACTCATGCGCCGCATTCATACTTCGGCCATTTGGGGTGCGACAACAACAGCAACGAACCGAGCTTTGGATCGACGATCGCTCCGGCCGCCGAGACGCACAAACGAAACGTGTCCGGAGAAAGGGGGTGACCACAGCGCCAAAGCTCGCCGGTCTCGCTCCTGATGAGGATCTCTGTCAGGTCTTCCACTTCACCTTCTTGGACGGGAAATGGGATTTTTGGGTAAACGCGCGCCAATGTGTGTAACTCCTGATAAAATGGTAGGCAATCCAGGAAAATCGATGTAATACTCATCGCGGCTTAAGCGAGTTAAATTGGATCAAATGCATCAATCTCCAGATAAACTCCAGCTGATCGTCCGATTGTGCCATTGAATTTGTATGAGTGAAACGCATTCAGCGTCACACTGAGAAGATTTCCGAGGAGAACAAAATGTGATATTGAACTGAACATATTTCTGAAGGGACACTTGATTAAAACATGAAATTAGATCACTTTCAGCGGGGGAAATAAGAAGCGGATTTTAACAAGGCTGTTCCCTTTTACCTTTTTATTTATTTTTTTAGTTTGATGTGGCCATCTAGTAAGATTTCTTTGCAAATGAAACTAAATTAAATCTTGGCAATGTAATATATATTTAAGCATTTCCTCTTTTTAATAGTGGGAAATGTATATTTGTTAAATGTATTAAAGTTGATATACAGTTAAATGTGATCTAACGTCACTATGTTTTCACTAATTGTTCTATTGATTCATTGTAAGCCGTCCTTAAGGGGCTGGAGTGGCCTGTGAGGAGCATTGGGCGCCCCATTGTGCACTGCAAGATCTAGAGCAGAAATCTAGGTTAAAAAAAATGCTTTGGGATTGTCAAGTGGAGACCTCCTGACTAAGTGGGTTTTAGATTTAATTCAGGCTTAAAGGCAAACAAGGCTTAAACAGATTTAATGGCAAAATAGCTTCATCCATTGATATTATTTAGCATAAAATGTTTCCGTCGAAGCCAATGAACAGATGTCTCTACATTTCCTGGTGCTACAATGCGTCTGACTTGCCAATGCCACCCGCGGTTACTTCGTTTTGTGTCACATACAAATGAATGGTGAAGTCACTGCCGATTAAAAGTATACCACATGCAGTTTTCATGATATTGATGTCATATATGTGGTCTCGATATATCGGCAACATGTTAAAAGAGCCTGTCAGAACTAGACAAAGTCAGATTTAGATTGAGGTTAGCCTTCACCGCCACCCTGTCTGTGCGTCCGAGGGCTGGAGGTCACCACGGCCTGTGCTCTCGTGGCATTTATGGCAGTCACTCGAGTACGGACTGATCGGGGGGGCGGCGAGCTTTTTGCTATGCTGCTCCCACAGCTTGGAACTCATTTCAATCTGAACTGAGATTGTACAAGCTGGTTTCGCTGAGGAGGTTTTTGCACTATTATAAAAACCAAAGGGGCGAGAATTCAATGAAACTTGGCTGTGCTTTAAACTGTAGTTCTGTTTTAATGTTTCTGAAATATCTCTTGTTTAGTGTCTATTTGTAAATGTTTTTATGATTGTGCTGCAGGTGCCCAGGTCCCCCTTGAAAAAGTCATTTCAATCTCAATGTTTTACCTGGTTAAATAAAGGTTAATTATAATAAATTTTGCTCAGATGACAGGTGGTGGTGCAGGATGTATAAATTATTAAGCGGGTAAACACAAAATCCATCAATGCCCAGGGTCAATGAGAAGGTGCGTAGATGTTCATGTTTGTAATTGATGGTATAGCAGTTAAAATATGATTAACTTTCCAAGCATTGTCAAGTTTTTGCCAATTGCTGCACAAGTGCACAACCATCTACAATTCACAAAATCTGAAAGGATCTACAGAAATGTCCGCAAAAAAGGCAAAGCAGTGAGGCCAGACGTTTTGTCCCGACACCCCGTAACAGCTGACACGTGACAGGCAGCGAGCCTCACGAGATCCGCCGGCTGCAACACGGGCCCCGGCTTTGCAGAACTACCAGTCGCCGGAGCACGGACCAGGAGGAACCCGTGAAGCGGCGTGTGAGAGAGTGACCGCTGCTGGCCATTTGAAAAGAAAATGGAATTCTGTCAACTGGACAAAAATTTCCAGTTGACAGAATTCAATTTCCTTTTGCCATGGAACCTACCTGGACGATTGAGGGATTAGACTGCTGGCCATTCTGATCCGAACTTCCCACACGATCAGACTGTTGTTGAAACTCTTGTAAATGTGGTTGATTATTTGGTAGCAGCCAAAAGATCTTTATTATGCATTATTCATCCTGTTAGCTGTGGTGGGATTTGTTTGGGGAAGTGCAATCTGCAGGAGCAGATTCAAACACATCTACTTGGAGCAGATATGAAAAAAGAAATTAAAAACATCAAATAAGTGTGTGTAATTTGATCAAACAAGAAAAGTGGAGTAAAGACATTTTTTGATGCTGAGATGACGCAAGCAACTAAATAATATAAAGCACTTCTTAAGTTTAATGCCTAACATCATTACGATAACTGCTACTAGGGGTTTTGACTATTTGTGCGGTTGATATTTCCCTATAGATTGTCCAGCTCCACAGATCGGACCGCCACAGGACTGTTTCCAGAATTCTAAAAACTTCCCTCTCTAGCTTGATGGCGAGTAAGGATGTCCGAACCAAAAAACAATCATGTTATAGATCTAAAAAATTGATCTAAATGGCTGTTTTTGACAAGCCGCTCACAAACTTGAGCAACAGTCCCATGTCAGACCACGAGAATGTAGGAAAATGAGAGAGTTCTCTGTCGGTGGGTCACAGTCTCAATAATCGTGAATAATCGTGAATAATCGTTACATCGTGACGCTTTTTCTCACAATAATTGAAACTCTAAACTATGATATCGTGGCGTCCTTAATGGCGAGTGATCATTAACGTCAGCATCCAGCCCTGCGCTTTCTGTCCTGATCCAATCCACTTTATTTATACGGCACATTTTACAAACTGAAACGTATTCGAAGCGCAGCAAACAATAAAAAATAAAAAATAAAAAGAATAATAATCAGCGATTGCTTTAACAGTACTCATAATAAAACCCAAAATAAAAATAATAAAACCCTAAAACAAAGAAATACTCTAAGACTGGAAGTGGTAGCTAAAAACAATAAATACAATATCTTTATAGAGTTCAATTTCTACTGTTTGTGAATAAAAAAAAAGAATCCAAAAATTGACTTTTAAAAACCCCATTTTCTGATCGTTGTATTTAGCCAGACACTGCTGCTTTTATCTTCTGTGGTTTATCCGTTGAAGTATGCAGAATGGTAAGCTGTCCATATAACTTACAACCAACAAAGTTCCCTGCGCTTCAAAGTATCGCTCCTGGACTCACCTTGGTATTTTCTTTCTCTCCGAAGCTCCCACGGGGCTTGGGTTTATTTTGTGGATGAGTTTTTGAGGGGGACAGTCTGGCAGATGGGAACACAATAAGACAGAGCCAAATATTGAAGTAAAATACATGGTGCGGAGCTAGTCCTGAGGTCATCTGTCTGAGGCCGGATATTTAGGACGGCAGGAGTCATAACGCCGTGAGCTGAATTTCAATAGAAAAAGTTGACGGACTGTATTTATGTGAGCTTGGTGCTAGCACAAACTGTACATTGGTGTTTCCAGTCATTTCATGGTATGTCATTTGAAGCCGCAATACCCAACTTATCTCTCTTAAATGAGTAAAGTTTGCATTTTCTTTCATAGAGTATATTCTAAAAACAGCACTTTGCGACCGAAACTCCTGCATCTAATTGTTCCATATTTTATTGATCGCAAATCTGAAGGGGAAAAAAGTCCTTGCGTTGCAGTACTGTGTTTTGGGATAAGGGCGAGTGCGTTAGCGGCCCACATTTGCTTCGCTTCAGTCTGAAAAGGCCGATGCAATGTCCGGAAATGAATGCGTATAATAACTTGAATCGAGCCAAAGAGTTTGTGAGATGGGAACAGGTTAAGTCCGGCGCACGCTGCAGAATAATTAGCCAGATTTTGGCCCTGATTTGCTTCTCACCGACTTCGGCCTTACGTTCTCTTGTACCTTTGTTCCCTGAGACCTGGGCTAGGGCTAGTCTTTGGGTTAGGGTTAAATGCTGCTATATTTTATGCTATAAAACCATACATTTATGCACCAGTAGCCTATGCTAGTATTAGCATAGTTACCGGGGAGCTGGGGAACATAGGTACGCACCCCTTCAGAGAGCTTTAACTTTTTGAAAACAGGCGTCTAATCCAGTTTAACTAATATATGTTCTTATTGTGTTCTTGGGCAAGACACTTCCCCCAGCTTGGTGGCATGGAGGGGCTGACGGCTACAGAAGTAACTTACTACCAAGTGGGACGATGTGAATGACTTATGCCTGTGTGGCAGAGGGTTTAAAAAAATAAATAATTCATGAACATTCTCAAAACAATACAGTGGTACAACGGTTTATTTTGACGTATATTTCCGTTTTGAAAGACTGTAATATTATTTGTATTGTATTGCGTTCTGTGGTTCCACCTTGCACTCGTTTCACAGGGGCCGTAATTAGTGTGACACGCCCAATTTCACATGCGCGCGACTGCCTCTGGCCCTATTATCCGAAACATACGCCAAGTCTGAAGTTATAAATGTGCTGATACACTGAAAATGATTGTAATGTTGGCCTGTAAAAATATCATTGCTTATTTTTTTTATTTTGTCTTTATCGGGAGCACATGTACAAGCTGCACACTCATTTCCTGCCTGTGTGTTTTAAGGCATTAAAACTACCTTTTTCCTGCCAATGTTGACCGGTTGATCCATGCTACACAAGAAACCGTAAGAAATCTTTGAGCGCCGCTATCGAGCCTGTTCCGTATTCATGGGTTTCCACTAGAGTTTACCAATCAAATCAGCCTAAAACAGTCCTCCAGGTAGGTACTCCTGACTACGACGGCTCGAGGTTGCGAGTCACCCATCGCTCCCAACTGGTCGTACCTCTGACGGATCGCTCCAATGCGCTGGACTGACCTATTGCGAAGACAAAGGCCAAAGAATTGAGTTCAAAGAATCTTGTATAACTTTCGCACAATAAAACCAATTCAAGTTTTTTCTTGTAAAGCAGCACAAAAGCTGACGACATTGAATGAGCGACACAATGAAGAATGCCTCAAAGTTGATAATAGCCTTCAAACCTGTTCTATATTTTCTATGTTTACAGTCGGTGTAAAAAGACTGCAATTACCCAGTGTCAAGAGCCGTCTAAAGGTTACGCAGCCGCTTTTAACCTGTATTTACCTGGATCTTGTAAGGAGATGCAGAACAAACCGGCGCACCAACCCTCCTTGAAACTTGTTGTCTCCGGGGAACCAGTTGCCTGGAAACTGCATGAATACATTTAAGACCTTGCGCCTCTGTTTGTATATATATATTATATTTCATTGCCAACAAGTGTCTGTTTTTTTTTTTTTTTTTACACCTAAACATGAAATGAAATGTAAGAGAGTTTGTTATTGTTGGGGTGAAAAAAGTTTGTACATCTGTAAAAAAAGGTGATGTTGAAGTCTTTAATTCCACACTCTGTAGTCTATTTCAACCCAACCACAACCGCTTCTCTGCATTTTGTCTCATAAGTGATTCATGGAATTCTAATGAGTGCTTTCTAACTATCCCCCCAGCGCTACCTCCCATCTCCTTCCCTCCAATACCCCTCGCTCTCTCCAGCTTTCCCTCTCTCACTTTTTTTTTTCCCCCTCTTTCTTCAACCTCCGCTCCCTCACTTCTTTCCTCGCTTTGCTCCCTCCTCTGTCCTCCTCCCTTTCTCTCTCTGCCCATTCCTCTATCTGTCTCTCACCTGTTTCTTCCTTCTTTTCCTCTAACTCTCTCGACCTCCCTCCTTTCTTCCCTCCGACCCTCTCTCACTCTCTTCCCCTTCGTCTGTCCAGCTCTCGAACTCTCTCTCTCCCTCATTCTCGCTGCGCCTCCTCCTTTTGCACTCTGTGGCTTCCTCTTTCTCAGTCTCTCACTCTTTTTTTTTCCCTCCCCTTCTTCTCTCTGCCCCTTTATTCCACTCCCACACTTCTTCCTCTACCGTCTTCCTATTCTTTTCCCCCGATTTTTCAAGAATAAAATAAAAAATAAAACTACAAAAACAAGCAAGACAAGGCCAGAGAGGAGCAAATCAGGTACAATTTAAATGGATTTGGGAAGGCGGGGCATCCAACGGGAAAGAAAGTTAAGGCACACAACGTCCAAATTTGTCCGATTTAGTCAAATATCTTTTTCCTTAATTCTATTTACAAATACAAAACGGTAACAATAATGAGGCCGGCAAGAACAAAAACAGCAAAAGACAGACAACAATGCAGACATTAGACAAATAGAGGGACAACAGTCTAGAAACTTCAGAGCCGTGCGTGTGTGTATGTGTATGGGCGTGTGCGTGGACGTACGTGTGTTTGCGTGGGAGTATGCTTGTTTGTGCATATATGTGTGTGAACGTATGTGTGTATGCATTCAAACAGAGTAAAAATGTGTAATATTAACATAACTATCATCACAATGCTACCGTATATTGTCGTACATGTAGATATAGTCATAATTTTAAAATAGCAATCATTATATACCACTACCCATTCTCATTGCACATATATATAAATAATAAATAAAGATATACATACAGTACATATACATGTCTGATAATCTCTCCCCGCATCATTTCTGCCCCTTCTATTTTTTATTATTTTTTTGTGTGTGTCATGTATAGTGTCTAAGGTGCATTAAAAGAAAGGATATTTAGTCAAATTTCGGTCAAATTTGTCAATTTTCCAGTTGAGTCCATATGTGATTTGATTTGATTTGATTCTTCATTTTCCGTATGTCAGTTATGGTGTCAATTCAGTCCTGAGTTGTCGGCTCAGTTTGTGTCATCCATTTTTTTGTGATGGCCTTTTTCCCAGCCGCCAGAAGTATGTTCCAAAGGTATCCATTTATTGTGTCCATGGCAGGGGTTTTGAGGCCCGGATACATAGTTCTGAAATTGAGTGAGACGGTGGTTCATTTCTGTCCAATACCTTTGTACAAAATAACAGTCCCAGATCACATGATAATGGTTCGCTTCCTGGCAACCACAGTTTCTCCAACATACGGCCCCTCCCTGTGAATAATGAGCACTTTGGCATGATCACAATCGTCCAACAGAATTCCTTCCAAACATGTGACTTTGTGGTCCTCCATTGTGAAGTACATACATTTTCCAACTCCTTGTCCATATTTCCATCTTTCCGTCTCTGTCGCTCTCTCTCTCCCCCATACTTATCTTCTCTCCTCCCCTTTCTCGCTCTTTCTCTCTCACGATCTCCCTTTCACACACACCCTCTCTCCTTTCTTCCGTATCCCTTCTTCTATCTTCGTCCACGTTCCGCTCACTCACACCGTCCCTCTGCCTCACTCTCTTGCTCTCTTTCACCCCTCTCTCCCTTTGTCTTACCCCATTCTCTCCCCTTCTCTCTGTCTCTCCTCTCTCCCTCTCTCTTCTCACACGCTTCTCCCCATTTCTCGCTACCCCTTCCTCTACTGTCCTTCTCTTTCCCTTTCACCATCTCCTCTCTGCGCTCTATCTGTCCCTTCCTTCCCCTCTCTTTTCTTTATTCTCTCTCTCTCTCTCCTCCACTCTTGTGTCCTACCTTTACCTTACCCCCAGCGTGGACCGTTCCTTGCACTTGCAGCGTACCGCCTGTACCAAGTTGTGGAAGAATTATTACCCAGCCCTATAGCCCATCCATCACAGCTGCTGCCCCGCTATGAATGCAGGCCACTATGACTCCTATCTGGTATTGTTAGACCTTATGCTCGTGTATTTATCACTGACTGGGTCCCGCACAATGGTGTGATTCATTGAGCAGTTGGAGCTGATACAACATGCTGACTACATCTCTGGGCACTGGTCCGGTGGTGGCTTAAGTCTATCTATGATAATGCAGCAGCGCTCTTCTTTCTTCCTATAGTGCTCCACACACAAGGGAACGGTGAAAGGATTAAAGGTATGTGGTTGAAGGTGACCACCACCGACCAATGCATCCGGGGATGTATGTGGTTTTGGGACTGTCTGTTCTCTCCGTCATTGGCTGTAACATCTGGAACACCAAACCCTCGCATAGGGAAATTATACTTAACACTTGAAAAAATGTGTTCAAGGAAAAATATGGCGCATTATTTCTATGGTTATTGGCCTTTAAACCTGCTCAAGTGCATTTTATAACATAAAAATTACGTTGAGCTCTCTGCCAACACTACAAACTGTATAATTTCCCCTTGTAGCCAGTAGATAGCGCCACCACCTCAACCGTTATAAACGCGCTTTCGGTTTATTTCCTGGTCTCAGCACGCAGTTGTACTGAAAATGATAAGATGATAGTAAAGCACAGAGCGAGTATAGACTTAAACAGCACACAAGATTCTCAGAGCCACGCCGGAGCCACGCCCGGAGCCTCCGCCGGAGACGCCACGCCGGAGCCACGCCGAGCCACGCGGAAGCCACGCCGGAAGCCACGCCCGGATAGCCACGCCGGAGCCTCGCCGGAGCCACGCCGGAGCCACGCCGGAGCCATGCCAGTTATCGAGGCAATGTCAGGAGCTGCAGAGAGGACTGTTTTGACTGTCGGAGGGGAGAGGATTTTCTAACTAGGATTTCTCAGTGCAAATTAAGCTAAATGCAGGGTTTTTGATGAGGGAAACATGGAATAAAGTTCAAAAATGTCAATTTAGCATAATACGTGTTTAAAATCTGGTTTAAATCCAACAAACATTATAAAGAAGATGTCCTGGGTGAAGGTTGAACTCTGTCAAGGTTTATTTCTGTGCACTATCTCTGGTGTCATAAATCTAAATAAGACAAGTATGCCATATAAGAAAGTGTGCCATAAAAGGTTGTTATATGGTTTTGCTCATGAAAAAGTTGAGTTTGAGTGCGTTCTGACTAAAGGCATTTTGGGGAGATGCGTTAGACGGGATTATCTTGATGGTAATGTAGATGATATTAGGGCAATCCATCAGAAATGTGCTGCAATGTTCCTGAGGTAAATGTGTTTCATTTTTAATAAACTGCTATTATTATAGACCATTCTGTATATTCGATGGGGAATAATAAAGCAAAACCAAACATTTCAAAGTTGCCTTTTATTGTGGCCAGTCTAAGGCACAATATTCATTCCGTCTCATTGGCATCTTGATACGAGAGATGCTATGGATTATTAATTGCTCAGTAAAACAGATTTTGCCTGAATTGTGAACCCTATTTGAGAGAAATGGGTGTTTTGTGCATACAGAAAAAAAGTTTAATTTCTTTGAGTTCAGCTCATGAAAATGGGAGCAAAAGCAAAAGTGTTGCATTTATATTTGTGTGTATTTATAAATGAAGTGTTTATTTGTAACGAAACTCACAGTATGAAGAAAGCCAAGGAAATGTTCCAAGCGGCAATTTCATGTTTTTAATCAAAACAACCTTTGTGTCTTCCGGAAAAGTATGATGCATTTTACAACTTTAATAGTCTGACTTAAAGAACACTTTTCCATGAGGCTTTTATTGTACTTGTAGTAGTTACATTGTTGTTACGACTCACATTGAGTTTTTTTTGCTATAGAAAAGTGCTTAAAACTCATTTTTTGTTGTCGTTTTTTTTAAGTAATTGTACTATTTTGTTGCATTTCCCAGTGCAATGTCAGGATTGCAAATACAAGTTCATAACACATTTTTATATTTTCAAGAATTTATAGACTAATTTTTATAAAAGCTTCAAGTGGACACAAAGGCTTTAAAGGACATGTGAAAATGTGACTTTTTTCTTCTGTTCTGATTTATATAACATATAAATAATGGAGTTTTGACTGTAGTGTCTAACCTTAATTAAAATAAATTCAATAAAACATCACCCCATATCATTTGGGAATTGAACTTTCTTGCTTCACGATTTACCAGACATCTTAGCATCATCCATACTTGTTTTTCTCCTTACAAAAACTGCTTTGCCATTTATTACCCTCGCATGCTTTTCCTGGACTCGTCTTGGCCACTTTCCTAGCAAGTTCATTATGCACCCAATCTGTGACAGACTACATTAGTTCTATGCACTGTACAGCTGTCAGCCTGGCTAATCTAATAGTAATGTATAAATTCCTCATGGCAGGCCAATAAAACTCAGATTAGTTTCCTCGTGAAGGTAGAACAGCGCGGCTCTGACAGACACGTGAATGGAGCTTTCTTCAGCCGCGGTTTCTCGAGGGACACCGGCTCTCCGTAATTCCCTCGTCACTTCGCCTGTCTCCGGCGCAGTCCGTACAAGGCGAATACTCGGATTCGGTTAACAGCTACTTGATTCGATACGCACACGCTAGGACCGCGTTTGTCATGGAGGTTCTTCAGCGCAGCAGATACGGCAGAAGCGGAGGAAAACACAACAAGGCGTCAAATGGATTATGCAAATTCCAAAACAAAACCGGTTTAAATGTCTTTTTTATATATAGAAAATGTTATTATTTTTTTCAATTTTTTAAAGATGTAAAAGGCCGTGATAAAGACAAACATAGCTAATCTTACATTGCATGGTCAAATTGAATTAAGCGACAACGGGACTGGGGAGTGTTTTGCTCACATGAATTATTCAGGAGGTAATATGACATATATTACTGTTTTGGTGCAGAGTGAATACACATTTTGTTCTTGTGCTCAGCAGCCGGAGATGTTTATAAGCTATTACCGTCATTGGAAGTCATAAGAATACGGCCTTCCGTAGGAAAAGGATGAGTAAGGAGGGGGATGGTGATGGAACAGGCTGCAGGCTCGTTTGTGAAACCACATCGCGACACAGAGTAAGCATATATAAAGGTGATAATCTGCTTGTAAAATGTCAGCACTGGATTATCCTACCGGGGTCACCTTCATTGTGCTAACAGTAAAATGTCCTCCCAAGGTCCTCACACCCACTTTCAAACATTATTAAATGCACAGCCTCAAGGCCTGCTCTATATTCATGACACAAAAGCAGTTCATACCTAATATCTGTGAATAGCCTCCATCTTGTTCCGGTGAGCAGTGGTCGTCATCGCGCTGTTCTAGCCGCTCCGCCACCTTTATTGATCTCCGTGCAATAAAGCAGCACAAAAGTACCGCTGGAAATTAGATTTTTATACTGCAGAAATATGCCGGCAGAAATTGCATTACCGTAGCACATTCATAACATTTTTTTTTCTTAAACAAAGTTAGGAATTAAATCTGGGTCCTGCGGGTGTTTTCGCAGGAGTTTGCTGTCATCAACAAAAGCATCTTTAGGAGGAATGGAGTCTCCGGGGGAGTATTCATGAACATTATTCCAATCTCATTGTCCCACCAGCTCACAGCTTTATTTGTTAAAGGATAGTGTGTTGGGATAGAAGTAGCTGCTGTTTGTATTGTAAGCAGTAGTAAGTAAATATTGGAAGAAAATGTTAGGCAAAACGGGAAACTGAATTTGGATTTGTACACTTTCTGGTCTCTGAATGTAAATTTGACCCATCCTTCAACTAGTGCCTCAGGACAAACTCTACGGAGCGGTGGGCTGTGCATTGCAACGCCCTCGGAGATAAGTGCTGGGATCCAGAATACACATTTCTCCAGTGCTTTTAAAATCAAAGCATGAGTCTCCTTCCGTCGTGCCTCGACTCAAACAGAACCGTGCAAACATGTTAAACGGAGTCATTTTAGAACACTCAGATTAACAACGTTCACTCAGTGTTTTTCAGTTCACCGCTATTTTTTTCCTCCCTTTCTTTCGCCCTCATAAGCAGCCATATTTGTTTTGAGAAAGTCCAGAATGATATATCTGCATTTTCAGGCGATAGATCTTTACATTTTCTGACCCATCCATATTTTGCCAACGTTTTGGCATAGATCTTGGGAAGATTTTTTTGTTTTTTTTGTTTTTATGTGTATGTTGTGGAGGTCGACGGGGATACCAGCACACCCACAGGAACCCAGAGCCTTCTTCGCTACGAGGAGGAAGATTTGCCAAAAACATAGTGAATAATAGAATATAAAAATGTGTTCGTACTGTCAAAATCTTTATGGATTCGCTGGAGGAACAGGGAAGAGGAGATAATTGAAAGTGCAATATTGCAAATTACATGGCAAGGCAAGATTAAATGTTTAACAAGCTGCTGATGAAAAGCTAATCTTAGAACCAGAGGTGAGTTTATATAAGCGACACAAGGTGGCAAGGACGGAATGTCAGAAAGCGTTGCCAGGCAAGATGCAAGCTACCAACTTTTAACAGAAACTATTGCCATAATAGCAAAATAAACCAACAAAACTGAAAACATGCAATAATAAAGTGCTTTTTGGTGACCTTTGCTGCAAAAAAAAGACCTAGCTCTATTAATAAACTTGCCTTGTCTTGCCTTGCCGAGCTTATAAACTGTCCTGGAGACTTCTGGGTTTCCGATCCATTTTGTAACTCGATTGCGACTGCTGACCACTTAGAGAAAGACAGGCAAACGGGATTAGCAAAACAAGTGCGAATGAAGAAAAACACAACTCAAGTTATCTTTTTGAGGGCACAATTTTGCTCGCCTTTTAAAATAAAGTGTTGCCTGGGTCAGCCTTGCCTCTCTGAGATTCCCATTTGAATTATCCGCCTCCTTCCCCATTGCTCCTAGATGTTGATGTACTACCACAGTCCACAAGAAACATTTTCCATCAATGCGCTCGCAGTTCCGTGTTCATTCCCCACCCATCATCCGCAGTGTCATATTTCAGCCGAAGTGGCGTCGCGCCTTCAATCAAACGTCTTTTGTTGTTGCGCGTTCATGCTACGACTTTGCATTTGACTTCATACATATTCAATGCACAAGGAGTCGCTCGGCGTTATAAGCTTATGCCGAGGTAATGCGTTTTACTCAGAATCTCTCTATCTAGGAAAACAAACATGCAGCGTTATTACTTTAGACTTTTTCCTTCAGCCGTCACGCCCGGAAATTGTTCTCATGATCTATGGTAATGTCTCGGTGATTCGAAGGCGCGACTTATGCACAGGCTCATAGTGGATGGCGTAAGTCGCTTTTAAAGGACCAGCAAAACTTGTAGTGCGCTCTGATTATTGTCAGTCTTTTCATATCGGCACGCACACAAAGATGATCCAGCAATTGGCTAAACGTGTGAGAGTCGGAAGGACAAAATCGGTTAGATGATACGACTTTGAGAGACTAGCGAGGATGAAGAGTTAATGAGACCCATTTCTTCTGGAGAGATAGGCGAAGATGGATCTTTTTAATATGGAAATGTTCATAAAACATACTGAAATGAAATATACACTGTCACGTAGCTTATTGGTTTTATCTTATTCCTACAAAGCACAAGAAATGCTTTTGGAGGAGACACTAGAACTCAATGAAAACAATAACACCCCGATTCTTAAGCATGATCAGCTTTTGATTGCTGTACCACTTTCTTACTCCGGGAAACGATGAATATTTTAATCATAAAATGGCATGATTTAAGTTTAAGGATAATGTATGTTTCAATAGGTAACAATTCTGTGATGTACTAATAGACTAATATTCATTTTTTATATCTAAAAATATACATGTATGTTGGTTTGAGAGAGAATAAACCAGCATATACATCAACAATAAATTGGAAAAATAGAAGGGATTTTAGCTTTTTTAGTTGGTTGAGAACAAGTTCAAGTGCGACATTCACCCGTTTATGTTAATTAAATGGAAAAACAAAGACACATTGCATGCCTGATTTGTTAGACTAACGCTGCATTGTTGTGGTCCTCGGGTGCTCAAGTTTCCGAAATGAGAAGTTGGGACATATATGTGTTTATATATGTGTTCATTTTTGTGCCTTTTTTTTTTTTCCATCTCTGAATTTCAGGATTTTGATGCCACCAATAATAAAATCTCAGCATCTGCTCGCTAATTGTGTTTAATCAAGCTAACCAGTATGATTTGTTTTTTTGTTAGCTTTCCCAAAAATGAAAACATCCTCCCATTTGTAGTGCGGTCTCATCCCAAAACAATCTTAACTTTGCACATTTCATTTTCTCCAAACTAGCTTTAAATGCCTCACAAAAAGCTACCTCTCAAGGTTTTTGCCAAAGGCTCTGAAAAGTGCAACCTTCCATTTTGCCTGACAAGGTTCAGCATTGCTCCACTCACACATATATATATGCCCACAACTCCTCCTGTACATGCACAAGAGTCATTGAGCCCGCGGACATAACTGCCAGAGAGCGCCTTGCCAATGAACTCTCTCCTCGGGGACATTACTATTGATAACCAAGTTTCGAATCATTTAATGCCATTAGGGGCCCATGCCTCATAGAAATGTACCATCGCGGCGCGGTTCTTTGCTCGCTGAGAGACGCGGCGATGATCAGGGGTGATGATGCAGTGGAAGAGCTGGAAGATTTGTTAATAAAGTTAATAGAATGAGCTCGGGGGAGAGGGCTATTTCCGGGCGTCATTGGAGTATGTTTGGAAAAGGGCCCCTGCAGAGAAGACAAGTCAAACATTAGATCAGTGGTGTGGACTATATTGGTCACGCTCACTGGCTAAATACACGTCTGCACCGGTGGAGCCAACATGAAAAATGAAGAGGGTGTGAGGACTCCATACATAAGCTGTAGGGCTGCGGTGATGAAAGGGCTGTGTTTGATTTGTTAAGCATTGGGATGATCAAAGACAAGCAAAAATTCAGTCCAAAGTTATCTTACAGTACTTTATTTCTTTTTTTCTATGGGTCATCTTGTGTACCTGAATTTTGTTCTAGAATAAAGTTGTTGTTGTTTTTTCACCCCATAGACCAGGGCTATTCAACTTTATTTTCCAGAGGGCCAGATTTTTCGGAGGGTCAAGGCCTCTGGGCCGGATACAATAAAATAACAACTGATAAATTAGATTTTTGTGATGATTACATAAAATAAAAAAAAAAACGCTTTGCCCATCCAAGACTGAACCAGAATTAAACTAGGACTAGACTAGTACCAACCAGGTCTGAACCAGGACTAACCCAAATCAAAACAGGTCTAAAAACAAATTAAACAGGGACTAGACCAGGTCTAACTAGTGCTTACCAAGAAATACACCAGTAAACAATATTTGTAAATTGGGTTTTTGTGGGCCGGATTAAATCGCCTGGAGGGCCTGATTTGGCCCCCGGGCCTGATGTTGAATAGCCCTGCCATAGACCATTGTATAAGCTGCACTTTGTGTCAGAATCAAACCACCGTTCACTGTGTCGGTATTTAACTCCTTCACTTCAACATTCGTACCAGTGTCCCAAACATGGTGCATCCCAGTTATGTGTCAAAGGGTTTGTTAGAGATCGGAACATGTTAAAGACATTTTTATTTTTTATTTTACAGCGTTCCAGTTGGAGCGTGCAATCAAATATATGTTGATAGTGGTTTAAGAGGTGAAAACACACGTCTTGTATGTGGATGGCGGCTTTATTACACAGGACAGAAAAGCGTGAAAAGATCTCACGCCACACAGAGCCTGGCATATGTGCTGCTGCTTAGACCATTCGGGCACCTTTTATGTAGATTCTGGTACACAGACTCACAGTTAGATGTCACGCAACACAAGAAGGTACTGTCTTCCATTTCCAATATTTATTTTTTTTAAACTTCAAATTTGCATATTTTTCCTGTGAAGAGGGTGGGTTTCCCATTCAAACTAAAGCATGCACAATAGGTTCATTCTCCAGTGAGGTGCTCCCACCCAACCACCCACTCACTCACTGTTCCTGGTTAGAAAAACTGATTTACAAAGGCAAAGCCACACTCTTTAAAGGAACACTATATAACTTCTGGTGGCCACCATCCGCCATGGAAATGTTATCTCTGTGTCTGTAAATTCCACATGTACCTCCATAGAGACAAGGCGGAGGCGCCACTAGGCCAACTTACAGATCTGATCTGTGGAGAGGCGAGCTAAAAGTAACAGAACATAAAAACACAACAAACAGATCATGTTCATTAGAGAGAACAGAAAAAAGATAAACATTCAAAGGAAAACTAAGGCACAAATAGTCCAAAGTAAAGGTCCTGTTTTGTCCAGAGAGTGAACATCTCCATGAAGACAAACAGAGTGCAGACCAGAACAAATTCCAAAACAGCTTGTTTGTGACAGTCTTACTATATTGTTTTTGAGACGGTTCATCTCATGCTGCAGATAATGGAACACAAGGGCAGTATCTTTTAGTAAAGTTTCACTCACAACAACAAGCTATAAGAACCTTCAGTTTTCTCTATTGAGTTATCCTTGTGTTTGTGTGAAATAACAGTCACTCACCAATCCCAGCCTGGTCCGTCACATGTGTCCAACCAGGATCGAGCTGTGTTCTAATGAACCTGGGACTATCTTACCAGCGAGATCCAAATATATTCTTGTGGCACGATCAAACACCCTGAGCGAGAAGCGACTTCACACAACGCGCTTAAAGGAACACCAGCGATCTCAGAGCTGCAGCAGCAAGAAGACGAGTCTGTTGGAATCCTTCTGTTGAAATTACGAATAGCACATTTTAGTTGGAAGATATTAAAAGAAGGTCTTCTAGTACAGTGGTTCTTTTTTTAGCTGTACATTTAAGTCACTGCGCTGCTCTTAATGACACGTACACACACACATACTGTCCTCCCTGCTGCGTGGACGAGACGTGGAAGAGAGAGAGGAAGAAAAGACACGAAGCCGATGATCTTAAATATTGTCACCAGTTTAGTTTTTCAGGCACTTCTTCAGACAGACCAAAAACATGGCATTTCAATCTGTTTTAACAGATACGAGACAGGTTGAAAAAAATAGGCTCAATGCTGTGGTGCTGGCTGGGATAAACCCGGTGAACAGTGTGCGGGCTGTTCCGTGTCCACAGCGCTGCAGAGTTGGCCTTGGAAAGAAACAAGTGCAGCAGGAGCAGCAGGGAAAACATTCCAAAAGTGCCTCATGGGGGGGGCAAGTTTCCCGCCCATCTGCACGGCCTCTCCTCGAATAGGCTCCATGTGAAACCCACCTCACCTCAACCTCGCGCCGACGTGCGCTAAAGAGAGAGCGGGAGGGAAGAAGAGGCGGGAAAGAGTGAGCGAGCGTCGCATCACTCTAAAAAAGACAGTAACAGTTTGGAGAAGAAGAGGGGGTTTTATGTGTATGTGGAGGAACCGGAGGAGCAGCGTCAAATCACTGTCACTTGACGACGTCACGTGACCCATCGAAGATGAATATTGGACTTCTTAGTAACATTTTATTCACTGAGCCGACCAAAAAGCCTATGAAAAAGCCCATCAAATCAAAGCCATAATAGGAGCAGGTTGCAAGTTTTGTCGTAGGCAGACATCTGGAGATCTTCGGTGCTGTTTTTAATATAAAGCATCACCAGACTTGTTCTCAGATATTCTGCTGTCAAATTGCATTCATTGCAACTGTGTGCCCGCATTGGCGTGCCGAAGCCAAGCTAGGTTTGTTTAATTCCTCTTTTTTTCCTAAATCCTGGTTTCTTTCATTCCCCCAGCAGACAGGAAATGGAGCTCTCAATAAATGTGTGAGATGGAAATGCCTGACTACTAAAAGCCTACATTACTTCATATTAAACACATTATTTTTAAGTTCTGAAACATGAGCTGCCAAAGCAGAGATACTCAACCTTTAAAGGACAGTAATAATACAAATATGCATAAGAGTTGTTCTTGAAGCTCTTTAAAGGCCCATGGGCACTCTCTCACTCAGCACGTTCACCTTTGGCATTGAAAGATGTGTCAAATGCAGTGGAAAACAGCGGGGGAAATAAAGTATTTTAGCTGTCTCCAACTGTGACACGCGTCCATCGGCTGGTTCTGCACCCATGTGTGTGGAGAGGTTTTTACTATTTTCTAATTATGACATTATTTTGGTGTATTTATACCTGATGTACATATAAATGATAGTTTTACAGCAATCGAGCAGGTATTTAAGGAGAAAACCTTGAAAAATCTGTAGAAAATGACAGGAAGTGACATCACACCAGAGACATTTCTCATTCCAGTCAAAGTTTATGCAGAATTTACACAAAAGAAACAACTTTTTTGACTCTCTAAACATGATAGAAAAAGATTCAGTTGTAGTCATCTGGACTCTGACTACAACTGAATCTTTTTCTACAATGGAACACTCCTGGACGAATGAGGGATTACACCGACATGTCTCTAAACATGAATTCAACAAAATAAAGTCGCTCTCATATATTTTTATTTGTCAAATAAAAAAACTGACATTAGATGAGTTTTGGCCCAGTGTTTGCTGGGTAATATCTTAGTGTGATGTCATCAATTACAAACAGGAAGTGAAAATATACACCTAAAAAATGTGCTTTTCTGTGATAAAATTTCTGCAATTTTTTTTTCTAAATTCAATATATAGTTACTTAACTGCATTTTAGTTCAATGAGTCGTCCGACCTGTAGGGGGCACATTAAGACCAAGGCTTTTTTTTTTTTTTTTTTTTTTTTTTTTTTTTTTTATTAAATCCAAAATTACAAAAAACTGAATATGAGCACATGCATAACCGGATTATTCCCAATATTCCAGTTATGAAAGGGTTTGTCACTGCATGTAAACATAGCCAATGTGGCTATTATTAAAAATGCTTAGATAACTAAGAATAAATCCGCATTAAACTAGTTTGATTTGAAAACGCTGATTGGTCAAGTTTATGAATCATTCTAATACCTTTTAAGTTGTTTAGATCGCTATTATTTGTAACCGACAGAATGTAAAGGCCTTCTGTGTGTATCTGGTTTTGCCACATACTGGTACAGTTATGTAGCGTTCATCATATGTGGCCACGTTAAGCATACAGAGCCATATTTACATGTTATTCATAAATGTGTGTATGTAGCTTATTACAATCAACTGGCTGTGTCCTGCATCTGTTTAACCTTTTACTGTTTGTCTCTTTAGATTATGTTTTGATGTATGTATCAATGTATATGCAGCCATCGCTCCAGGGGGTTGATTCGTAACGCAAGTATAAAAGAAACAAGTTATAATTATGCTTAAAGGTGTAGTGTAATCAGTTTGGTTTGAATTGTGTCTCTGGCAGAAGTTTGAGAGTGGTTTATTTTATTACTACAGTTTATACATACAGTATATATATATAATTTATTTTCAAGCGTGAATGCACCCAAACAACTTGCGACTATGCGTTAGCGCCGTTAGAGTTGGTTGGTTCTTCAATCCTTATGGGATCTGCAATGTGTTCAAAATAAAAAGGGATATATTGAATTTAAAGTGCCCCCTACAGGTCTCATTGAACTAAAATGCAATTACGAAAATGATAAAAATGTTATCACAGGATAGCATTTTTTTCATAATTTCACTTTACCCTGTTTGTAATAGATGACATCACACTAGGAAAACACCCACTAAACACTGGGCAAAAAAAAAAAAAATACATTAATTTGACAAAAATATATGAGAGCAACTTTATTTTGTTGTATGTGTAGAGTCAAAAAAATGAATGAAAACATTTGTAAATTATGCAAAAACTTTGACTGGAATGGGTGTCCCGAGTGTGATGTCACTTCCTGTCATTTTGCACAGCTTTTTCCACATTTTCTTCACAAATACCTGCTCGATTGGTGTAAGACTATCATTTATATGTACAACAGGTATAAATACACCAAATAAACTCAAAATTAGAAAATCATAAAAACCTGTCATAGGCACTTTTAAAATAAACCATTTTTTCAAGCTACACATTTTAGTCAACCTCATTCATTTTTTTCAATCTATAACATTTCCATGGATACGGGCAATATTACGTCATATGTCGAGCTCCAAGATCTTCTGCCCTGTTTTTAAGTCCATACATCATCAATCTGAAGACGCCAGCACTAATCTTAAGTACACAAAATGAGTATCTGTATAAAGAACATTTCAAGTTGGTCTTTCCTGTAGTAAAAAAAAAAAAGAGTATAAAAGGGGAACACCTAATGAAGAGTAACTAGTATAATCCTTCATTTGTCCGAACGGTCCAGTGTAGAAAAGGTTTCAAAAGTAGTCATCCAGTACTGTATATTCTACCATATAAGTACAATGTTGTTATGGTCAAGCACGTGTACTTGAGTAAATGTTTCATAATACTCCCCTACCGTGATTATCGTACAATAAAGAGCCTCCAAATTGGTAACCACCATACAGTACGACCCATCTTAGTTTTGCTTCTCCTAGAAAAAAGTAATAAAAATGTCTAAGCTCCATTATGAACTTTATAAACATCAAAAACATCATAAAAAGTATATTGGGTAAGCTTTGTTTTTCTTCCATTATGTAAACATCCAAATATAGGTAAAATCTCATCTAAGAAAACGGGCCCCGCGAAGCAGCGAAGCGCAATTACGTTTATTGTCTTGCATAATGGTTTACAGAGGCAGTAAGGCAATAACAGCTCGCTCTGACGATGCACAAGCTTAAAGTTAAAACAGCGTCAATGACTGATGACAAACATGTAAAAATAGGCCCCGGCAGCTCGTTTTGGGGGTTTTTATGACTCCACACAGGGCTACAGTGTTCGAGTGCCATTTTCTCCGTCTGGGCACAGCGTAACAGAATTAAAGATGCATGAGATTATACCACGTCCAACAACTGGGCGAGTGCAGCGAGGGAGATTGACCTTGTGGGGATGGCCCGCAAATTGCAATCAACATTTGTGAGATCAAAATATTCATGTAGGGGGGTAGAAGCTAAGAAGTACGCATTCGTGTAGTAAAAAAGTCGATGAGACAAGAGAGTTCATTGATCTCAGCCCGAATACACACAACTGCAAGTGCAAATTTACCTTCATCCGGAAGTTGACTTGGGCGCCGCCATCCGCTGTGAGCCTACACAGACCCAAAGCCGTTTTCTGGCCGCCCAATTGTTGACTTGTTTGTGCGCATGAACATCGAACATTTTGTAAAAACTCAACCTAGTTTGTCTATTTTAGCAGCAAAACTTTTCCCTCATTCACCACTTAAGTGGACAGAATTAACGCTCAGTCCATCAGGAGGCTCTGATACGCAGCAGAGAGACGACAGTGGGCAGAGCAGAATAAGGTGAATTGAGACTCCAGACATAAATGTATTTATTTTTTGTTTTGAATATTAATGAAACTCTGTAACAGTTGACACCATACGAGATTATTTCCGAGGAATATGGCAACATTTGAAATGTGTTTATAACCAGATGGTTGTCTATGATTTTTACCTTTCAGTTGTTAATCGTTTTTTGCTCTAATAATAATAATTATAATAATAATAATAATAATAATAATAATAATAATAATAATAATGGAGATATTGATCATATTATACAATATAGTTATTTTTGTGTGGGGAAAGTAGTTAAAAAATATGCGTAATTTAAATTTTTATTTACCATTCAAGAATATTGTCACACTAACTAAACAAAATCATAATGCAAAAATAAGCCTGTCATTTTTTTTTACAGGCAGGGGCCTAGCAACGACTGGCCCAACATGTTGGTCCTCAGGCAGAGTTTTCTGCAAATTATGTTTTTCTACTTGACCTCAATAACATCAAATTGTATCGCGTTTCAGACCTAAAGGTAATACGCCTTAAAGATACAGAGGCGCTGTCAAAGATATGCAAAAAACACCATCTGAATAATCCACTGTATTGACCCCCGTCTGTGGCCCGCAGCTCGGAATATATTTCAGTTTGTGGCTCTGGGTGAAAAAAGCTCGAACGCCCCCATGTGTAGGGCATCAGAGATTAACGTATAGATTCATTTCACTAGCCGCATGCCCCGCTAAACTGCTGTCCAGCACAAAGAGAAAGAAAAAGGCACATTTTCTCTCGCCTTCTCACACAGCACAGGGGGGTTTGTGAGGCGAATGTAGGCTGGATAAACACATAGTTTAAAACATATGGCAGGGCTGAATCATGTGCCTCCAGGTGACTTAAGGGCCATTTACTTTCACTATATGGACGCGATGATTCACCCAAGCAACAATAAAAGGCCCACTTGTACAGGCACATCTAATGCAGTCCTTGTTTAGAGGTTTTAAATGTCTGAAAAATACAACGGCCAACGTGTTTATCTTCTCACACTGTAGCAGAAGTCAAGTGCATGTATGTATTTGCGTATTGCTGTTTGTACTAAAAGGTGGGGTAACTTCAAGCCCTTGTCCCGAAACTATGATCAGTCCAGGATCACCACAGATCTTCTTGTTCTCAACAGCGATAATGGCAAAAAAGAACTAGAACGACAACAATTAAAGACGATGCCCCTCGCTACCCGTGCTACCGCCTTCCTGTGCGTCCGCATCCGAATTACGACCGCCCTTGCTTACCGTTATTGTTACCGGCCATGTGCTTTTTACTGTGTTATGTTTCTTTTTCAACGGCGCACCAGTGGATACAGTTTGAGCTCTGTAGGCTGACGCATGTGGCTTTGAGAAGTCAAAGGAACAGGAAATTATGGTGCTTTTTGATGGCGCACTACACGAAAACGGTAAGGAATATCTGACATTGGATATGATATAAATGGATAACTTCTGAATTTTAATTTTTGTAGTTGTGGCATGTCAAGTCCGAGCTCATTTGGACCAAAAACCTAGGACTAGTTCTAAAATACATGCAGTCAAAGTGGAGACGCAAATTTGATCCAATATGGCAGACTTCTTATGTGACCGAGTATTGCGCCAATTGTATTTTAAGTTTGTCTTTTTGTCTACTATCACTCAAATTTAATTCACCCGCTATAAAGTAAATGTGTCTCATATCCCGTAGGCTTGACCACATTTTTAAAATTAATTAATTTTATTTTTCATGATGTTTTGCATTGAATAGAAGTTTCAATTAAATGTATTTGTAACGCCCAAAATCACAAGAGCAGTTTCCTCGGAGGGCGTCAGTGAAAGATAGAAGGACAATGTTTCAAATAATGACCTTGACCTTTTCTATAATAGGTAGGGGGTGCTATAGAGGCTAGTTGCCATATGACTCTTAATCCGTTACATGTAGGCCGGGATTACACTTTAGCGAGTGAATTTTGATGCCTCAAGGTCAATGCATGTGGCCATGACAGGTCATCGAAGAAACGGGAAGAAAAGGCGTTTTTCAACAGCGTCCTACGCGGAAACTGTAAAGATTATATTAAAAATGTATCACTTTTGAATGTCCATGTCTCTAGATGTAGAATGTCCAGTCTGATCTAATTTGGACCAAAATTGACATGTCCCATTTCCCATAGGGTCCCGGTTCAACAGGAGGCGTTGTTGAGTCGAGTCGGTTCGGACATTTTATAAACTTTTTTGTGGGGCCGATCCATGTGACCATTTTTGGTAATGTTCAGTTAATGGTCAAAATCCGATGAGTCGTGGGAAAAAAAGCAACTCCATGAAATGAATTGGTAGGTTTTGTTCAAGTTCTTGAGCAGTTTTATTGACATTGAAGCAGAGATTTTAGTTTGCACTTTTAAACACGATCAAGGCGAGACACTGCAGGTAAAAAGGAAAAACACTTACATTTAGTGATATCAATTAGGAACTTTAGTTTACTTGGATGACTCTGATAAAAATATCAATTACACATTTATTGTGGTGTTTTCAAATAAAAATAAGGCATTTTACGTTTGAAAATTGACTCAATTGCACATATTTGGGATATACTCATTTTCTGGGGGTAAAACTTGAATAAATCTGCAACAGTTCATTTAGCACTCAGCTCGCCCAATTCCAGCTACGACACAGGACCGCAGTGGGAAACATGAGCAACCCAAAAACTGTCTACAACGAAGAACCCCCAGACTGCTAGCGGCTGGAACATGGCTGGAACACGGCATGTTGGGGGCGCTGATGGGGGCGCTGATGGGGGCGCTGATGGGGCGCGGTGTGATAGGGAGCCTGACATCACCCCAGCACTACAGATCATTTACATAAGTAAACAACAATCTAAATAAAGACATTTGGAAAGGGCAATTACCCTTACCTAGTCCTGCATAGATCTTGCCCAGGCTCTTTTATAGTGCAGGATGGCACCGACTGTCGGCTAAAGATGAGGGCACCTCTCTACGGCTACAAATATAAACTTTGTGTGAATATTTTTAGACAACATTTTGATACATTTTTGATCTCTGTAGCTCTGATAACTGGAACACAGCCGTAAGAGGACTCACAGCCTTGTAGGCTGAAGCTGCTCCGTGGGATCACAGAGCTCTCAGTCACATGAAGCATTGCATGCATGTGTCTTGTAGATCTCTTGCACATCTCATCCATCATTCATGCATGCCTCTCCATTACAGGTTCATTTGAATCAGAGGCCACCTGAGCCCTCGCGTTTTGGTAAAGGTCAGTGATTGAATATAGCTTCTGTGTTCAAAAGTAACCTGATTTTCAGACTCCTATACTTGCGCCGCTCGCTTTGGCAAATAACGCCTCTAGCTAGCTTCGTATGCCTGCATTCCAAGTGTGGCATTAATCTTCTGGTAGAACTGGTTAGATTTCTCTTTGTCAATTTAGACTTTTTTTCAATTGAGTTTGCCTCTCAAAGCA
This sequence comes from Chaenogobius annularis, assembly GCA_015082035.1. Taxonomy (NCBI): domain Eukaryota; kingdom Metazoa; phylum Chordata; class Actinopteri; order Gobiiformes; family Gobiidae; genus Chaenogobius; species Chaenogobius annularis. The sequence continues at coordinate 2,298,847 of BJKM01000106.1, forward strand.
TTGTAACATATACACACTCCAGGTCTTAGCACAGGTGAGTATTTGACTAGGAGCTGCTGCTATGGAAATAGGGCGAAAAATAGATGAAAATTCTTACAAATCCTTTTCAAGAAAACCGCATTGTGGACTGAGCCAACGCAGAAATAGTAGGAATAGGGGAACACAAGTACAAAAGATTAGCTTTTAGCTAATAGCAAGTAGCTTTTGAAATCTGGAAGCACGGACCATCAATCGAGACGAAGGAGCGTTTACATCGGCTCACACATGGGACTCACTTCTCTACAGACCACCAAGGGGACACATCACAACATCAGATGAAGGCAAAAGTCCTGCCGCCCCAAAACATGTCAGTTAAATGAGCCATCACTTTTACCACATTTTTTATTTTTTTTTAAGTCACTTCATCGTCAACTGTTTTGCTAGTTGCTATTATTAGCCAGTCTACAGCCCTCCATATGAATGCACTCTCATTCCCTTCCATTCTCCACCGCCCTCACCTTCTCTGCCTAGACCCTGTACATGTTGCTGCTTATTTGATTGGGCGCAGCATGAGTCAGATTTCCTCCGGCTTGTATAGCTTTAGTGTCTGCTGGCCAGCTGTTGAGTGGTGGAAATGGGCCCTTTTTAATGGTAGGCCTGTGGTTTTATGCACCTGGTCATGAGCTTGGAGCAGAGTCTTTCAGATTAACTTTGGACTAATGTGTTGGAGGCACCCCAATGCGGCAGATACTAGGGCAGGCTTTGCTGTACCAGGATCAGGTGGAAGGAAAAGGCCAGTGCCAACAAAGTGCCAGGGTTCATTATGAAAGCAAAGGGCCATTCGCCTTCCAAACGCTCTGAGAAAAAAGGCTTGATTTGCTTTGAGAGATGTGTTTTTGTAACCCCAAACATACTGGATTTACAACGCAATTATTTTGTGAAGAACACATTATGCTAAATTGACACTCAACCTTGTTATAACATCGTTTCTCCATAAAAAAATTTAAAAACATGCTTATTTTGGTAATCCAGTTTGAATTCTTCAAAGGCTCTGAATTTGCCCAATATACTCCCAAATTTGACGTCAACAGATCTGAAGGTCTCCTGTGCTGTTTAAGTCCATGCATCGTCGACTCTGAGCATTTCTGCCGTCAAATCACGTTCACTGAGCATGTTTGTACAAGATTAGCTTATTTTATACACTAAAAACATAAATCAATGAGACCTCATGGAGACTTAATAATTAGTATGATACATTTCAGATGCAGTTTACCAATTGTGACCAGCAGAAGTGCAAGTATGGGAATAATCTTGCTGTCCAAGTTTAAGCAGAGGCACTTATTTTTGCAGTTTTTTATCCAGATTTGGAAAAGACAAGAGTGAAAAAGGAATGGCTTTTTAGCATGGTTGTCATGTTAGCACTCTTGTCATAACAGCAAGAAGCTCAACGATACGATGCTAGCTGTGTACCTTTCTTTCGTTAGGATTTCAACGTTAATTTGCTTGTATCGCACTTATTGCACATATTCACAAAGATAATACACTGCCAAAAAAAGACACATATTTTAGCTTTGATTGCAGCACACGTTCGCTGTGGCAGAATTTCAATAAGCTGCTGCAATATCAAAAGATTAATTTCCATCCGGTGTTGCATTATTTTTTCATCAAGATCTTGTGTCGATGATGTGAGAGAGTGACCGCTGCACAAAGCCTTCTCCAGCTCGTCCCAAACACTCTCACTGGGGTTCAGATCTGTAGTAGATTAGTTTCTGCTTCTCCTTTTAGATGTTTTCTCTGTCTCCGGGGGGGGTCGCCGGAGCATGAGCAGGGGGTCGCGAGATCATTTCAAGATGTAAAGTTAAAATGATAACACTGTTAGTAAAAAAAAAAAAAGTGAAATTGAAACAGATGACAACAAACTATTAAAATAAATACTTAAACAGCTAATTTCAAACGGTTTACAACTTGACGTCTATTTAATTTTACTGTGGGGGTTCCAAGTCGGTTGCATGGTTATATTGTGGATTCCAGCCTGAAAATGTTTGGGAAGTCCTGATATAGAATTGTAGAAGAGTTTCATGATAAACAGTTTAAAATATATTCTTGCACTAACTTGACTGGTGGGGACTTAGCCTGGAATGTTACACAATATAGCATCAAACTTGAAAAATATAAGTTTTTCCCGTGAGCGGGCTTGCCTTTCCATAAAGCTAGCCTGTAACTTGGCCAGCGCGTCTCCATCAAGGTAGACGTGCAAGAAGATCCTCCACCTGAAACGTTGTAGTGCAGCTTCACTTACTTTATTTTGTCTCGAAGGAAATTGGACATAAGACAAATACAAAACATGGACAGTAAATAAGAAAAACACCACTTATACTTGTAGGCTTTGTGCAAAAAATAAGAAAAAGATACCGGAGCAGCTCATAGTGGAAGTGTGAGACATGAAAGGGGTCAGAGATAGTTTCACTCGCCTGCCTGATAACAGTCTCCTCAAATATCGGCTGTTATGACGGGTGTTCTTTTACGCCCAGGACTTTGAGTGCTGCACGGTATATGCACTAGTCTTTTCAGTTCAGATTTCGTTTTGATGCACGCACGCAAATCATAACACTTTCGAACACATCATTCTCTGTTCAATTCCAAGAAACCGTCTGAAAAGGAATCTTCTTGAACAATCTAATTATTTGCATTGGACAAGCTCTTATTCATTTGAACTATGTATTCAAATTAAAGTGCCGTATGAAAGTTTTAACGATTTTCTAATTTTGGCTTTATTTGGTGTAAATATACCTGTTGTACATATAAATGATAGTTCTACACCAATTGAGTAGGTATTTCAGTGACAAATCTGACAGGAAGTGACATCACACTACGAGGGACACTCGTTCCAGTCAGAGTTTATGGAGAATTTACACAAAAGAAACACTTTATTTGACTCTTGAAACATTCATTCAACAAAATAAAGTCGCCCTCATATATTTGTTTTTGTCAAATAAAAAAATAAATTGACATTAGATTCGTTTTTTTTTTTTTTAGTTTGAGCTGGGTAATTTCCTAGTGTGATGTCATCAATTACAAACAGGAAGTGAAATTATAAACCTAAAAAATGTGCAATGCTTTGATACATTTTTTAGCAACATTTTTAATACATAAACTTTGACTGCGTTTTAGTTCAATGAGTAGTCCGCCCTGTCAGAGGCACTTTAACTTTGGTTTTATCCCCAAGATCATCTAAATGCGATATTGTATTACATCCACATAAATATACAATGTCTCAACAAAGTGCTATCCTCAATTAGCAGAGTATGCCAGATTCACCTGACAGACAGACTAGACCAGATGTACCCTACTAATGCAGTGACGGATGATACTTTAAGTGCCTTTTTGTTACTCCTCCTGACGGCTGTTGTCTCAGGCTCACACCGCATTAGGAGCGGCTCAGTCATTTCAGAGCCAATGATTTTCTGCAGTGTGGAAATGGTCAATAGACAGTGATATGAAGTCTCGGATGTGTTCATATTGTGGGTCGATAACATTGAGATCTTTATTATTTCTGCCACAATAGACAGTATTTTATTGACAAACAGTGCGGCAGGTCAAAATATGAGATTCTTATTCCCCTGGAGCTCCATACTGGAAGGTGATGCGCTTCTAAAGCTTATTTTAAAGACCTGTGTATTGCACTTTATTCTGGCCTTCCTCAAGAAAGTAGTTTGTGTGAAGCTAAAACCAATGAAAGCTCATGTCAAAGTTGACGTCGTGGTGAGAACTGAATTTACAAATCTGGTGTAATTTAACAAACATGGGGGAACTTAAAAGATTACAACACGGAGATGACATCACTTTGAATGCTCCACAGTTCTGAATTAAACATATTCCAATCAAATCCCCTTTCTACATTTTACCAACAAAAGCCCTTGAAAAAATGGTTAACGCAATAAATAAAACGATAACATTGAAAAAACGTAGGCAGAAAAATATAAGCCGTAAAAACAAAAAGAACCAAATAGATACATTTTTATTTTTTTCACTTTTTGAAGTATTCAGATATTCCTGGGAAACTCCTTGTTTTAGGATAATCCAACTCCTTGAACCAGTTGTGCAATTACATACGCTTTAAGGAGTATGCTATCCAAACGGCACATAGCTGTCACTGTAATGCGCAATCCAAACGGCACATAGCTGTCACTGTAATGCGCAATCCAAACGGCACATAGCAGTCACTGTAATGCGCAATCCAAACGGCAAGCTGTCACTGTAATGCGCAATCCAAAACGCAACATAGCTGTCACTGTAGTAATGCGGCAGTCAAAACGGCACATAGCTGTCACTGTAATGCGCAGTCCAAAACGGCACAGTAGCTGTCACTGTAATGCGCAGTCCAAACGGCACATAGCTGTCACTGTAATGCGCAATCCCAAACCGGCACATGACTGTCACTGTAATAGCGCAATCCAAACGGAACATAGCTGTCACCTGTAACATGCAAATCCAAACGGCACATAGTCAGTCACTGTAATGCGCAATCCAAGGCACATAGCTGTCACTGTAATGCGCAAATCCAAACGACATGCTGTTATGTAAGCCAATCCAAACTGGTATTTAGACTGAAATGCATGTCTGTAAATACTTGCTGGTATATTTTAGTCCCAAAAATCGTCTGCTAACTTGGAGATCAAATTATTTCTTGTTTTATCAGTCTCTTCAGAATCTTTACATGACTTCAGAATATTTGCCAAAACTTCAGATCAGCATTTCAAAGAAAACTTTCATAACCCATGAAAGTCAATTGTTGCCATCCTTTCATAACAGGGATAATAATTGCCTACACTTTTACTATAAATGACCCTCATTCAGCAGATCGAACACTTGTCTAATTTGAACATATGCATAACCTCAGCCTCTTTCTTGTCACACACACATGCATTCCCTTACTTAAATTAGGTTGGGTTAAAAAAAAAAAAAAAAAAACAATGCACAAATACAAGCTATTTACCGTGGTCTGGCTGTAATGATTGACCTTCTCCAGACCATTCTCATTACCAAGGTGTAATAGACCAGTGTTGCGTCAATGGAGCGTGCCGACCCACCGGGAGGTCAATGGGCCTGGCAGATGTGTATGTATGCCACCGTTTATTGTTGTGTGTGTAGTGATTGCACTCATGGTCAGTGGTGTGGGACAGAGGTAGAACATGTCCTCCCTAAATGAGCAGAACATTTATAGTTTGAGCATTACTTAAAGGTCATTCGACTTTAAATTGTGTTTTAATCACCCCATCAAAAAACACATAGAATTAAGTGTTGTTAAAGTAAATACACCTTCACTGGACTCATTCAGATCATCATCATCATCCCAATAACTGCACCCCCCCTTCCCTTTTCAAAATTAGTAAAATAAACTACAAAACAAATTCAAGTTTATCTCCGTTTCCATCACAGCGTTCAAGTGCATAACTGAGTGTTGGTTATCGGGTTACAGGAACTGCTGGTCTGCTCTAATCCTGCAGAGGGCGCATCGTGCTCAGTATGTTTGTAAAACGCTATGTTTAACCACTGCCTCCATCTTTACCAAAATGCTACGCTGAAGTTGAAAACAATGGTTGCTGAATCTCACAACACTTTTTAAAGCTGGACAAACAAACTATCCCCGAGTTTCTCCCTTAATGAAGATCAGACAGCGCTTCTGTGTACCTGGGCAAGATATTACTTGGCCCCAATTCCATGCTTGGCCCACATGTTTTGGTTTTGGCCTGAGCTTCAAACCTTGTGCGGTGTATGTATGCCAGCAGTGGGAATTATTATGGAAAAAAAATACAAAATCTAGTCATGAAGCAACATGTCCCGGCGTGGTAGTATATGCATGCTGTTAGGGTTAGCGCAATTTTGACATCAGAAATCCTCAGAACCATGAAGTATGGACTTTGAGTGATTTCTGAGGTTCAGAGAAAGAGGACCTCGTAAACAGGATTACTGAAAGCCCAAAGGAATGAAAATACAACTCCAGTCAATTTAATGAGGTCACAACATTATGGCAAGGTTATAAAAAACATATAAATAAACAGCAACGCACACACACAGACTAAGACAGAGGTGTTCATACTTTTTTCCACCGAGGCAAGGCAAGGCAAGTTTATATGTGTAGAGCACAATTCGTACACAAGGCAATTCAAAGTGCTTCACACAACAGGAAAAAAATGCATTAAAATCACAAAGACATGGCAGAAATCACAATCTTAGTTCAAGACATAAAAGAGAAGAGTGCAAAGAAAAGCATTTCAGTCATATGCACAGCCAAACAAAACAGTTTTTAGTTTAGAATTTGAACATTGCCAAGTAGCGGCCTGTCTCAATCCCAGGAAGACTGTTCCAGATTTTAGCTGCATAAAACTGAAACGCACATTCCCCATGTTTAGTCCTGACTCTGGGCACCAGCAGGAGCCGTCCTGAGTCCTCAGAGTCCGAATGGTTCATATGGCACTAACATGTCCGAGATGTACTTTGGTGCTAGGCCATGGAGAGACTTGATACAAGCAAAGCTGCTTTGAAGTCTATTCTCTGACACAGGGACAGGAGCAGAGAACAGAGACCTGAGCACAGGACTAATTGATACTTCTGGTTCTAGTCAGACCCGAGCGCAGCGTTCTGGATGTACCTGCAGCTGTTTTTCAGCTCGTTTGAGGGGCCATTTAGCCAGTAGTCTAATCCTAGCAGCAAGTCTGGCGTCTTCTGCCACAGACCAAATGGAAGAGGCCTTTGCAGGGTTTAGACAAACAATAACTTTTGATTTGGGGACACTATACATGTTTTTTTTAGATGGTAGCTGCTGCTGTTATTGATTTAACGTGGCGTCTAGAATTCAAATCTAGAGCCATATTTACCCCCAATTTCTAACTTGATGTGTAGGTTTGAGCGAGACTCTGAGGTGACATTAACAATTTCTCTTTGTCTGTGGGCCAAGACGATGATTTCAGTCTGTCAGAGTTCAGCTGGAGAAAGTTGTTTTGCATCCACACACTGATCTGTTGGATGCAGTGACAGAGTGAATCCACTGGTCCGAGGGCCGCATTTGAAATTACACGGAGCAGAAGGCCACCAACAACCCGACAATGAAGTGAATCATTTAAATGTGCATTTGACATATTTTCGCTGGGCCTCCACACCTTTAAAAGACTTGAATATTAATAAGTTGGTATGAATCAAAATGCTTAAATTTTTCCAATTTGTCAGTAAAAAGTACTTTTTTTTCTTTGGATCAACCTCGCAGGAAGCGGAGGGCCAACAGAAATTGGTCCAAGGGCCGCATCTGGCCCCCGGGCTGTAGTTTGGACATGCCTGGACTAAGCAGATACAAACACAAACTATGAATTGTGAAGACGAGCGTTTTGTTAGAACATCGACCAAATACAACTATGAAGCAGAGAAATATCATTCAGTCATATTATTTCATATTGTGTATGCCATATGGGGCTCTGTTTGCTTGGAGATATTTTGCCTGAAGTCTTCCACAGTATGGCATTAACCTTACTGTATCTCCATGGAGCTTGTTCACAGTAAATATGCATGTTTGAATGTAGGAAAACGCAACCGCAATTGAATAAATGCAAGATTCCAGGAAAAGTAAATGCCTCTTCAGCATCACAGCATGAATAATGACCAAAAGCTAATTATTAACATAAAAACTACATATTATCCATTGTCAGCTTCCTCCACAACCGCTATTAGACCATCAAATAACACATTCACAACAGCGCGTTTCCACTATTGTCGCTACATCCAAACAAGTACACGGCAGCCCCTCCGCGTCCCACATGCGAGAGACATCACAGGGCTCAGATAACAGCCGCCTGGTGGTCTACGCAGCTGGGGCCTTCACATCCGCTGTCGGGGGTACGAAAAAAAAAAAAATCCACTTCCCTGCACGCTGCGACTTCATCACTCCTGTCCCCGTCCCCGTCCACCCCCTCCCCTCCATCTCCCTCTCTCTGCTTTCCATATTTGGGGCTCCCGCTTATTTGGGCTCGCATTCGAAGGCACGATCATCCAAACTGTTGTCTGGATCAGCGCCTAGGTTCCTTTGCACGTGGGCACTCTATTTACTTTCGCCTAGTTCCCTCTACGCGTCTTTGCATGAAAAAAAAAAAAAAAAAAAAAGCTTATTTTGTGATATGCGCTAATAGCATTTAAATACATTCAGACTTACAAATCCCCCCAGAGCGTTTAAGCTAACACACGGGAAAAGAGACGGGGGGAAATGCAATCCTTCATTATTGCCAAAACTCGACTTTCAAAAAAATTGCAGGTGTGAAGACAAAAACTTAGCTTTTTTTCTTGACTCCCAATGCTGTTTTTTTGTTGTTTTCTTCTGAACTCTGAATGCGAAAAGATCTCTGTGCGGTCCGCCTCAGATTGCACGAAGCTACTGGTGATAGTGACTGAGCAAACTTTTTTTTGTAAATACGCTAATTCAAATTTGGCTGTTCGCCGGTCGGCTCAGCGTCGTCTTATCCCGTCCAAGAAGAAAGACCAACAAGAGAAAAAACGACGGCAGAGTGTTCGAAAAGGCAAGATAAAGCGGAAAAATGCTTCAGCAAAGGAGGTCCATCAAGCTTCATCAGTTGCACACAAACCTCGGGGAGAAACAACAGGGGAAAAGACATTGACGCGACAAATATTTCGCATCAAATTTGGCTTACCGAGCGTATTTCAAACCTGTGTTACTTTACTGATCAGACTTTCACCTTACACCTGTAGTGCCGTGGTGGGGTCAGTGCCATGTTTGCTTCTTTTTATATATTGTTTACAGCAGTTCTCAAATGGGTTGGGCTTTGCGTTAGGATTAAGAACATAGAATGGTTAAAGTGACGTATGGCAGGTTTTTACGATGTTCTAATTATGACTTTATTTGGTGTGTTTATACCTGTTGTACATATAAATGATAGTTTTACACCAATCGAGTTGTTGTTTGTGGTGAAAATGTTGAAAGAATCTCTAGAAAATGACAGGAAATCAGACTAGGGAGATTCATTACAGTCAGTTTATGCAGAATTTACACAAAGAAACTACTTTTTTGACCCTCTAAACATTTATTCAACAAAATACATACATTCTGATTGCTGGATACTTCTCCAAGATTCAAATGAGATTCCAGCGTTGTTCATTAAGACTTCGGACTGAGCTTTTCCCATAACATAGATTTCAGCCTAAATGTCCTGATAGTAGCTTCACCACTACTGTACACTATTATTCATGTTACAGAAGATTTTACGGGACCAGTTATTGATCGTGGTGAAGCGAAAACTCAAATCTGTAAATCTGTAAAATTGCGGTTGGATGGAGATATATCATTTCTATGGAAAGCGACGAGGGTTTGCTTTATGTACTTTGCAAATTGGTTCACAAAATGTTGCCTGAAATGTGTCAGTTTTGCCCACTAACGTCTCCCAGGGCGGTCGGTGCAGATATGGGGGCTTTCGAAAGGCTTTTTAACTGGGCTTAAAACGACCTTCTTCAACGTAAGCGTTAAAAAGCTAAAAATCATACAAAAATCATACCGCAGCACAATTGCCATCCAAAGGGAACATTTCAAACACTTACAAGCCATACAAGATTTCCGTTGTTAGATTTCTTCTTGTCCATTATATGTGACCTGAATGCTAATCACCAATGCTAATCATTTATTAACATTTTCTACATAATATATGTCAGAACCAGTGCTGACAGTGAAGATCCCGACTGTTCTGATATTTGAGCGGCTTATGCAGATTTTCTTTGGAGTTTACATTTGTTTACATTAGCGACCCGAATCAAAATGGCTGCGGGTCGTATATAGGTCACGTGTCTGGCAGGAACCGATATTCATAAACGCCAACATAAGTATGAATAAGGTCTAGCTGAGTGCCTAGCCCATGGATACAGCGAGGGGAAAATTTACGTATTTTTTATGCGTAGTGACAGATATTTGGAAGGAACGTGTTGGCCTACATTTGTGCAAAGACCACATGAGCAATTTATGTTGAATCCCTGCATCTACCAAGGGAATTAGAAGAAAGATCTTGTTAAAAACTAGTTGACGCCCTGTGTAGATAATAGAGATCTGGGCAACCATGCTAACAATGCTAATGAAAAAAAAAGGAGCTAGCTGACTTTTACAGCGTTTAGAAAAAAAAAAAAGACACAAAACTAGTTCATTTTAATCAGTTTGAAGTGGTCCAAACGTATCGCTCACTTTGTTTACACAGCACCAGCATCTTTGTTATTCATCACGCTAAAGGTAACAGCAACTAGCATGCTAACACCACCCCGGCGTTGCTTCCTGGCACCAAGAGCTACTTTTACACTTACTGGGGGCAACACAAAAAGCCAAGCACTGTGAGCCATGACGAAAACAAATGTAAATGTGTAATTGTAATTTCTCTGAATAGTCTATTGCACAGGGTTTAGCCCGGCGCATCCTTTTATTGGTACAATTATTGGAATGGCACGTCCACACGCACATTCCAGCTTCCGGTGATAATATGGGCTGGTCTACATTGAACTGGAATGAAAAGCATGAATAAAGGCTTATCCTGATGCTACATTTATCATTGGTTAGCATTTCTATTAGTGTGAATAGGATGATATCAAATGTGTGTCTTAAAAAATATTCTTTCTTTTTGACATGGCTCTTATTTTCTTAGGCTATGCGTAATGTTAAAAGTATACACATAGACATACGTGTTAGTGTAACAACTTCTTATTGAATGCAGCCCATGGGTTATGAATTGGTCATTTAACTATGTAAGGACTTGTATGAAGAGTTCCGACTGCTCAGTATGCAAAAGCAGACACATAAAGGGACATTTAAGGACAAGTGGGTTTTTATTACCCGTGTATCAATAAAAAAAGCAATGTTTCCAAAAATTGCACTTTCTGTTGTGCAGTTATGAGTAGGAAACGTGGGCAAAATGCTAGTTTTAACTGGGCAGTCATGTTCACTTTTGAAAGTCATACTTCTCATTTTTCCTCATAACGTTCGGGAGCACAAGCAGGAAATTCAGCAATTCACAACGCCACAGCGGAATGGATATCGAAAACTGAAATGCTTGGATTTGGTCAGTGCTTCTTGTTGTTCTGCCAAAGCAATTGCAGTTAGCCTACACAGGCATAAAGGTCTAGGTTTACGTTTTGCTGTTAGCGAGGCACAAAGTTAAAGGGCTTTCTGAATCATGTTTTAGATTGAACATTTAGTCTCGAGGCGCCGACCTGAGATTCAAGGTCTGGATAACAAAAAAGGTATGAAAAGTTTTTTACCAGATTGCAAAAGAAAATAAATGAAAAGCTCTGATATGTTGAAATAATCCTTTGATTTGGAGAAACAGAACTTTTATATATGTATTTAAAATTAGGAGTCATTACAACCAAGAAATCAAACAAAGCAACAGTTGTTTTTTTTTTTTAAATCAAGGCATATAAATCAGAAGGGGAATTATATCTAAACGTTGTTAATGTATTAACAATCTCGACTGGCCATTCTACTAAAAGTAGTAAAATAAATAGGAAAGAAAGTGTCATTTTGTTTTGACGTCTCAAGAATGGGAGGGAATATACAGTATAATTATAATAATGGAGGCCCACAAAAGAAATCAGAATCAGAATCAGAAAGAGTTTATTGCCATTGTCAATGAACAAAATTCAAAAACGTAGGAACTTGTCTCGGCCTTAAGGTGCAACATAAAACACTGAGTAATAATAAAACAACATATATTCAATCAAAAAAGGGCATGCATTAGGAAACAATTTAAAATTACTATACAATAAAAATAAAAATAGGCATTTCTATGTACACAAGAATTCTGCTGGAAAAATGTAGATCTTATTTTTTTGTTTTGGAACTGTCCTGTGGCTCCAAAATATTGGAATGAAATCAGCAAAGCGCTACAGACCGTCCCACTTGATTTCGTAACTTGGGCCTGTCTCTCCGGGCAGGAAAAGTTATTCACAGAAAAACAGATGACACAAACGACACCTACAATCAAGGACGGGACTGACATTATTATGGATATAAGTGCAAGTTTGATTGTTTCCATTTTCCTTCCGTTGGAAATGGACAAATCTGGCAGACTTTGGACCAAATGGGACGTTTACCCGGGACTGTGTGCTTTAGGTCTTTTCGGATGTCTCCTGTTCTAATTTTGTTTTTCATCCCCTGTGTTCTTTCTGGTCATGTTAATTATTGAATTGAAAAAGATTAAATAAAAAAATAAATTTAAAAAAAGTGAATTATTGAACTACTGTATGGTTGTTTCCATATGGTTCTCATCCCGCAATAGTTCTGATTGAATACAGGGGTTAGAATACCCCTGTATTCAATCTTTCTTGTTTCTTTCTTGTGCTTCTCAAAACGAGGTAAAGAGAGATAATATTGCTCATAGCTGCTTTTAAAATGCTGTATGTAGTAAAAGTTCCCTTTTAACACAGTTGTTGGTGGCAGAACATTTTAGGTCCTACAAGAAAAAATATAAAATATTTAATTATTCTGGTTTGTTAATTATGCAGCTTTTATACAGTTGTTCCTGGAGTTATATAGAGAGTCATAGTTCGTTCCTCAATTATTGTTTTCCAAGGTCGTCTCCCTCTGATAGAAAGTAGTGCATTTTTTTATTTTAAGTCCTAAAATATGAGAGAATGTTCTCAAGAGTTGTTTAAAAGCCAAAAAATACAAAATGTGTCCTTTAAATACATAAAGAAAACTGTTTGCGGCCCAGTTTGAAATGTGTTCCATGTGGTTTGTCCCTCCCCTGAAGGCCACCAGCAGACATGGACACTTCTCTCACTCATTCATAACTCTTTCACAAACATCTCATCTTTAGTCTTCCTCTGCGAACCATCCAATTTAATCCATCCAAAACACAAGTTCACACTTATTAGCGGTCCAACATTATACAAAGCTGACTTTTATATTGGAATAAAAACGTCGTCTCAATTTATTTTTCAAAAGCCAAAAATCTCAAAAGTAGCTACCTTGTTGGGCTGAACAAAATAGTTGATTTTACCAGCAGAAAGTTAGAATATCAAAGGCCATTGGTCAATAATCGAGACACAAATCAACCAACGTTCACAGGAATAAAGCAAATGGAGAACTGTCCCAGAGCGTCCTCTGTCCTTAGACCCTCTCCTTCTCAGCAAAGAAAAACTGCAAAAAAAACAAAGAAATCTTGGGGAGAGATCTTACTCCTACTGACGGACAGGCTGCAGAAGGTCCAGGACTGACTTCTATTGGCAGATAGAGACTGTGGAGCCAGAACCACTCAGGACAGAGGGACAGAGGAACAGATGGACAGAAGCTCTAGCACAGCTCATCCAGGCAGTTGAGTTATTCGCAGGTGTCGCCACCCTGCCCTCTCTCAGGTGCTATGATTGCCATCTCGTGCTGCCCGTCCTCCCAGGCTTCAGCAGCCAAAGCAGGGCCTCTGAAAAAACACCCAAAACCGGCGGACAGTCCAGCACGGCAGTAAATTCCACTGCATTTATGAAAGTAGCTCTAGTCCGGTTTTGGATAGGAAAACATTTCAGGATTCTGAGTAGGTTTATTCTAAAATGAATACAATTTAGTTGAAAAATTGCTCTGGCCCAAGTGAGTGGCCCCTTCAACGGTGCCACCCTCCCTGGCATCGATGATCCTCACCGTTATTATTAATACATTGCCTGCATTTTTAAAAAATAAATGGACTACTCCCTGATAATGTGTAATTGACTTGACTTAATAACCTGCAAAAGACCCAACACAATTAAAAACTTTGATTCCAAGTTACTTTTACACTTGGAACAAAGCACGCACTGTACTTAACTACAGCGGGACTAATGTCGTGAGTTTATAATGCTAATCATAGCGCCGCGTACTGTTGGGCCGCCATCACAAATGCCTTTCCAAGCTGTAATTTTTAAGCCCCAACATGAAATCCATTTTAATACCACACGAACGACTAGCAGTTGATTGTTGAATAATTAAGCTTTTTCAGATGTGACTCTTGGAAATTTCCCCATTATAAAAAGTGCTGTGAATAAAGTTGTCAGCGGCGCGCTTTGTTTTTCTCAGCGTAATTAATGGGGATATTTTGCACGCAGAATCTGCTCCAGGCTCCCTATAAACACTGACAATTATGTGTAAATAATTAGCGGCCATGACTTTACGTACCTGACAGTTAATTTTGGAAGAATTTAGCGGGAATATTCAAGCTAATTAATTAATATTTCAGTGACATATTTGAAAATCAGCAGTTTAACACGCGCACACACACCAAAAATACCTCAGTTCACAGAATAATTTGCACTTTAAAAATGTTTGATCCACAAATTAATCAAATAAATCCCATTTGTGCTGTGGACCAGGTGCACAGCTAAATGATGTCTAACCAATGATAAAAGCCAGTTGGAACGGCAGTTGTTGGATTATTTTTGTTTGTGTTCGAAGAGCAGTTTTCTGTAAAAAAAAAACTTTGCTTTGAACACTCATTAGACGACAATATACAAAACCAACTTTTTATATCGGAATCAAAACTAAACCTGTGATTTTCGGTCGTGCAGGTTTGAAAAAGTGGCAGCGTTTACCTCCCGCGGACTCATTCTCACCGTATCAGCAAGTGGTCCGAGCCCTGCTAATCAATTGAAGCTGCGTTACCACCACTTTAGTTAGTAAATTCAGTTTATTGTAAAAGCAGACGTTTGTGAAAAGATGGATTTTTAAGGACTTATTTTTTTATTTTTGCTCCTGCTTCACTTAATTTCCACGACACTGCCTTTGTTGGGAAGCATTTCTCATTAATTCTCAGCCTAAAACAAATGTTGTTACTCCTCCAGAGAAATGATATGCTCCAAAAATACAATTCTTTATTAATAAGTCTTAGTTTAAATTGAGAATTACTGTTGATTGTGTAAATATTGGGTTTAACTGTTCATGTAATTCTGTTTTATGTGTACAGAATTTACATTTACATAGAACTCCACAGTTTTAGAATTGATCATATAAAAAATGCTTTAATATATAAATGTTCTAGACTGTTTTTGATACTCCTAATAAATCAAAATGCTTCACACGGTCTGTTGCAAACTTGTCAGAAAGAGCCATGTGTGTCGTTATATGACACTTTGGGATGAGAGCTGATTGGCTGTGGCATGGCGGTCCTCCCTGCGTCACATTTCTGTCTGGAAAAGATGCTCTAAAGCTGAGATATTGACCATAAAAAAAACATTCAAGTTAATTCTGGCAATCAAAGGGTTTGTGAGAGAGTTAGATAGATTTAAATACCCACTTCCTTTTATAATTATGAACTGCGCCAAAAATGGATACAACTTTTGAGCAAAACCTTGATTATGACTGTGCAATGACTATTAGTAACTAAACTAAAATGTTGTGCAATGTGTGGTCTAACCTGTCGTATGCGCTTTAGATGCAGCCATGAATCCCATATCTACCCCCCACTTTCCCACAGTCAACAAACCCAGAGTAGTCCTGGTGTATTATATGCAGAAGTATATTTCCATACAGTGCACCCTATTTGCTGAATAGCTCCGTGCGCTCGTCCATGCACAGATGAATGACACTACTTACTGTATTCTCATTACGGAGCAAGCTTTTGGTTGGAGGGGTGCGGAGAGATGCCATTTATCATGCCAGACACCAGCCGCCTTCTTATCAAACACATTCTGTCCCGCGGCGCGTCCACAGCCACATCTCCAATGCTTCTTCACATTTACCAGTGTGCTTTTTTCCAGCCATATCTCACACAGACACACTCACACACACACACACACACACACACACACACAAACACATACATCTATATTATTTAGTATATATCTATCTATCTATAGTGTTAAAGTCTATGAAGAATGCTATGTACATAGATTTTTTTCAGGCATTTTGGTGGCTTCTTGTCTCTACTCTTGCACACCAACGCCATGGAGTTATGTGCATGTCAATAACGCCTAACAAGAAGGTATTGGGTTGGAGTTTGGCTGTAGTCTTTCTGTGTTTGCTTGTTGTCCCTGCTTTTGGATCCTGTATGATCCAGGATGCCTGCATTCTAAAAGCTGGTACTAGATGGAATCTACTGCATTTTCAATGATAAGGTTAGCGTTAGCCAACAAACGTTGCAAATTATGAAAAAGTAGAGTTGTTTTGGCGACTGACAACTGCTCAACCACACGTGAGCATGTTTTCGTGATTGTGCTATCGCACATGATCAAGCCTTATATTAAACCAAAGGGGATTTTATGAAGATTCATACTAAAATTAGGATTAATTCAAAAGTATTAGTGTCTTAAATGACCTAGTACTCGTAGTGACCAGAGTAGTTTATCGAGTCAAGTTGCCAGTCTCTAAGAATAGGTCTAACTCACGAGTCCCCATCACGTACTCCGGGGATCCTTCGGTGGACCCTAAAGTTGTGGAGGAATGTGAAAACAGGACCATAATAGTTGCTTTTAATCTCAAACCGCATAAATCTGAAAATCTTGGATCTTGGATTTTGAATGTTTGAAAAGCGTCGCTGTTGTCGCTATATTCAAACGTCCCCAGTTTGGTCTTCTCTCCATTGATCCTCTTCAGTCCATAAACGCTGAAATTTCGTGGAGCAGAGTAGATAAGTGCCCTGTCCTGAAATGCTGCCCATTCAGACTGAATCTTGGTCGCAGAGTGAGCCCTCTTCTCACTGAGTCTATGATCAATCTCAAAGTAAGAGGAGAAGAGCTCAGCGGTGAACCAGGACCTCATCTCCCCATTATGGAATGTACTTTTTGTTTAAGTACATTCTTCTCATACACACTCATATCAACTTTTGATAATAATCTAAAAAAAAGTCAACAAAATTAGGCAAACAAATATCCAACAGCTGTTTCAAAACATGACTTATGAAAAGGTCTAGACATCGTTCCAAACTGTGAATGTTGATTTTGTATAGAAATAAGTAATATTCAACAGTAAATGGTAACATATACTGACCTTATTCCACCAAAAGTCTCGCCGCTAAAATATGCTATAAAGTAGATTGATTAATGTAAAATATCCAATGTTCACGTGACCAACTAGTAAACAATGTACCGATTCCCTGGGCGGCCCGAAAGTGCCTTTTTCAAGACTCTCTATCCTATTATCTATTATCTATCCTACGTGTCCTAATCATGCCAGCTCTTTCTGATTTCAATCAACTCCTACAACTCAAATGTCAACTTCCTTCAGGGGCTCGAACTCAGGTCTCCTTCAGTGAAATGGAACGAGCGTCTTGTATGTTGAGCTGTGGAACTTATCTTCTCTTGAGGTGGGCAGCACCTATGTTCACCACAACCAGAAGAAGGATTACGTGGTATGGTGGCGCCAAAGCGGGCTTCTGGAAAAAGGTGAATAGCACTTTTCTACCATCAAGGTTAAACAATTCAAGCTGCATTGTACTAATCATAGGGTTAATGCTGTCAAATATCTGTAACAAAGAGGTTTGCTTTATCAGATGTTCATAATATCATAATTTGAGCAATAAAACATTTGAAATATTGTAATATTTCCATATACATTGTAGCAGATTTTCCTCGCAGTTGCGAAGGAAAGCATACACAGAGTGCAGCTAATTGCAAACAGTAAGGCTAAAGACTCATTAACACTGACCGTGGAGAGCGCTAAGAACGACTGAAAAGGCTGTGACAAGTGGAAGTAGGACTTGTAAAGCAAGTTAGTACATATATTATGAATGACACCATTAAGTAGTTTGTCTTTTTTTGCTGATTCATCATTGCTCACTTCATCACCACCATATTTACTGAGGACGTTGTGACGACCGGACCGCAATAGAATTTGGGAAAGTGGGATTATGCACAGTGCAGACCTCAACACAATTAGACCGGTGAGAATGAAAACCTTCAACTAGAATGGCAGTGATCAGAAGCAGAATTCCTTTACTATACTGTTAATATACCAGCCAGGTAGTTGTGGTTGAGGCACTGGCACCGAAGTAGTGGTGGTAAAAGGGGAAGCAGCTGTACTAGTTATAGTATTGGTAGTTTTAGTCCTTGTCTTTGGCCAACAGGAACAAAGAGAAAGTGTCTGCCGTCACCTCAAGTCTCCCTCTCTAAAACCTACAAATAAAGTTAGAAATCTGGGGGTAATAATGGACTCAGACTTGAACTTTACCAGCCACGTCAAATCAATAACATCAGCAACTTAATTTATTTATTTAATATGATTCAGGCTTAGTAACTACTTTACTAATATAACATCTAACCTTAATTAAGTAGTTAATAAGCTTAAATCTTTGTTCTTGCTTTGTTAAGGAAAATTAGGGTGTAGTTATTATAAAGTGCTACAAAATAATTTGATAAAAACCTTTTATTATTATCATCATTATTATTTAAAAAAGGATAACAAGACAAAAGCTTCATCTTGATATCCTGGGCCATCTCTGACTGTGTGTGTTCATTAGTTTAGTAGCTGGATGAAAACATCGGGCTCAAACTCAGCATCAACAAAAGATGCAGTCTTTGTCAAAATAAGTATGATTTGGACTGAAAATCCTGTTTGCTTTTCAGTCCAAACCTCACTCAAACCACAGTAAAACACATGCTGTCAGAGCGAGAGGGGAGGAAGATTACAGTCCTGCGCACACAGCTGCCCCAGGGTGCATTTCCATTCTTCAAACTTTCTCACTCTGCGTCTACCTTCTCCACACCACCACAACAAGGCAATACCATTTCCTAATTGATTGTCTTTAAAAAATAGCCTAAGTCTGTAAATTTTTCTTTCCATTTTAGTTAAAACCCACTAAACTCAACTCAATTTATTTTGTAACACCCGAAATCCCAACAGGTTTCCTCTAGGGGGCGACAGTGAGAACAGACTAAACGATGTTCACTGGGACTTGGCAATGTCCCAGCAGTGCTTTAGGACAAATGTCCTAAGGTCCGCTGTCCTTAGACCCTCCTTCTCGGCGAGGAAAAACTACCGTCCACTACTAGGTGGAAGCGCTTCAATTTTCAACGGAGCTGGAACCACTCAGGAGAACCAGTTCTTCAAAGGCAGTTGAAGAACCGTTTCCCATCTGTCGCCCCTAGACTGGAACCTCAAGACAAAGCAAAAAAATAGTTCAAAAGTAAAGCCGCTCTCAAAAAGGTGGCGACAGTAGATCAGGACAGAGGAACTTGAAGAAGGCAGATGTTGAGTAATCTTAAAAAGGGACATTTGTATGCGTTTTGTAGCCCTCCCAATCCCACCCACTCCAACCTGACCCACTCCCACCCACTCCAACCCCTCTTTACCTATGTAACCAAACCCAGAGATGTTCACAAGTCTCTGACCTCAAGTCCGAGTCAAGTCCCAGTTTCTACATGTTTTATACCGGTGATTCTCCAACTCAACATTTCTCAAACTTTAACGACCTACACATGTATCACGGAAATAAATTCTAGTTAGTTCAGTTTTGAAGGCGTGAAAACCCCAAACTTCCGCTGACGGATCTGCATCAGGAGCGCTTGTGATGGCAGCAAGCAACGTGGACGGCTGCAAAGCGTTTTACATGAACTAGTTCTGTTTTTCCGATTTTTAAGGCTGAAAAAAATAATCAGGTACATTAAGGTTCCACTTTATATCCTGACACATAGCAGTTAGCATGGGTTAAGTATTGGTTTTCCTTAAAGAACAAATATGATTCATTATTTGTCTTAGCCTTTAAACATGCTCTTGAGATGCCTGACCTGTTAAAATCACACATTTTGACAAAACTTTACAAAGACGTTTTGGTTTGGAATCATAGCCTCTCTCCCTGATTTCCAAAGAGCTTTATTGACAGGCTGGTTAACCAATCAGAAAAACACATGGTTAGTTCGTATCCAAACAAACATGGCAACTTAGGAGGAAAAAAGGAAACGGAAATTACACAGGATGGAGAAACGGTGCAGATTCATTCAAAGTGGACAAGCGACACACTAAACTCTATAAACGTGGAGGTAAGTTAGTTATACATTTTGGTATGAATGCTACGAGAATATCAGAGAGATCTGGTTGGATCTCTGGACCTTTTTAGGGTCCGATTCCAAACCCTTCTGCATTTGAACAGAACGTAGAAGGGACAGGCTAGCTCTTTAGTTTGGCATCTCTCTGTTTAGGGAGAAAAAAAATAAAAATAAACTTCTGTTTTCCACAGCACTAAATGTGTTTTAACACCATCTACTGGATGCAGAGGGAATTACAAGTTTAAAATAAACAATTCAAACTAGTCTCCCGACTTGCTAATGACGCACAGGGAGATTTTCTAACCAATCCAGCGTGACGGAAGCTAAATGCAATTCCAGGTATGTTTTTGATGAGGGCACAATGTTAGAACGTAGTTAAAAGCAAACATACTACACTTACCTGTAGTATTGTAGTAGTATCCAGTGTCTTAACTGAGGACAAGCACAATAAGCCATTTCCCATACAGGGGAATCAATACCAAGATTTGAAGATGACTCCTGCAAGAAAAGAAGATTTGTTCGAAAGCATTGTTTCCGTTTGCTCTGGTTGCCTCATCAACCTAAAACAAAAAAAACGGTACGGTTCGGCAGCTCGGTACGGACGAGGTTCCTCTTGTAAAAAGCCGCCATCATAACTTGTTTTCCTTTACTGCGTCCACATATCCCCCCGCGCGTCACCAATCAAAGCCTCAGATTTCAAGACTCTCTTATCCTATTCTGTACGTGTCCTAATCATGCCAGCTGATTTCAATCAACTCCTACAACTCACGCGTCAACTTCCTTCAGGGGCTCGAACTCGGGTCTCCTTCAGTGAAATGGAACGAGCGTCTTGTCTGTTGAGCTGTGAAAAAAGTGTGACAGCGGATAAAAAAAACATAAAATAAAAAGGCTTAATTGAACCGCAGGCCGAGGGTAAAAGGATAAGAGCCGACAATGTGAGCGCTTAATGCTTTTGGTGTAAGAAAGCTACGCGTTCCAAGATTGCCTCAAGGCGAACGTTAGCGACCGTCCTCATCAATGAAATAACAAGATGGAAAATAAACACCATTTCAAATATATCAAATAAAGAATGCACTGTTGGTGAATGCTACTTCAGTTTTATGAAGTCTGTATTTGTTAGCGTGAAGGTTATATAGAAAAAAAATGAGGCTGCAACTAAGAATTCCTTGGTCAAAAAATAGCTCATTTTAATATATACTTTTAAATTAATTGAATATATACAACGAAAGGCAAATTAATGAGACTTTTTATGTGTCAAATTTGCCAATATTGATGAGGGTCTTTGCTCTTTGGACTAAAATGCTCACACTGCTGGTCCTGTTTGAAGTTCCTGGGTGACTTTTTTTTCTTAGTACCAAAGCTTCTCATGATCCTTCCCCCGGTTTTCTCCTTATTTGTCAGTTCCTGGGTGGATCCTTCATTCCCTCCTCCTGCTGAGCTCCCCACCTGCAACCTGTTGTGTGGCGCACATTCGCTCAGGCAACTTTTTTCCATTTTTTGCTATTTTTGTCGTTCTTGATACTTACCTTTTCATGTGTTTCCCGTTTGCTCCAGTGCGACCAGCTCCCGTTCCTGTCAACCCCGGCCCACCTATTAGCCTGCCACCACCTACCCTTCTGCTGTCCCGTTGGATCCACTCAGCCCCCTCCCGGAACCAACTCCTCGTTCCAAGACTGTTTTTTTTTTTTCTTCTTCTCATTAAACTGCCTTTTGGGGTCTTCCTGTCTTATTCCTAACAAAGCTTCTTTTCGCGCACTTTGGTAGGAGGAACTGGGGCCATAGTTCAGGGATTTTTGTAACTTCGTCCTTGGAGTCCAGTAAAACCTTTTTTTAATTACACGATGCCTTTTGTCCAGTAAATGTTTTTTGTTCCTCAATGTGTTTATTTGAGCTGTCGATAAAGCTGTCCCCTCTCAGCAGGCTCTATATGCGAACAAAAGCAGCGGGAACTGCAGGGATCTAGTTCTTGGCACTGTTTATATGTGGAAACACTCATTAGAAAAAAACCATATATATACCTGTAGTCTCTCATCGTCATTGAACAAGTTGCCGTCTAATTTGAACAAGGTAGAGATAGCTTAAAACCTCTGTGTTGTCGTAACTTCAGTGTCAGTATTGAGTGGCTCATAATGTGTGGCGTCCCAGGGGCCTTCAGAGCTTAATTTCTTGGCAGTGAAAATCCATAAACAAAGCCGAAGCAAGCGCGTCGGGCCTTTGTCTACGGGCTGATTACTGTAGGTGGCCCCGGGAGATGCTGTAACAGATGAGAGGGCCGCGTCGCGCATGCACAAGTGACAAGCGGCGATGCTTATGGATTTTCAATGAGCACCGCAGCATGCAAATCCAGGGCTTAGGAAGTGTGCTACCTAACAAGGAAATGTCTCACTACCGCACTAACAGCCCGCTTTGTTCAAATCAATACCTCCTGCATTTTGAACAGAACAAGGCGGAGATCTGTGATGGATTGTCTGAAAGCTTAGTGGCACAATGATCCCAAAAAAAAATAAAAAATGTTTTTGGCAGTATTTAAAGTACAAAGTGAATAGGTCAGTTTAGAGTAGAGATATCAAAATGATAAAGTTAATCAGTAATCGTGATTATTCAGATCACAATATAATCGTAAGAACTAAAAAACAATAATTGTGACCATTTTAGAAGCAAAATTAAATATTTTCCGTTCAAAATTTTGCCCAAAACATAGACCAAATGCAAAAAACTTTCATTTAGCTGGCTGTTTTTGTCACATTTAACTTCATTTTGTCTTAGAGAAAGTTCAAATTCATAAAGTCACATGTCAGACCACGCGAATGAAAGAAAAGGAAAGACTTTACGGTTTAGTCACAGTCTCCATATTCGCAAATAATTGTTAAATCGTGATATTTTTTCTCACAATAATCAAACATCGCACCAAAATTTGATATTGTGACATCCCTCGTTGACAGTGGGTCAAGGGGTCTGGTATCTTGGGCCCCATGATTTGGGAGACCATTGGGCTACTTGATGCCTCCATATGTTAAAAATCACAGAAAACGTATGAAATACAAATAAATAGTGGATATTTAGTGAGGAACTGATATCTATTGATATGTATCAGATTTGATACACAAATCACCAATTTATAATGTACGTTGACATTAATTACCCTCTTTATTTAACCAAAGAACATCCCATTGGGCTCGAGACGTCTTTTTTCAAAGGTGACACCGGGCAAAATAAAGACTTAACAGCACACACATTTTAAAACATTACACGTTTAAAAGACATAAGAAAAGAAAACAAAGTCTACCTTTTTTAAAAGCACTATTTTAAAAATGCACTCTCTTTGTCACAATGGCTTAATGTCATCCATAAAATTTATGAATATAGACCCTCATCTTACATTTTCTTTTCTAGTCAAGGGACTGTAACAAGTGTTTGTTTTGTAACATGTTTGACTTAAGGTAGGACAGATGTCAAATACTGGGCAACGCTCCTGTATTCATTGTATTGTACACAAGGATTTCATTGACCACAGAAAAGTATTTACATGTATTCTGTTTGGATGCTCTGCTGAGGGAAAAAAAAACTCTTTGGAGAGACGCCTTGATTAAGCCACGTAGAAATCGAATTTGCCCAGGTGAACTCGACAGACCTGACCAAGCTAGGCAGAACCCATCCCGGAAGTCCTGTTTTATGCTTTTAATCTAGAAAAATGAGAAGGAAAAAAATATAAGATATGCATGTGTTTTTGGCTTAGAAAGCATCAGACACAAGAGTAAAATCAATAACTCATTTAACCATCCATAGGCACCATGTTTTATTGAGGCCACTTGTTTTAACAAACAAAATACACATTTTGTGTACTTCTCAGCTCTTTTGGAAGATTAATTTTTGTGGGATATTTTTTGTCTTCTCTTCATAAAGAAATGTGCCCTCTGCATTTGACCCATTCTTCAACACAGAAAAAGCAATCTATCAAATACAATGGGCCACTAAAGTGAAAATTGGTTCATGTTCTGCAGTACCTTACTGTGGGATTTTAGACCTAAAGGGGGAAACCAGAGTACCATGGTAAAGATGCAAACTCCACATTCTAAGACCCGCTCGGCCCATGAATCAAGCCCAGCACTGCGTTGATCTCGGGCAAAACCACTCAGACAACCATCCAAAACCTCAACTTATAACTCATGGACAACTGAACACCTTGCATTGCTGTTAGAGTGGTCAGATACATCCAAGGACTCTCTTGGCTTGAGTGCTCGTTCGTTTCCGTCTGCTTGCCCTCACCGCTGCTCTGAATCTGGGACGTGTGAAGCCTTTTGAACCATTCTGAACCACAGGTGCTCCTCCCCGTGCTGCTGAGTGCCTCCAAACATTACTCTTCTTTAAAACATGACAGCCACGGCGCAAGGAGGAGGAAAAAAAGGGAAAACACAGGCCTGGCCAAGCTCCATTTATCATGATCAGGGGGCAGCTTTGACTACCACGGCGTGCTAGCCTCTGCACTGTAGCTGGACATTTCTCAGCGTGGAGGTGGTATGGTTTGTTTACAGGAGATCTGGAGGAGGCACGGGAGATGTGTTTGGACTAGTTAAAAATGGTCCTTAATCATTTCTGCCTATTGGTCGCCGGCCGTCATCTGTTATGGTCGAGGTTGTAGGGTAGTGGAGGTCATGTTGGTTTTAGGTTTAGGAGTTAAAGGGAAGAAGAAAGGTTGTGGAAGCATAAACAGTGTCGTGAACAAGAAAAGGCAATTTCCACTGAGAACTACTAACATTGCAAACAAGGTTTTACTGGCAGAGGTTCTCTTGATGGTTGGTAGAAATGTTATTCTGATAAGCCGTGATACTGTAACTAAACAAAATGTCAAATATTAGAAAACGTTTTTATAATTGGTCAATAACCTAATTTGTGGTGCTTTGAACTGGGTTGCACAATAAATGGCAAAGAATAAACATTATATCAGCTTGTGTGGGACTGAATGATATTTTGCTGCATGACAAGCAATAGTCGGACAGTTTAACCAATCTGACATTTTTTGGTTGAGACTATCCCAGACAGTTGTATTTCTATCACGGTTCAAGAACCTCCGCCAACCCAAACCTGGTCCCCCCCACCTCCCCCACCACCCTCTCAGTTCAGGAACAGGATGTTCACAGGCTATTTCGGAAATCCAACCCCCGAAAAGCTGCTGGACCAGACGGCGTCTCTGCCGCTACATTAAGACATTGCGCAGGAGAGTTAACCTCCGTCTTCACAGACATTTTTAACACCTCCCTGGGGTCATGCCATGTCCCAGCCTACTTCAAGTCTGCCATCATTGTCCCTGTCCCCAAGAAGCCCCGGATCACTGGACTTAATGACTACAGGCCTGTGGTGCTGACGTCTGTAGTTATGAAGTCATTTGAACGCCTGGTCCTGCCCACCTCAAGTCCTTCACCTCCTCCCTGCTGGACCCCTGCAGTTCGCCTACAGAGCCAACAGGTCTGTAGACGACACAATCACCCTGGCACTCCACTTCATCCTGCAGCATCTGGACTCCCCGGAAACCTACGCCAGGATCCTGTTTGTGGACTTCAGCTCTGCTTTCAACACCATCCTCCCTGCTCTGCTCCAGGACAAGCTCTCCCAGCTCAACGTGCCTGACTCCACCTGCAGGTGGATCACTGACTTCCTGACGGATCGGAGGCAGTGCGTGCGGCTGGGGAAGAATGTCTCAAACACTCGGACTATCAGCACAGGAGCTCCTCAGGGCTGTGTACTTTCCCCTCTGCTCTTCTCCCTGTACACAAACTGCTGCACCTCCAGCCACGACTCCGTAAAACTCATCAAGTTTGCGGACGATACCACCCTCATCGGGCTCATCTCGGACAGGGATGAGTCTGTCTACAGGAGGGAGGTGGACCGGCTGGTGTCCTGGTGCAGCAGTAACAATCTGGAGTTCAACGCCCAGAAAGACAGTGGAGATGATCATGGACTTCAGGAAAGCCACAGCCCCCCAGCCCCCTCATCATGACATACTCCCCCATCACCACCGTGGGACTCCTTCCGCTTCCTGGGCACCACTATCACCCAGGACCTCAAGTGGGAGCCCTCCATCAGCTCCCTCATCAAGAAGGCCCAGCAGAGGATGTACTTTCTGGCAGCTGAGGAAAGCCAAGCTGCCAGTGCAGATGATGGTGCAGTTTTACACGGCCATCATTGAGTCCATCCTCACCTCCTCCATCACCGTGTGGTACGCTGGAGCCACAGCCAGGGACAAACAGAGACTACAGCACATTGTGCGCTCTGCTGAGAAGGTGATCGGCTGCAGACTTCCATCTCTGCAGGACCTGTACGTCTCCAGGGCTCTGGGACGAGCAGGTCGGATCACAGCTGACCCTTCTCACCCTGGACATGGTCTATTTGAACCACTCCCCTCAGGCAGGAGGCTACGGTCCATCCGGACCAGAACCTCCCGCCACAAGAATAGTTTCTTTCCCTCTGCCGTTGGACTCATGAACACTTCAAAACACCTGTCACTTTAACTGCAAATATTCAACCACTCACTGCACTGTCACTTTCTGCACTCAAACTGTAAATCTAACTGTAACTCTTGTGTACATAGAAATGCCTATTTTTATTGTATAGTAATTTTAAATTGTTTCTTAATGCATGCCCTTTTTGATTGAATATATGTTGTTTTATTATTGCTCCGTGTTCTATGTTGCACCTTAAGGCCGAGACAAGTTCCTATGTTTGTGAATTTTGTTCATTGACAATGGCAATAAACTCTTTCTGATTCTGATTCTGATTCTGAATAGCTGGAAAAAGGCAATACAAGATCAGAACAGTTCAAACTGAACATGAGAGGAGGAGCATGTTCCACTCATGACTCTCTAACGCTGGATAAGGTGCGGGTTTGGCACATATTTTGAGTAGGTTACTTGAAGAGTGCCTGCTCCCTCATCAAGAAGGTCAGCACAGGATGTACTTCCTGCGGCAGCTGAGGAAAGCCAAGCTGCCAGCCCAGATGATGGTGCAGTTTTACACGGCTATCAATGAGTCCATCCTCACCTCCTCTATCACCGTGTGGTACGCTGGAGCCACAGCCAGGGACAGACTACAGCGCATTGTGCGTTCTGCTGAGAAGGTGATCTGCTGCAGACTTCCATCTCTGCAGGACCTGTATGTCTCCAGGACTCGGGGACGAGCAGGCAGGAGGCTGTGGTCCATCCGGACCAGAACCTCCCGCCACAAGAACAGTTTCTCTGCCGTTGGACTCATGAATACTTCTAAACACCTGCCACTTTAACTACAATTTAATCAATCACTTTCTGCACTACATCCGTAAATTCTTGTGTACATAGTAAGTCTATTTTTTATCTTCAGACTACAGTCAATTTTAACTGTTTTCCTAATGCAAGCCCTTTCGATTTCATATGTTTTTATTATTGCTCAGTGTTTATGTTGCACCTTTAACGCCAAAACAAGTTCCTTTGTTTGTGAATTTTGTTCATTGACAATTGCAGAAAAAGATTCAGCTGTAGTCATCTGGACTCTGTTTTAGAAAAAAAACGTTTCAATGCTCATCCAAGAGTCATTCTCAATCTGTGAAACAAGTCTGAGAACTCATGTTTATATCCTACTCTGTGAAAGGCAAGGCAAGTTTATTTGTAGAGCACAATTCGCACACAGGGCAATTCAAAGTGCTTCACACAACAGGAAAAAAAATCATTAAAATCACAAAACTTTAATTTAAAGACATTAAAAAGGTTAAGGCTATCCGTCAAATAGTTTAAGACATAAAAGAGAAGAGTGCAAAGAAAATCATTTCAGTCATATGCACAGCCAAACAAAACAGTTTTTAACTTAGATTTGCACAATGCCAGAGTAGAGGCCTGTCTCACATCCTCAGAAAGACTTCCAGATTTTAGCTGCATAAAACTGAAACACAGATCCCCCATGTTTAGTCCTGACTCTGGGCACCAGCAGGAGGCCGGTCCCTGAGGTCCTCAGAGTCCGAGATGGTTCATATGGCACTAACATGTCCGAGATGTACTTTGGTGCCAGGCCAAGGAGAGACTTGTATACAAGCAGAGCTGCTTTGAAGTCTATTCTTTTATTGTACTGCAGCTGTTTTACAACTTGTTTGGAGAGGCCAGTGAGCAGGCCGTTACAGTAGTCTAATCTACTAGAGACAAACGCATGGATAAGTCTCTCCAAGTCTGGTTTACACTATACTTTTGATTTTGGCAATGTTTTTTTTATTGTAAAAGGCTGCTGATGTTATTGATTTGACGTGGCTGTTAAAATTTAAGTCTGAGTCCTTTATTACTATTAGAAGGTAGGATATAAACCTGAGTTCTCAGAGTTATTTCACAGATTGAGAATGACTCTTGGATGACGGACAAATGAGGGATTACACCGACATGTTTCATTGACAATGGCAATAAACCTTTTCTGATTCTGATTACACCAACTATATTGTACTGTGGTTGAAAATTCAGCAAGGGTTTATGTGGGTTTGCAAGAGAAAACTTGTCTAATTACCTGAAAATAAACTCGTACAGCATTCTTTGCCCCGAGCTGCGCGTAAAGGAGTGTACAGGTCGCACTGGTTTGAATTGCTTTGTAATCCGCACCCGCCTTGTATTAGTTGCACACCTGAAGTAACAGAGGCGTTGCCTCATTATAATTTGGTGTTAGCACTCAATCTAATTGCAGCAAAGTGAATTACCATAGGGAAATAAACCAAAACTGCCTTCACGTTACATGCAAATACAAGCAGAAATACTCGAGACTTAAAAACAGCACAAGAGACCTGGATCTGGATTTAAATGGAGGGATTTCTGAGGCTGATAGAAGAAGCAAGGAAGATAACCTCGTAAACAGGATTTGCCAAAGGGCGAATGGAACTAAATACAACTCAATGTCTGTTTTTGATGAGGAAACGATACGTTACGAACGTTATAGAATGGGTAAAAGCAACACATAAAGAACATTTTGCATAATATGTATCCTTTTAAATAAGAATAGACAAAGCAAATATAGTTTAATCTAAATATTATTTTTCCTTGCTTTTTGGCATATACAGTGGGGCCAGTAAGTATTGGGCAACTTAAAAATTTGCAAGTTCACCCATTTAAAAAGATAAGAGAGGTTTGTAGTTTTCATCATAGGTACACATCAAGAGAGACAGAATGTAAAAAAAAATCCAGGTAATCACATTGCATGATTTTGAAACCATTTATTTGTGAAAATGGGTGGCCAATAAGTATTGGGCAGCTACAAAACGTAAAACTCTTCTGTCCCTCACAGACCAGTCACTTGCTCTTTAAGAAGTGATTCCGGCAGACCAGAGAGCTTCCCAAAGACACCAGAGATAAAATTGTACAACTACACAAAGCCGCGATGAGTCAAACTGCAATTGGTAAACAACTTTGTGAGAAAAGATCAACAGTTGGAAACATTATTAGAGAATGGAAGAATCACTGACAATCTCCCTCTGAGTGGGGCTCCATGCAAGATCTCACCTCGTGGGGTTCAAATGATCCTGAGAACAGTGAGGAATCAGCCCAGAACTACACGGCGGGAACTGGTCAATGATTTAAAGACAGCTGGGACCACCGTCACAAAGATGACAATAAGTAACAACAACTACGTAGTGATGAGGTGAAATCCTGCATTGCCCGAAAGCTTCCTCTACTACACAAAAATCATGTAAAGGCCCATCTGAAATGTGCTAAAGACCATCTGGACGATCCAGAGGAGGATTGGGAGAATGTGATGTGGTCAGATGAGACCTAAACTGTTTGGTTTGAACACCACTCGCCGTGTAGAAGAAGAATACTGAGTTACATCCCAAGAACACCATACCTACTGTGAAGCATGGGGGTGGAAACATCATGCTTTGGGGATGCTTTTCTGCAAAAGGGGCAGGAAGACTGGTCCGTATCAATGGCAAGATGAATGGGGCCATGTATTGTGACATTTTCGGTAAAAACCTCCTTCCTTCGGTCAGAGAATAGATGATGAAACGTGGCTGGGTCTTCCAGCATGGTAACGATCCAAAGCACACAGCCAGGAAAACCAATGAGTGGCTCTGTAAAAAGCAGATCAAGGTTCTGGAGTGGCCTAGCCAGTCTCCAGACCTCAACCCCATCGAAAACCTGTGGAGGGAGTTGAAACTCTGTGTTGCTGGCTGCCCAATACTTATTGACCACCCATTTTCACAAATAAACGGTTTAGAAATCATGCAATGTGATTTCCTGAATTTCTTTCTTTTTTTTTTACATTCTGTCTCTCAGGCTTGATGAAAATTACAAACCATCTTTTTAAATGGGTGAACTTGCACATTTTTAAGTTTCCCAATACTTATTGGCCCCACTGTACTGTGTATGGGTCAAATGTAGAGGACACATTTCCCTACGACGACAATAAAGTATACATTAACCTTTTTAACTTTTTATTAAAACATTTTGATCTCTGACACGGGAGGCTTTGGTTGAAATATCGGTCCTCTGATGTAAACACATGTTCTACACTAAGTTCAAAGCTCTTGTATTGATGAAATACATGATATTTTCCCTTGCTCTCTTGTACCCGGGCCTCTAGTGCACTCTGTTATTACACAAGTCAATAGGGAGCGGTTAAATGTTAAAGTTGTAATTGCATTGTCCCTGGAATGAAAAGTCGATAGAATGTGACTGGAGCTTTTACGTCAACGAGAGGCCGCTGTAATCTAAAAGTTTTTGAATGCCATTGATTTGTGTGTAGGTCCGGAGGGTCCCAACGACAAGCTCAGGTGTTGATAAAAGAGGACGAGTGGCTGCAGCTTTAGGCACACAACTCCTGGACTGTCATCGAGAGATAATATTGTTGTATGACTTATCTCGCTGCATATTGAAGCGAGAGGAGTTTTGAATCATACATGGATATATTGTGAGCATTTGAATCACGCTACCCGTTTTAAATAGCTTCGATTGGTCGTACACGGACTTGAGGGACTTGATTAATGGAAAAAAATCGATATGATGCAATGGCACTTATTTGAAGTCAACACCGTGCTAAAATAGTGTAATGGTACGGTGTATATACTTCAAAGCCGGACACATCATGGTCAACATGTTATACAGTATCATTAATATTGCACACTAGGTTATCCAGCGTGAGTCAATTCGCTCGCTAGCTTAGACCATCCAAATCTATAGAGAAGTGGGAAAGTGTCTCATTACGTATCCAAACATAATTAATCCAGCGTGCACGGACTGTGAAACACCAATGCAGTCAATACCAGAGCAGTTACTCCGGATCTAAGCTACATATTATTTTTAGAGGTGACCAATCAGCAGAGTATGCATGTGGTCGGGAGCCAGATAGCCTGGAGCTAGCCCGCAATAGCACAGGACGGACATGCGCAGTGCTCTCCGCAGAACCACATGGGGACTGATCTATAAGACCTTCTCCATGTGGAGCAGGATGCAGCTTTCTGTTCTGACACATTTGACAAGACGGAGCTAAATATAACATGGTGCTGTTTTGGGTGATTTTTGTTTGTAGAAAATACTTAAATGCGGTTGATTATGTTGTTTAGATATTAGTGGTGGTGGAAGTACATTTTTCAGCGTGCTTTACTACAGTTTAGACTAACAATTCTCTTGATAATTGATTTGATATAGCGATTATTCTGTGACTTTTGATTAAGTGAATAGTGGTTAGATTGTCTCAAATGAAAAATATTTTTGTTTCATTGTGGTAATCATTGCCGATTTCACAGCCAATTCGAGAACATCTTCTAGATCAGTGGTTTCCAAAGAGGGGGTCAGGTTCTAATTATTTCTTTTTGTAACGCCCAAAATCACAACAGCAGTTGCCTTGAAGGGTGACAGAGAGAAGCAGATTAAACAGTGTTCATAGGAAATGAGCAAATGGACA
The DNA here is from genome assembly GCA_015082035.1 of Chaenogobius annularis. Taxonomy (NCBI): domain Eukaryota; kingdom Metazoa; phylum Chordata; class Actinopteri; order Gobiiformes; family Gobiidae; genus Chaenogobius; species Chaenogobius annularis. Next base: position 2,330,692 of record BJKM01000106.1, read on the forward strand.
ATGTCCCAGCGTCTCCTGTCCTCAGACTCTCCTCCTCGGCAAGGAAAAACTACGAAACCCTTTGGGAGAAAGTAGAAACCTCGGGGAGAACCGCACTGAAGATACTACTCCTTTTTTGATGTTTTTATAATGTCATTTTAAAATTATGAAACTATTACATTATTTTTCTTTTTTTTTTTTTTAACAGTATGTTTTAGTGAAATTAGGACAGATAACATAATAAACTACTCAAATACATACAAATAAACCTCATTTTAAAATACTGACTACTCAAAATTATTACAGACGTCAATTTCATTTTACTGTGGGGGTCCCGAGTTTGTCGTATGGTTATTTTGGGGTGAATACGATTGTTTATGTTCGACTATTATTACAATATAGTCGACTAGTCATGAGGATTCAGCTAAATCATGATTCACTCAAAATGCTATATGCAATTGAATGCATGTATTGTACTCGCCTTGGATCAATTTAGGGGTACTAATGATAATAATGAATGACATCTTACAGTTATGATGTTCTTCAAATACAATGCGAGGAAGGAGCGGCCTAAAATCCTCTCTTAAGTCTTGATCAGCGTTGTCGGTATTCCCCGGAGAGCCCAAACCGCTCTGAACCTGCATTCAAACTCCTCGCTATACTTCAAGGAGATAGATGGCCCGCCTCTGGTTTTCTGAAGCGATAACAAAGCAGAAATTTGTCTTTCAAAATTAGCTATGCTGCCGTGAAATAGCTGCACTGGAGCCCCTTTCGATGCCTATCTCCCATATTTCTCTTGTGGTGGCAGATAGCTATTATCATATGAAATATATATATACAGGCCCCGTGCAGCAACGATGGGGATGAGTAATGCCGGACTGTGGAAAAACAAGCTCTAAAATATTCATGCCGTTTTCCTTTTTTTCCTTTGCCATTACAACTGGAAGAGCGTCAACTCTCAAATGTACTTTTAATTAAAATGCTATTATTAATGGGCACTTGTGATCGCGGAGGAATTGCTGGAGCTGTGGGCAAAGTGAAGTAAATGCAACTTGGCAGGCTTTCTCTGCACAAAGGAAATACAGACGTTGTGGTTTAGTTAATACGCTTTTAATGTAGCTGCAGTCTTGTTTCTTTTATTCGGAGTTGTGCAGGTGTGTGGCGCGGTGAAGATACTGAACAAAGCCTGGTGACAAGACATGAAACGATAATGTAGGTGTCGTGGGTTTTTATGTTGGACCACGATAGAACTATGTGCAACCTGACAAGGATGTTCTCTGAGTATGATTAGCCTTTTTTTGTACTTCTGTCAAAGATAACTTGTTAACTCGGGCTATTAATCAAACAAATGATTGCATTAATCACGGCTTGAAGTGAATGAATCACGCGCTTCCATCAGTTCTCACTCGGACGAGCACAGATCAGTCAGTGGCCGATGTTTACGAGCACGGAGCGGGACAAAAAAGACGCCGCCGAGATGTCAAGTTATAGTGGAGTTTACTCCGTGCACTCGGAGAGGAAAATAAACTATGTGCGGGAGCGCTAAAGCCAGAACACTGCGAGACATACAGTGGAGTGCAATAGTATTCGTACCTCTAGAACTTTTCCACATTTTGTCCCGTCATGACAACAAACTTAAATCTATTGTATGGCATTTTTGTGAAAGAGCTACACAAAGTGGCACACAATTGTGAAGTGGAAAGGAAATTATACATGGTTTCCAGATTTTTAACTGAAAAACTGGTTTTCCTCTACCAGTATGGCACACCTACAGATTTCCATTTGTAGGTGTGTCTTCTCTTAATTATATTGATGCCCAAACATTATTAAATCATCTGTAAAATCTAAAACCAAACTAATTCAAGTGTTGACTGTTGTGGTTTTTAGTAAGAAAATTGTACTGTATAACACACGTTTTAAGAAAAACAAATATAGTTCATTCAAATATTATAACAACAGAAAAACAAACAGGTGTATTGATACCAGAAAATGATAGCAAGAAACCCGATTTTTATTTTTGTTCAAGCAAAACAGTCTCAAAAAAGCCTTTTCGCAAACTGTTTCGAATATAATCTCTTTTTACAGGTGAACACCAATAAAAGTTGTTTTTATCACATCAGCACATGATTGCTTCCTTCAGTTTGTGCCCACTTGTGAAAAACAACTCTGAAAACCTGCGACGAGCTGGCCCCTGTCCGCCTGTTCCCAGAAAATGACTAAATGAACTCTGAAATCAACTCTTTCCAGTAGCACATAATTCAAATATAATTTATATACATTACAGGGGGAACAGAGAAGTAACAATGTGCTCCACAGAAATAGCTGTAATCAAAGAATGCTACATTTATGACAAGTTATGTGCAGTCAATTACAATCAACGTTTATAGAGATTTACCTACCTCAAAACCGGCTGAGGTTCTTGAAGCAAATGTGGCATTAATGTTTCCAACATACTTTGAGGAATAAAGATATTAAGCGTTTGAAGGCACAATAAAGACTACTGCAGCTACAATATATGCTAACTAATGTCTATAACACGGTTGTCTTCAGTCCAAAAAAAGCATTTAAAACTTGGATACTTGGTGTCCATTTAGGCTTTTGTCTTTTGTTGAGTTCTGAAATGTTCTTTTTGATGCTATACATGTGATTTTGAAGAATTTGTTTTTGTTGTAGGCCAACAGCATGGTGTAAAAACAGGAGGGACAGTTGAGAAGAATGAGCCGGACGAGGTTCTTGCACAGCAGGATGTGGTGTGTAAGAGGAAAAACAAATTGTGTTGTTTACAGGAGTTTTGTGGAGTTTGCACGATCAATCTAAAGCCCTGTCTGACTGGATCGGTTTGAGGTTAAAGTATGGTACTTTTTTTATATAGGTACTTTTAAAGAAATTGTAATAACTACAAATGTTGTCTGTGTTTCTAGTCCCGTGCCAATTGTGAATGTCTGTAAACATTTCCCCAAATTGTACCTATTGTATTTCAGCAAACGCAGAGAACCTCGGGCAAATCTAGTCCAGTGTAAATGCTGATGTCTGATTTGCGCTGCTTTTAGTCCATGAATTTAATATTAACCAGACCACTCTATTACTAAAAAACTACCCCAAAAAAAAAAAGGTGCCATATTAGTGAGCGGATTGAAAGAGAATATGGCTGTTTCTTGACTAATTCTGTTCAAAACAATGTGGTAAAGAACGACGTGTACGCTGCGGTACAAAAAACCTGAAATGGAAGAAATGCTAATGACATGAATGAATGAAAAGGTTAAAGTCGTATTTCCGTGTGATTATCAGTCCGCCATTTCCGGAATAAAGTCAGTAAAAACAAGTGACTGACTTCCTGTTGGGTCATTTCAATTTTACAGACGATAAAACGAAGCCCTTGCGAAGACTTAATTCTATTTGGTTTCAGGTAACAATGTTTGTGCATCGTTTCATTTCATCTCATCCTAGATTGGTTCTCTCATTTGTCTCATCGTAGACCGGCTCTCTTTGTCTCATTTCGTCTCATCGTAAATGGGCTCTCTTTGTCTCATTTCGTCTCATCGTAAATGGGCTCTCTTTGTCTCATTTCGTCTCATCATAGATTGGTACTCTTTGCCTCATTTCGTTTCCAAGTCTAGATATTTCAGGTAATACCCCTTCACCCTAAAACATGGGCATCGGAGGGGCTGATGGAGAAGAGTTTACCACCAACACCAAGTGCAGGGAGTGAATGAATGATGCAAAAAATGTAATAACAACTAGAAGCTTCTGGAAAAGCCAATATCTTAAACTAAGCATTGTTATTATTCATTATTAGCTAGTTTGAGGCTGTAAAGTGGTCACCTAGGCTTCGGACGGGTTCATACAACAGTAAGGATGTGTCAAATGTATAGAAATATATTCTCCATCGGTACATTTTTGATTAAACCTCTGAATTCAACTCAACTCAGAAAGTCTTCTTACAGGAGTGAAAATTGGGAGCACAGTTCGAGAAATAGCAGAAGGTATTTTATTAGTGCCATTTAGCCCATTGTTGCTCAGACTATAATCTGGAGCCAGAGTGCTTTATTCTTTTGGTTCTGCTCTCACGTTGTTACAGCTCACTTACCCGGAGCCTGCGGCACCCTGCACGCTCCGCAGGACTCTTAATGAATATAAAAGATAGGATTTTTGGAAAGCTGTGCCGGTCAGACCCCTGGGGACTGACCTGTGCAATAGACCAGTGGCCTGCATACAGCAAACATCTTTCTGCTTTGCTGTATGGGGTCAGTTGGTGATGTGCCATGGTGTTTGAAATTCTCCATTTTTTTAATGAGAAGAAAAAAATGCAGGAAGAACATCAAAATGACAGGAAATGTGTAAATGTTGCATTTTTGATTAAAACCCTTTTTGTCTATATGTATTCCATCAGGATGGCCTCAAGCTACTGCGCTACACACCACTTAATTTGAGTTGCACTAACAAGGACATCAACCTCAGAGCAGATTGGCTCATTTTTGGATTGGCTCTTTTCATTTCATGGTGGAATGGCTCATTTTGTCTTATTTCATCTTGTGGATCATTTCATTTTATTTTGTCTAATCGTAGATTGGCTCATTTTGTCTCATTTTGTCTCATCGTAGATTGGCTCATTTTGTCTCATTTTGTCTCATCGTAGATCCGCTCATTTTGTCTCATTTTGTCTCATCGTAGATCCGCTCATTTTGTCTCATTTTGTCTCATCGTAGATCGGCTCATTTTGTCTCATCGTAGATCGGCTCATTTTGTCTCATTTTGTCTCATCGTAGATCCGCTCATTTTGTCACATTTTGTCTCATCGTAGATCGGCTCATTTTGTCTCATCGTAGATCCGCTCATTTTGTCTCATTTTGTCTCATCGTAGATCCGCTCATTTTGTCTCATCGTAGATCGGCTCATTTTGTCTCATTTTGTCTCATCGTAGATCCGCTCATTTTGTCTCATTTTGTCTCATCGTAGATCCGCTCATTTTGTCTCATTTTGTCTCATCGTAGATCCGCTCATTTTGTCTCATCGTAGATCGGGCTCATTTTGGCTCATTTTGTCTCATCGTAGATCGGCTCATTTTGGCTCATTTTGTCTCATCGTAGATCGGCTCATTTTTGCTCCTCTTGGATTGACTCATTAAATCTAATTTTGGATCGGCTCATTTCGTCTCGTTTTCATTGCATCGTGGAATGGCTTTTAGCTACACAAGTTACTCATTTGGGTCAGAAAGTCACCAAAGCTAAAACACTTAACATCACAACAAACATCATTAAGTTTGACAGTATTCATTAACGGCATTGTTTATTTAGCACTGCATTGTTACTCACACCAAAATTACACAATGAATGTAATTACCAAGACAAAGCAGAATTGTTTGTAATGAATCAATATTTTTGATACAGGGGGAAAAAGTTGTGTAACTGTGTTGGTTGCAGAGAACATTAAAAACATTCATCTTAAACTTTTGGCAGTGTTTGTCGCTGACCCATTTCATTGCAGAGTCGGCACAACGAGTCATCTTAAGCAAGGAAAAGAGAAAATGTACCTTGATGCTAGCTAAAACAATTGAAAAAAAAAAAATAATACTTGGGACACATATAGCAATGACTCCAAATATGTTGATTTTAAATACAATTTAGTGATGTTTCAAAAATTAATTGTTTATATATCACATTTTTAACTGGGTGGAACAAAGATGTCATAGTTCGAGTAAACAAGAGTACCTGTAAACAAAACACATTAGTATCAGTATCAGACTGTTATCGTCATGGACATATAAATACCGGTATTTTGCGGACTATAAGCCGCTACTTTTGTCAGATGTTTTGAGCCATGCGGCTTATTTAGAGGCTGCGGCTTTTCTGTGGTTTTTTTCTTTCACGCGCTAGGGGCGAACTAACCGGAATTAGAATCAAAACTACAGAAAAGTTAAGCAAATAGAACACGGACGACAATTACCAACTATAAATTATTTTCAAATTCTTGCCCCATCATTATGGAACCCAAACGAAGAAGTTCGTATGAAGCAAGTTTTAAGCTGAAGGCCATCGATCTTGCTAGGAAGCCGCGCGGCTGCACGCAAGCTTAACATCAATGAATGTACGGTGAGACGCTGGAGGGGAGAGCACGCTGGAGGGGGGACAGCGGGACGAGCTCATGCGATGCCAAAAGTCAAGGAAAGAGTTCTGCGGCCTATACAAAAGGTGCGGCCTATGTATTGTTTTATTATCGTTTTTTTAAAAATAGAGCAAATGCGGCTTATATAGGGGAGCGGCTAAAAGTCCGGAAAATACGGTAGGTAGACGCGACGTTCGATGCTCATGTTATCAACCACTGAGCAATGCGGCTAATCCGGTACGGTTTGAAGGACTCGGGTGCCGGTCTCGTGTATTTTTCCTATAGCCGTTAGCATTAGCTCGCAAAACAACCCACTGACCACATTTAGCTGAGGTCAAGACCTTGTTAAGAGATGCTGAGTGTGTAAAGCTTTTTTATTTTTTTATTTTGGAATATTATAATTTATTTAATATTATATAATACTTAGCATGTAAAACTGTCATCGGAGCTAAAGGCTAACTGACTTCAAGTTGAGATTCCTGTAAGCGTCTAGTGACCACTGAACATTCTCTTTTACATTTTAATAGTAAGGAGACCAGATGAATTACATAAATGCAATGAAATAAAAGTTGTATATACTTTAATATGGTGATTGGCTTCACCTTTCATTTGTATGTGAAGGAGCGTTCGATTTGACTTAAGTAGCATCGGTTAGCAAAGTGATGAAGGCTGAGCAACGGGCAGAGATGTCTATGGATATAACAATACTTGCCATAGCATTGGTATCGACTCGAAACAAAAATCACTAGTATTACCCATCACTAGAGACGGTGGCAGAGAAGTTAGTACTCGCGCCTCACAGCAAGAAGGTTGCGCGTTCGCGTCCTGGGCCAAAACGATTTTTCAGGCAGAAACAGGACAATTGTAGTGTAAAATGGGGGAAGAGAGAGAGTAGAGACATTTGGCAAATGGTCGAGGCCGAGAAGCCAAATCCCACAACACTGCAGTGACGGCAACCACGCAACAACACGCTTAACCGCTGCACCACATGAGTATCTAGTTTCAATTCAAGTCTTAGTACTGACAACACTATTATAGATCAAGACATTCTGGTCATAAATCATACATCATAAATCATATATTAGGGAGGAAAATGCAGAATATAAGTTGTAAACATGAAAAAATGTTCATAGAGCTGCATTAACTCAAATCTCCGCGCTACTGTTCCCCTGTTTGCAAATAATTCACTTTAAACATATGGCATGGTGCAGATGGAGTACAAAGTTTAAAGCCCTTTATTTAGTGCTGTGTAGAGTAAATCAACTGTCTTGCCTTCCCTCTGATGCAAATAGCACAATTTGTTATGCGCAGGACAGTGTGTATTACCACAGATGCCTCCCAAATGGACACGTATTGCAACTTCCATAATTACAAGCTTAAATAAAGACAGTCAACTACTCCGACAAACCGTGTCTTGGCTGAGATATACGGTCTTAATGATGTAGGAGGTCTATGAAGCCAAGCAAGAGCCCAAGCCATTACACACGAACGGGCCAAGAAATTGGATAAAGGCTTTTGGATGGTTTGTAGCTGCACCGGAATGAGTGTTTCTGGGAGTTTAAAGTTTAAAAGCTTAAAGGTGAACTATGGAACTTTTCTGGTGGTAGGTGCTAACCCTAACCCTGGTCTCCATGCTGATTAGTGATGGGCCGATCGATACCAAAATAGTGCTATGTTGAAACTGATTATTCTGGTTCTAATCATTACTTTTTGAACTGCATGGTTTATGTATTAGTAGGTCAGTTCGAGCTGAGGGCGAGCAAAAGCTATGACCCCAAGGTAAAATGATTTAAAGTCATGAAGTTTCAATGCTTTTTAATACAAAACTCTGTGGTATTAGATTGGTATTCGAATACTTTCCTGAGAATTTACTGTGATTTAAATTGTTTCGGTCTATAGGACATTTAAACAGTCAACAAATCAAAAGACAAAATCAAATTAGCACCAGTCATACCCTTATCTTCAAAACCAATAGTGTCACTTAGTATTAGATCAAAACAAAAATTACTGGTTTATCCCTTTACCTGGAAAGTTCCACAGGATGGCATTAAACTGATCCCTCTGGCATTTATTCAGGTGTTTTCATTGCTGAAAAATACCTTGAAAAGCTTGCGTTCTTACAGTGAGCTGGCACGCCTCTCCAAAGGTTTGACCTTTAACCTGGCCTGATGCTTGTCTCACTGGAGAAAGATCATTTCAATTATATTAAACCTTCCAGACAAAATAATATCATGTATTATATATATCACAGTGTGGCTCCGCTCTGCTTTGGCTTTTAACTACCTGCATCACCTCTTTTGCACATTATTTATGTATTCTTCTTCTGAAGGTCCATGTATACTATTTTCTAGATGATCCTGCCAGCTCATGTTGTCTGGTAAGTTCTATTTAATGAATACATTATGGCAAAGAGGTGTTGGTGCGTTGCAGGCCACTGGGATATTTCCCATCTCCGACCTGAAAACATGCCTTAAAGGCCATTTGAACTGGTAATTCCAATTTGTGAACCTAGAGATGGTCGAGGGACTTACAGAGGATAAACTGAGATGTTTTTTCTTTAATTATTTATACAGGGGGAACCCAATGAGAGAAAATCCCTCTTTCATATGCACCTTGTCAGTAAAAATTACAAATATAGAATATCCAGATCAAAACATCCAACAAAACAAACCATAAAATATACAAATACAAAAAACACAAACACACACAATATGGGATACAATCATACAAAGCACTGGCATTGTGTGTAATCTTTAACCAGTGCTTTAAATTCATTAAATAGTCTCTGTGTTTTGTTCCACGTGAGCAAAGTTGCTGAGAGCCTTTTTTCCTGACTGTGATGACTCGATGCGACTGTAAAATAAGAATGTCCGGAGATCTCAACTGATGAATACTTGATCTGGTGTTGCGCATACTTGATAAATAATCAGGCACAATGCCAATGAGAGTCTTATAAACAAACAAAAGGCAGCCAATGATTGCCGTTTAGAGCATTCGGTAATTCACAGTGGTGAGTTCTATATTCATCTCTATTGAACCTTAGTGCTGTATGAAAACCTGAGTTCAGAGGTTTTAAGACTGTTGCCATAGAACACATACTGTATATAACGACAATATCGCCATAATCCATGTAAATAGAAGTGGTACAAGGAAGGACCCTTGAGGATACCTTTGGAAAGACTGAAAGTCTTCTGCAGAAACCGCTCTATTTGTGAGGTAATCTGCAAACCACTTTTTGGGGTTAAGGGGTGGTGGGCGCAGAAGCAGTAACTCACTTTCATGTAGTGGACACAGCTGTGGCGGTGATCTGGTGTCCATATTCCCCAGCCCGAGTGGAGGTTTAGGGGCCGAGGCGAGTCTTAACAGCTGAGACACGGCTCCTCAGACCACCGAACTGTGGTCGCTCTGCCCATCCGGGAGAATCTCTTCAACAACCCTGGCTCATGCCAGATTGATATGTGCGTAGCACTCTGATTTGAGTTCACCTCCTGGATCAATCCGGAGAGGTTATCGCTGAAAACCACGAGGCCATAAAAAGAACTAAAACACGTTGATTGGTCGAAGCGCCACAACAGCAGAAGAAAAAGCACAGGCATTTTGTGTATAGTCAGTCTTTATCCTAAAACAGACTGAAGGACATCCTTCGGCGCCACCATGTTTGTTTTGGCTTCCACAAAACACAATACTTTGCTGAGATTGGTCCAGTCCTCCATCAAAGTCAACCACATCAGGAGCCTAACAAGAGAGAATCACAAAATTGCAAGAATGAATCTAGTTGGCAAGCTCAAATCACCACAAATGGTGTACACATTTGTTGCAGGTTAAGCCAACAATATTCTGTTATTCAACATGTTAGAGACTCGTATAACATTTACATTTCCACAGCCAACGGCTTAGCATTAGTAATGATGTTTACATACGAGGTACACACTGAGGGTGTAACATCGAAGGGGGAAATCTCCCAGTGTGAGTAACACAGCTTATGTTGTCAAGTTGTTTACTGCATACAGCTTTCCTGAGTCATTGTTCTGTACTTTCACCCAACAGAGACCTTTTTCAGGGACTTTTTTTGTGAACTATAACATAAGTAAATCATCATTATATTCATTTTGTTCATTATGAACTGCAATATTGATCTAACATACCGTTAAGCACAAGTTCAATAACATAGACATTTACTTTTCCTTTTTAAAGCAGCAACACATAACGTTCAGTTGCACCACCGGCATGACTCCAAGTCGACACAAAGTTACAACCATTCTTTGCAACATTCTTCATAGATAGGCACGCTTTATATATGTTTTAAGGTGCTTTTGAGTAATAAAAGCGCCCATAATGAAAGGAATGCCATTACATTTCCCAGAGCTAAGTTCCAGCGTTGCCCTGCTATACAGCAGACAGCAACAAGCCGGAGAATAAGAGGGGGCAGGACTTTTCGACACCACAATATTGCAGATTCATATATAATAAACATTGTACAGACAGGGGTCTATCAAGTGCAAATGCCTCAGTTTGGAAGAGTCAGCTCGGATCAGTATCAGAGCAGAGGAGACAGACTGGAAAGCAGAGGATTAGGTGATGAAACTTCCAGCTTTAGATTTGATCTATTCTGAATTCTCAGCTCTCTGAAAAATCCATATGAATTTGTCAAAATGTTCCGTGCTAATCTCAGTGGGGAGATACATTTAGAGATGACCTTTTTTGGGGTCCTGTCAGCCCCTGTACATCAGTATTAAGTTTGGAAATGTAAGGCCAGGGGTAATATGTACGTTTTAAGGGTAGCTTTCGCCGATCGATACGGGACGGAGAGGCAGAGGAGTCTTCAGGGAGTTCGGACAAAAGCAGGAGGGAACAGGAACAGTTCAGTACAATAAAACTCAGCTCTATGACTATTTGCTTAAGAATTTGAATTGGGAATAAGATGCAAGATATTAAAGTATGTCCAGATAAATACCATGGGACCCTTTAAAGCAACAAGGGATTGAACTGTTAATTGATAAGGTTAGAAATAATCGATGTAAAAATGCCAAATTTGAATGCTCTGATTGTTTTTGTGCCCAAATATATTTTTCAACTTCAAAACAGATTTTCCCATTTTTAATTCAGACCAAAACAAGAAGAATTGGTTGATTTTAAGTAATCAAAATCTGGTGCGGAATTACAATTTTCAGCGCGAGCCAAACTACACAACAGTGACAGCTTTTCTGACAATAGCAGATGACAGAGAAAAGCCTGTTTGGGAATTTGGGTTTGCTCAAACTTTTACACAGCTTTTTTTTTTTTTCCTGCGTGAAATTTGTCTTTTTGTCTTTTGCTTTGTCACAATTTTGGACTAGATATTTTGAAAACATTTAGAATCATATTTGAAACAGGTCTACACTGAATGGGAGAAAAAAAATAAAAAATGTCCATCATTTTAGGTCAACTTTTGGATTTATCTACTTAAAGGGACACATTGGAACTTTTCTGGAAGAGTGTACGCCCTACGCTCCATGGAGATGTTAGTGCTTGGCCTGGAACATGGCTCTCAAACTTGCCACTCGAAGTAACCACCAAAGCAAAGATTGGCTTCCCGGGTACTGCTAGATCTAAACCAGGTCTATGATAGAACTATTACAAGTCTGATCTAGGGTTGAATTGCATTGGCAGGATTAAACATGGGGAATCTTTTAGTTTTATAAAGCTATAATCTGGAACAGTTTTGGTGTGAGACAGGCCTCTGCTCTGACAATGTTCAAATCTAGACTTAATATAGATCAGTTTAGCAGTGCATTTGACTGAGAGGATTTGATCTGCATAAATGTATTATGATTATTTATGTTTGCAAAAATAAATTGAATTCTCATTTTAAGGCACTTTCCTGTTATGTAAAGCCCTTTTAATTACTTTGTGAATGAACTGTGCTCCACAAATAAACTTGCCTTGCCACATCATTGCCAAAGTAGGCAAACCAGTTCATAGAGTTCATAGTTTGACAAACACGGGCCTAGAATATTCCACAGAATGGCATTAAATATATGTATCGTAATAGGAGCGCGCAGGTAGCGACCGAGCCAGTTACAAGTCAAGTCTGCGGAGAAGCGAGCCAGAGCAGAAAACACATAACTGTAATGAACTCTAGATATAGTTTTGTGCCATAATGCAGGACATGGAGGATGGAAGGAGGATTGCTTTCAAATATAAGATGCAAAAAGCAGTATGCATAATGTAAACTTTATCCTTGAGGGGCAAAATGCAGGAGGCCAAGAAAACATTATGTAGAATACAAGATGTCAACCTTGGAAAACAGTATTCTACAATACGCAATGTAGAAAGTAGAAAGAGTGGACATGGAAAGCCATACGCTGAATGCCTGTGCATGGTATAAAATGCCTGATGCTGAACAGGAATCGCCTGATGCCGGGGCGGGGAAGGATCGCCCTGATGCCGGGGGGGACAGGATCGCCCTGATGCCGGGGCGGGGACAGGATCGCCCTGATGCCGGGGCGGGGACAGGATCGCCCTGATGCCGGGGCGGGGACAGGATCGCCCTGTTGCCGGGGCGGGGACAGGATCCCGGGGCGGGACAGGATCGCCTGATGCCCGGGCGGGGACAGGATGCCCTGATGCCGGGCGGGGAAGATCGCCCTGATGCCGGGCGGGGACAGGTGATGCCGGGGCGGGGACAGGATCACCCCTGATGCCGGGGCGGGACAGGATTGCCTTCATGAACTGAGGTAATGCAGACGATGTATAGGATTCTAAAGAACATTTAGCTGCTGCCGTCCTGACACCTTGCATGAGTTACCGAGAGTTGTGTTTGAGGAACAGTGAGGAGGACTCGGATGGACTGGAATAAATATTTAGTTTAATATTTATATATTGTTTTAATTCAATGAATAAGTACTTTCGAATATGTTACATATTGCTGACAAGTCTTGTTATTGGGCATGTTTTGGTCATCTTATAGTCCTGACCTCTTGTGATTTCTTTTTTTTTTTTTTGCAGTTTTATATCCATCCATCCATCCATCTTCTTCCGCTTTATCCGGGGCCGGGTCGCGGGGGCAGCAGTCTAAGCAGGGACTCCCAGACTTCCTTATCCACAGACACTTCCTCCAACTCCTCCGGGAGGATCCCGAGACGTTCCCAGGCCAGCCGAGAGACATAGTCCCTCCAGCGTGTCCTGGGTCTTCCCCGGGGCCTCCTCCCGGTGGGACATGCCCGAAACACCTCCCTAGGGAGGTGCCCAGGAGGGATCCGGAACAGATGCCCGAGCCACCTCAGCTGGCTCCTCTCAACGTGGAGGAGCAGCGGCTCTACTCCGAGCTCCTCCCGTGTGACTGAGCTCCTCGCCCTATCTCTGGGGGAGCGCCCAGCCACCCTGCGGAGGAAACTCATTTCGACCGCTTGTATCCGCGAGCTTGTCCTTTCGGTCACTACCCAAAGCTCATGACCATAGGTGAGGGGAGGAACGTAGATTGACCGGTAAATCGAGAGCTTTGTCTTTCGACTCAGCTCCTTCTTTACCACAACGGTCCGATGCAGCGACCGCATCACTGCCTTCCCTCACTCGTGAACAAGACCCCGAGATACTTGAACTCCTCCACTTGGGGCAAGGACTCCCCACCCACCCGGAGAGGGCAAGCCACCTTTTTCCGGTTGAGAACCATGGCCTCAGATTTGGAGGTGCTGAGTCTCATCCCAGCTGCTTCACACTCGGCTGCAAACCGTCCCAGTGCATGTTGCAGGTCCAGGTTTGATGGAGCCATCAGGACAACATCATCTGCAAACAGCAGAGATGAGATCCTGTGTTCCCCAAACCGGACCCCCTCCGACCCCTGACTGCGCCTAGAAATTCTGTCCATAAAAACAATGAACAGAACCGGTGACAAAGGGCAGCCCTGGTGGAGTCCAACATGCACTGGGAACAGGTCTGACTTACTGCCGGCAATGCGAACACAGCTCCTGCTCCGGTCATACAGGGACCGGACAGCCCTGAGCAAAGGGCCCCGGACCCCGTACTCCCGCAGCACCCCCCAAAGGGCACCCCGTGGGACACGGTCGAAAGCCTTCTCCAGATCCACAAAGCACATGTGGACTGGTTGGGCAAACTCCCATGAACCCTTGAGCACCCGATGGAGAGTATAGAGCTGGTCCAGTGTTCCACGACCAGGACGAAAACCACTCTGCTCCTCCTGAATCCGAGGTTCGACTATCGGTCGGATTCTCCTCTACAGTCTCCTGGAATAGACCTTACCGGGGAGGCTGAGGAGTGTGATCCCTCTATAGTTGGAACACACCCTCCGGTCCCCCTTCTTGAACAGAAGGACCACCACCCCAGTCTGCCAGTCCAGAGGCACCGACCCCGACCGTTTTATTTTAACCGTATTCATTGTTACTTCAAAATTATGCATCACTCAAGAAAGAGTCAAAAGTATTTGGGAAAACTACAACTCAAGTGAGAATAATTGTAAGAGTAACTGTCTGGACATGACATTAATGTAATTTGAAGGACAATTTTAAATTTCACAAAAAGTCCAAATGACATGTCAGATATTCAAATACAAAATGTCCAAGTTTAATCAAATTACAATGTCCCTCACAGATTAAGTTGCCATGCTTGATTTTTTTGCATTGTATGATCTTTTCCCATGTAATTTATTGTATAACGAGCAGGTGTAACAATCATAAAACATTTAAAGTTAGTTCATAAACATACCTAACCCTTTCATTAGAACTCAGTGCAGCACCAGAGGGGTACAATAAATACAGCAGCCCAGGGTACGTGCAATACATATATTGTCTGGCATATTTACACATGTTCCTTAATATAAATAAATATATACATTAATACATCAATAAATTAAATACATAAATATAATGAGAAAAACTAACGCGTATCCAATATTGTCAACATAAAGCTTTTGTAATTTGTACATTTACTCACAGGGGGAAGCAAATTTATTTTTAAATACTGCTGTTACTCATGGAAATGTACTTGAGGAAATGTACTGGAGTACTACATCTGGTTGTGATAAAAGGAACATTGAATTGCATCATCTAACGACAATCAGTCAAATTTAGCATCGCATGTGTTTTTGCCTTTTCAAAAATAATATCAAGATGCCTTATTTCATGCTAGATAGAAATGAATGCATTCTGTTGTTGGACTAAATGACACCAAAAACAAAACATCACTTTAGTGAAGGAAGTAATCAAGAAGATGAGGTGTACTGTTGACAGACTGCAGTCCATCTCCAGTATGAAAAATGAGAACATTCGGGAAACATATTTAATATAGCAGCGCTGATGATGTGATATTTCCCCTCGGGAAATCCAACAGTTTCCAATTTATCGAAACATGTGCAATTGACAAACAAACACATTTACTCACTCAGTATGAATGCCTGACTGGATGAACACAAACATCTAGTTCTAGTTGACTTCAAATGCATGTTAACTCTGCCAGGATTTAAATCAATAGAATGAACTCCCTTAGAGATGGGGTGAGGAGCTCAGTCACACAGGAGGAGCTCAGAGTAGAGCCACTGCTCCTCCACATCGAGAGGAGCCAGCTGAGGCTCGGGGATCTGTTCCAGAGCCTCTTGGGGAACGTGTTCTGGGCATGTTCCACTGGGAGAAGACCAGGACACGCTGGAGGCACAATAAACACAATAAACACAGCCTCCTGCTGGTGCCCAGAGTCAGGACTAAACATGGACCGGCCTCCTGCTGGTGCCCAGAGTCAGGACTAAACATGGACCGGCCTCCTGCTGGTGCCCAGAGTCAGGACATGGACCGGCCTCCTGCTGGTGCCCAGAGTCAGGACTAAACATGGACGGCCCTCCTGCTGGTGCCCAGAGTCAGGACTTAAACATGGACCGGCCTCCTGCTGGTGCCCAGAGTCAGGACTAAACATGGACCGGCCTCCTGCTGGTGCCCAGAGTCAGGATCAAACATGGACGGCCTCCTGCTGGTGCCAGTCAGGACTAAACATGGACCGGCCTCCTGCTGGTGCCCAGGACCGGCCTCCTGCTGGTGCCAGAGTCAGGACTAAACATGGACCGGCCTCCTGCTGGTGCCAGAGTCAGGACTAAACATGGACCGGGCCTGCTGGTGCCAGAGTCAGGACTAAACATGGACCGGCCTCCTGCTGGTGCCCAGAGTCAGGACTAAACATGGACCGGCCTCCTGCTGGTGCCAGAGTCAGGACTAAACATGGACCGGCCTCCTGCTGGTGCCAGAGTCAGGACTAAACATGGACCGGCCTCCTGCTGGTGCAGAGTCAGGACAGGACAGGACTGGTGCCAGAGGAAACATGGACCGGCCTCCCGCTGGTGCCAGAGTCAGGCCTAAACATGGATCGGCCTCCTGCTGGTGCCCAGAGTCAGGCCTAAACATGGATCGGCCTCCTGCTGGTGCCCAGTCAGGACTAAACATGGACCGGCCTCATGCTAAAATATCTGATTTGTTCTCACACTTTTTCCACAATTTACTTCAATATTGCATTAATAAACTTTAAAGGACACATATTATGCAAAATGTTCTAACATTGTTCCCTCACCACAAACATACAGAACTTCATTCACACTATTCTGATGAATCCTGGTGATGCCATGAGAGACGAGACGCCAAATTAAAAGGTACTTAAAAGCATGTATAACGACTAATAACAGTCATAATGCATAACATTTGTTCTTTAATTCTGACATCATTTAGGTCTACACATTTAAGGTCTGCATGTCACTTTCCCAATATAGAATAATAGCTAACAAACACAGCCCAGTCATATCCATGATACAGTGCACCAGGGATCATTTGTCTTCAGTAAAATGATTGACGAAGGTTCATGAGCGGCCCATGGCAACATTCTGACTTGAGTTGAATTGATTGAGTGTTAATGAGATTAGTTCCACCTGGTTTGTTCTAAGTGTCACTCTTCACAATGGCGCGCACTGTGTGTCTGCGAGAGCCATATTTAAGACACACTAATGGAGGTCTGACATAATGAGCAGAATGGCCTTGAAGGAGCACCGGCTGAAGACACGGTTCAAGAGAGACGTCGTGTCGAGTCGAGTGCATTGAGAAGTCTGCTTGTTAAATGAAACGATACACGTTAAAACATTGGAAACATGCTATTTAAAGAGGTTTGTTTATAAGAAACATGAGAACACTTAATGAACCGACCAGATTAGAAGAATGACAGCCGCATTTTCCCTCGAGCGTCAATGGATACAGACGTGGAATACATTGATGTGTAAAATAGCTTTACAAAACACAAATGCAAGTGCCCACATTTGCACTGAGATGGTAGAATTGCAGTCTCACGTAGGCACAAATGGGTGTTATTAAATTTAGTATGTATGTTTTTTTTTCTCATAGTGCATACTTTTGCTCCTACTTGAGTACTATATTTGAGTCAGGGTATTTCCACACATCACTGCACTCCGTTACTTGTGTTAACTTCCCTTTTTGGGTCGCTCCTGTTCTCATGCGCCGCTCCTCCGTCGCCCCCCAAACGCCGCACCATGAGCCATGCGAGAGGATCAGCTCACCGCCGCACTTGCTGTTCTTCGCACTTCGCACGCACGCGCTCGGTTCCCTGGAGATAAACGTGGTGGTCTTTCTTTTCCTCTCACCTGTGGTAAAAGCGCTGGCCCTCATTTATCAACGTTGAGGTTAAAATGGTGTAAATTTGGGTGTGTATTTGTTATACACCAGAGGTCGCATTGTATTTATGAACCTGTGCGCACAGCTCTGATCCTGCCGTACGCACACGCTCTGGGGATAAATGTGGCGGATGAAAAGCAGCGTCATTTGAATAAAAAGCCCCAAAATATTCATGTTTTAAGTGGCCACACTCACGGGATTTACGGTATGTGCGCACGGAATACGGCAAAAGGTAGCTTTTATCTGAACAGGAAGTCACCAAGAATGGCATGAAAACAAATAGGTTGTTTTGGATCATTGGAAAACACAGAAAATGAAGCCTAATTTAAACCAAAAGAAAAAAAATTCCTAAACATATATCGTACATTTGCTATGAAATCATTCATTTGTGTGATTCAGGCCGGGCTCAGATGAAGGAGCGGGGAGTGGTGTGAGGTGGTTCGGCCTGAGCAGCTCTTGGAGGCGCAAAGAGGACGAGCCGCTCCGGACAAGATCTGCAGAACCGGAACCAGCCTCAGAACCAGCCGTGCGCGTGCTCTTGGTTTGCTTCTCACTTCCCTGGCCTGGATCTGTGTGACTTGAGGCTCCTCATCTGAACCAGGCGTGCACCTGAGGTGGAACTGACCCAACTGGCCCAGACCCAGACTGCTGTGTAAAAGTCTCTTTACCCCCGCAGGAGACCAGGCAGCGTGAGGATGTCGCCGCTCACACCAACAGCCTCTGACGAACCCGTTCGGACTGGCGTCCAGAGAACACTTTCCCCGGAATCAGAGCACAGAGGCCGGCACTGCAGGAGAGGTCAGAACCCCCATGTCAGGACTACTGACTGTGTGTCAGGACTCAGGACCATCCAGACGCAGACATGATGCGGTGGTAAATACTTTTACTTCTTTTTTTAGCTGCTGTACTGCTGATGTACCAGAGTGTCTCTTCCCTGGTCCAGGCCACGAGTTGTCTCCAACTGCTTATTGTAAAGTAAATGTATGCTGTGTAATGTATGCTTTATGGTTACAGTGATAAGTTCATGATAATTACTAGGGATAAGTTTTAAGCCTTGAAAAGGTGCAGTCTCCGCAAAGTGAAGTATCTTCTTCAGGCCATACTTTAGCTAAATGACATGCATCACAAGCTCACCTCATAACACCTAGGTTTTGTGCAGATAAGAGTGGTTTCCATGTGCTGTTTGGCATTTGCTTGAAGTTGGATGTACACCGCCTCTGGACTTAGCGTACGGTTTGTGTGCACCGTGCGATCACTGTGGAAACTTTGATAAATATCAAAAGTGCCCCAAAGTTTTATAAAGGACGGCCAATGTGTGCTGGTGCCAAAAGAGAAAAAACAATTCCAAGCGTCACACAGAGGCTCACCTGGCTGCACAGACAGAAGTGTTGCTGATATACAATAAAGTTGATCCAATTTGCCTCGTCATCAGACACAGGTTGCAAACGCCCAGCTCTGCTCCAATTCAGGATTTCCATGTTCGTTCATTACAGTAGTTTATGGTTTTAATTCATGAATGAAGTCATCTCTGAAACAACATGAAGTCATAGTGATTCAGTCATAGAGACAAATATCAGATATCGTATAGACTCAAAACATTCCTACAGACCATTGCTAGTCAAAAGTGCAAACATATTTAGCATTATATTTTATCATTGCAGTTAAAATAATTTAAACGTATTCATCCATCATTGTTCAAGAAGAATTATATGAGGTAGATTTTCCTTAAGAAAATGGAAGAAGTAGCTTGACTGAAGATTCAGTATTGATAATCAAAACACTATGAATAACAAATCAATAACCTTGCGACGCTTCATCACGTCAGATATCAAATCTTCATTGGCCTGAAAAATATCAGCCAGTCGCACTTCCTCCATGCAGGATTGATTTGCTTAAACTCAAATTGGAAAAACACTGTCAAGCGCGCCCATGCAGACGAGAGCATTAGGCCTCTCGCGAGCGCATCGCCATCCGAGGGAGTTGCTCAGTGTGGGGCCAATGTATGTTAAAATATGGTAATCCCCCCAGGACCTCAGCCGGGCCTCCTGCCTGCTCGGGAGGCTTGTTATCCAGCCGCTTTGAGCTCATGTCAGCGGGTCATGGGCGTCTCCTTGCCATCAAGCTGTACAGCGAGCTCGATACAACACAAACAACAGCAGATGTTTATATCTGTGTACGTGTAGGCTTATAAAGGAAAATCATTGTTTACAGTGGAGAGGTGGGAGCGAGACGGGGGTGTTATGGTTGTGCGGTTCAACATGCAAAGTACGTAATGGCGTGCGGTTTCATGTGCAGGATGGAGATTTCACATTTAGCTGGACAAAACTCTATATAGGTCGGGTTCTAGAAAGCCTATAGTTTAAAGCTGAGTTGGAGACAGACAGATTTGTTGACCCGGTTCATGGTTCATGTCTCTGTAATTACTGAGCCTGTCCACATGAAATAAAACTGGCACAAAGTTCAACATCTTCTCTGTCCGTATAAAAAAAAACGTTGTGGAGCCAACCCACAGCTATTAATGATAACATTCAACAGTTCAGGATTTCTATGTTGGATATTTCTTACAAAAACAATAAATCTCCCATACACGCAACACATTCATGGGTTTCAGGCATAAGAATTCCTTCCTGATTTGAAGGATTTTGCATGGCATTGGTCCTCCGTTGTCATAGCAATAGCGCAATTCAAATCAAAACATTATATCTTTCGAATGGGGAAAGCTCCTCACAGACTCCTTCAAATCAGGAAGGAATTCTTATGCCTGAAACCCAAGAATAGGCTTTATTTACTCTCTGGCATTCTGGCCCATTCAACATACGGCCCACGGAGCAGATCAGGACCACCAAACTATCAGATCTGGCCCTCGCCCCGTCTTTCAAATATTAAAACATATAAATATATATATATATATTTTTTTTTTTAATTAAACAATATTCCTGGTTCAGACGCGGCTAGTACTTTATCCATCCTACTTTAATATGGTTTAATTTTGCAGAGCAGTATTGGTCAAACCTTTTGTATTTTATTTTCCACAAAACTAATTATTATTAAAACAGATCTAGTGTTGGGGATATTTTGCGTGACTCCAAATTGTTAAAAGTGGTGACACATCATGCATCTATCCTGGTCCTGCATCAAATCTGGCCCTCAGAAAAATATACTTATGCTTTTTCTTTATTTATTTATTGTTCAGAATTGTAAGTAAATTGGCTAAAATTGACTATCTTTGCTAGATTGTCCGTAGATCGTGGTCCTGCAGCCGGAAAGTCATTGTGATGCGAGTGGATCAAAGGGCATGTCCTTGACTTTATCTCTTCTTGTTCAGGAATGCCTTTCACGCTTATATATATTGCATATATATTGTAAAAGAAACTATTTGTGAAAAAAGAGACTGAATTATACTACCTAGATTTTTCAAGAGACATTTTGTTGGTTGAAAATCATAAGGAAGCAACTCAGCAGGACAATCGGCAAGGGCCAATGTAAGTCTATGCGAGATGTTGAACCTTTTCACTATTAGTCTGGAATCGGCGCCACAATATTACTCTCATGTCTTAAAGTCCTTTCAGCCGACAACAATCACACATGTGGAAGTGAATGATGGCACTGCTTTTTGAGGCTGTCGTGAAAAAGGTATTTGACGTTTGTGTTTTTGTGTTGACGGAGAAGACGTTGAACTTTGAGTCAATTTCTGTTACATGTGGAAAGGCCCAGTAATTACAGAGATATGACACATTTACCAGGTCAACAGATCAACAATCTGAGAGTTTTTTTAAATGCACGCTTGGTTCAAATGGGGCAGATGTGACTGCTTTGTCTGTCCTTAAACGTATCTACTGTGCACCTTTTACCATATTACAGATATGTTAAATAGAAAACAAATAATAACAATACATTTTAAAATAAGAAAGATATGCACTCTTGCTGTGATTGTAGAATTTTTTGTCAAAAATGTATCAAAAATATGAATTAATAAAATATCGGTAAACCTGCAATTTTCAAGGTAAAGGTAGGCGGCGCAATAGTAATGACAACTGCAGAAATTGATACAAAAATGTATTCAAAATTGCTTATATGTAATCCAAATTCTAGTCATATTGAAGCTTTAGTGTTGGCACAGTAACAGAAAAAAACAAAATGGCTCTGGTATATGCTTTGGCTGTTATTGGACATATAATCTGTCGGTGACATTTTCATTTAGGTTAAATTGATAACCTAGCGATGTGAATAATGACTTTTTGAATCGGTGGGACATACTGGAGTGGGACCATCTCAGCCTGGCAGCGTCACCTGTTTGTCTCCATGGAGATAAATCCGTTTAATGTCATATGTGAACACCAGGCAAAGCGCGCTACAGTCATTCCATTGTGAGCAGCAGAGACAGCGAAACCCTTCACCGGAAAAACACACGAGCGCACCTTTATCCGGGAATCGAGATTGAGCGGCGTTTTACCTTTTTGTTCGGACAGTTCGTGCAACGGCAATCAAGGCGTTCCGATTCTACCATTCTTTACAGCTCTACACGCCGGAGCACCCATCCAAAACCCCGCGCGCAGAAATCGCTGCAAAGTCATAACGAAGCAAACATTTACTAAAGAATAATTGTGGGACGAACGCGGTTTATGGACGCGGACGGAACATTTGAACAAAGCCCTCCGCAGCTGTAGTCCCTCTCCAGTGAAGTGGCCCGCGCTGTACTCAACCAGTTTGGTGGTTTTTGCCGAATCCAAACAAAAGCACGGCCACTTGGGTGTTGTGTGTGCGGCTGGAGGTACTCGCTCTGATTGCTCTCACCGTGGTTTTCAATAAAAAGCTGCACGAGGTGAGTCATTGTCAAGTATTGTCCATAAGTACACTTCGGCCCGGCCAGCGCTCGAAGTGGCGGGAGCAGAACTGAATATTTAGTTTTACAATTGAAAGGATATGTTAACAATGGCAACCTTTTCAAACAAGCAAATTAACTATTGTAAAAATAAATAAATAAAAGAACCAATTGTGGATATTGTAATCTGCTCATTCCGTGCTGAGATTTGTAAGATAAGCTTGTTCTGTGGCTATAGGCTTCTGTTAGATGTTTTAAATATTGCACTATGTTAATTTTACAGTTCAACAATCCAGGGAAAGCCATTATTTCTCCATGGAGACATGTAGGTGGCTGGACTTCTACCAGGAAAAAAAGGTTGCGTAGTGCACTTTTAAAAGACACGATGTTGTACACTTTGTCCTCTCATTAAAAAAAAAATCTTGAAGTTGTAGTTGGCTTTAGTCACACTTGTTTCATTAACCTCCTGAGACTATGGGTTTTGGACCCTTCTTTGGCTTCTTTCGCCTGGAAAATGACTAATTAAATGAATGTAGTGCACATTCGGATTTAAAACTCCATTCCATTTTTGCCTAAAACAACTTTTTTCCCATTTCCATGTCTTTGAATCATGCCCCTGTTGGAACACCACACAATCTAATAGTTGTTGAGGTCGTCCTACGACCTTGTTGGACAGATCCTGTGGTTACTCTGGGTTTTGACTCACTTCTCAGGTTTCCTCTCACTATCCCAGGTTCTGCTGGTGGCAGCGCTTCACCCGACACCAGCCATTCTGTTCTCAGCCACAGCCTGGAGATGGTGAGCCACTTCTGGACTGAAGGTGCCCTGAGGCAGACTCTCAGAGATGTGGCTGCCATTCTTCGCTTGTGGACTTACTGACCAAACCAATCACTTAAAACAAATCCACGCAGGCTGTCGTGAAGTGTCTTGGTGCCCAGAGTCAGAACTAAACGTGGACCTCCTGCAGGTGCCAGCGTTTCAGTTTTATGCAGCTAAAATCTGGAACAGTCTGATGTAGATGTGAGACAGGCCTCTAGTATGATCAAATCTACACTAAAAACTGTTCTGTGCATATGACGGAAAGAATTTTATCTAAGAATTTGATCAAAGAATGTATTCTTTTTTTCAAAAGTTTTTTATTTTTTTATTAAGATGTTTTAATTTTTAAAGAACAAAGAACAAAAATATATATAAACATAAAAAAAAATTAAAAATACGACCAGAGAAAGAGAAACAGCATAAATCAAAAGGCATTCCACAAATCAATGACTAACACACAACTGAACCCAAACAAATGTCCCACTTTGCCCACAGTCTGTCAAATTTGTCCATTTTCAAATTCAGTCCGAATGAGATTTTTTTCAATTTACTGAATCCAGGAGTTCTGAGGCCCAAATACATAGTTCTGAAATCCATTGGGATGTCATACATTGTCTGTAAGAGACAGAGTCCAATATTTGTGAACAACAGGACAATCCCAAAACACATGGTAGTGGTTTGCCTCGTGGCTGCCACATCCTCTCCAACACTGCATTCCACGGTGAGTAATGGGCCCTTTGACATGGGGTTATAAAGAAGCAACATTTAATTTTATAATGATCGTGTATATTTTACTGTTTGAAGACCTTCAGGCGGAACCATTTCGAGAGAATGGCCGAGCTCATCGCCGTCTGAAACGACAGAGTGAAGTAAGAGAGAATGGCCGAGTCTCTCTCCAGAGTTCCCCAGGTTTTGGACGCTGACTGTGAAGTAGGACACGGAAGAGGAACACACGTGAGATTCAGAGGAGTCTTTTTGTCCAGAGGGCCGTTACTCACCTCAAACTGCCCTGACACACGATCTGCTGACTCGACCTGACGAAGCCCCTCCTGAGATGCGCTGAGACTTTCCGTTGACGTACAAAAGGTGACTGAGAAGGGCAACTTCTTCAGCTGAACTTGAATTTCCTTCGAGATCAATAAAGTATCCATCTACTGTATCTATCGCTCCATCACGACGAACTGCGGCCCTTTCGCTTGGTGGCAGCAAAATAATCTTAATTTCATGGTTCCATTTTCAAAACCAGCTCTTCACCTCTGATATGACTATTTTAAAATGCTTGCCTGCTGTTTGCAAGATAAATTACTGCAGAAAAGAATAAACACTATCTTCAAAAAATTCAAGCGTTGGCTATTTTCCAAATGCCAATCAACTCCTGGGCTAGCGGCCACAATTTAGTTTCCTGGGAAGATTCCAAATAAATGACGGCTTATGCAATAGCGTATTCTTGGCCGTGTTGACAGAAATGAAATGTCCTAAAATACTAAAAATATTTCGAATGTCGTGGCGTTGGTTTTAGTTCGCTAAGGATACAATGGCCTCTAGTTCTGTCGTAAATGCTCGTGTACAGCGGTTGATGAATTCAAATCAGCTAATAGTGTTTTGGCAAGATAAGAAAAAAAATAATAAATCTTGTTCCGTAGTAGTAGAGATGTTCCAGTTTATAGAGCTATGAATATTTTAGTAGTCAACTAGACAGCTTTTCTTTTAATAAGTCAAATAGTCATACGATTCATTCTACAGTTTCAACAAATAAAGGCTGAAATGTCATGAATGAAGGCTTCTAGAAAGAGAATATTTACGAATCCCTCAGTTGCCCAAGTAGATTCCATCCTAAAAGAGAATTTAATTCTGTCAACTTGACACATGTTTTCATCCAAGTAGCTTCTTCAGTTCCTCTGACATGGTTCTGAGAGTCACCGACTTAAATATCTGTCTGAAGGGAAGAGCTACTACACTGAAACCAACACAACCAGTAAAATGTAAAGAGTATAATCGATAAAACCTTCTTTATTTTTACCATTTTGATTTAATAATGTTGCTGTCTTCATTATGAAAGGTATTTTGGCATGTGTTTTAGAATCTGTAAGGTCCGTTCTTCTAAGTTCTGTTGTTGAACAGTGGGATTCCCAAAAAGTTTGACATTTTGTCCAGGGCGGAGCTTAACATGCTATTGTTTTACGCACTTTTTTATCCTTTACATGGATGGCTCTGCTACCAAATGTATCACAAGGTTAAGGTAAGGACTGGTTAGTCATTTAGTAAAAGGTGCTGTGCTGGATTTTTGCCTCCTTAAAAACATGAAAATCAGTTTGCAGTGCTCCGAAGTTACTGCTGACTTATCTAACATCGTTCTGAGCATCCAACTATCAGAGGCCAGTTAACCATCACCGCACAGCTAACGAGTGCATATTCAAACCTGATCGGAATTTGTAGGAAACATTTAGCCACGTAATATCAAAACATTGGTGTCGAATTCTGTGTAAAAACTATTCCTATTAACACATTTTATTCTCACTAAAACTTCTGCATTACCACCAAATTTCCGCCAAAACTTTAGCGTGGAGATAGCAGTTTCCCTCCCAAATGTCTGGCACGAACTCAAACGTACTGCTTTGGGCTGGTCACACCGATTAGCGAACATCACATCGGTGTCAGGGGGAGGCCATAATTAAATGCAGTCTATCTCAAACACAAAATCAGGTCAAGGATTTCCTCCAAAATCCTCCCTGCAAATTTGCTGAAGACGGAGGCAAAGCGAACGGAGAGATATGCGACACATCAGCGGCGGCGAAGTGACGGAAAAAGCAAAGATTATTATGAAAAAATACAGTTCTGGTTTACAGGGTGTGTTTACTGCCCCATTATTACAAAACTGCAGAGGAATGGCTTATCAGGAAAATGTGCAAATAGTTTTTTTGGATTCATGGGTTACTGCTTAGTTATAATGAGGTAAATTTGAAGACAGAAGGATTTGCAGAATTTGCCGAGGGGGAAATGTCGCACATACGGCACTGATTGCATAACAGGTGGATGAACCACTGCCACAACTATTACTACCACTGCTACTTCAAACCGTAGTAGTGCGAGAAAGGACAGTCTTGTATGAACCGCACTGAGGTGCCCCGCCAAGTCGTTTTAACAACATTCAATCGTACTCACGAAATGAAGATAACAGAACACTGCAGCGACTTCATTGTTTCACGCTTTGAAGAAATCCCATCTGACACATTTGTCAAAGTTTACTCTCTGAAGCCACAATGACCAATGACCAAATTACATAAAAGTATTCATATTGTTAGTGTCCTAAAGAGACTTTTCTCCAGTCTTTAGAGTGGAAGAGGACCATACGTCCCCCTCAATAACGCTGTGCCCCTCCTAAGACCGTCAACCTCAGACCCATATTTCGGGTCAGCTGACTAACCGCGGCCTGTCTCATCAATACATTATCATTTGAACACCATCACGGCTGGGGAGAAGAAAGTGAAATCCTTTTTCCTTTACACTTTGGGTGGTCAGTGCGACTACCTGCTTGGGGATGGGGATCACCCCAGTCGGCAAAGGAAATTGCAATTCTTACACCCCCTGGTGATACAAGAGTGACACAACATTCAGCGTTTGAGGGCATATTCTATAGCGGAACGCACATTTGTAATGATGAAAACCCCCTGGCGAGCCTCTCTGAGCAAGGCGTTGGCGGTACGGCCAACCCTCGCACCAGATGTGATTGCCTGTTGCGCGTTCTTGCACAACATTTGCATCCACACAAATGACAAAGTAGTGGATGCTGCATGTGGCTGGCAGTTGCTGGATCAGGATTATGTTCTGTTTGTGCACTTTGAGTTGAACTTTGACCTTGACTTGCGTCTACACGAAACATACATTTGAAAACAAGGCTACATTGTGCATCTCTTACTATCAGTACACCTGCGGTTATTATACACGGTTCATAGGAAAGTGGAGTAGCTTCTGTTTTACCATAGTCCTTTGCCGTCCTTACCCTGGCTACAGGGCTTTCTTCAGTGGACAGAATGTGCTCATTAAGCATGTGGAACGACTGTGCCATCTTGTCTCGTGGAACAGAGGCGTGGATGTTGTCCACGTTGACCCAGGTCGGCAACGCAGGAAGAATGTAAGTGCCGTGAGGCTGTACTGGGAATAATAATAATTGTCGGTGGGGGGAGGGGTGTTTAATGCCACTCGTGTGTCAATGGGATCTATGCATTTAGAATAAACAAAGAACCAGCTGGATATGGCCCAACCAGTAAGTTGACCTGTTGGGCTAATAAAATGTTGGGCTCAATAATGCAACAACTCAACATGTGGCTACAGACGTAATTCACGATATTGAACAGTATTAATTGTAAACTGGGTAGAATGAACCTGGACCACTCTTACTTTTTTTTAACTTAATCAGAAAAATGGAATTGGCTGTTGGTTGCATTTTGGAGTGTATCTTTCTAATCTTGCAGTCAAGGCCCAACCCTTATTGACAAACCTATGAGCACATGAAAACAGAAGGGAGACGTTCACAATGGAATTAACTTGCCGTACCATCAACCAGACACACTTTCAGCATTTTCAGGAGGAACGCACATCCACAGTAAAGGTAGGGCTGCTGAGATCTCGCAAATCACAATTGACCAACCCCTGGACATCCGGCCAAATAGGACTGGGCCACACTACGCTCACCTGCGAGTGTGGAGTGGTTCGGGAAAGCCCCCATGCGGTAAACCAGACAGCGAATGTATATTACTTGACATCTATAAGCTCAAAGCAAGTTTCAGCAAGTTTCAGCATATCATAAGTTGTATGTGCCTGTGAACATTTCTCTGAAGTATAACTAACAAAGCAGAACTGGGATTGTAATGTTCAAGCACTTTGTCACAGCTGCCCTGCAGTATTTAAGCTTTTCCCTCTTTTACGCGTCCTAATGACTGGACATGAGCCACTCGATTTAACTACTTGACAGTTAGCCATTGATTCAAATTTAACATTCACTTAGTCTTGAAGATGAGTAAAGAATGTTTCTGTCTTTACAAATATAATTCAGTCGTCGCGCCTACAATGTCGTCTGATACTCTTGTTGTAATGGGTGGAGAGTGGGACGCGCATGCAGAGAGTGTTTCAGGGGCTCGATCAGGCTTTGATGAGGGGCTAGGGCTGTAGCTGGAGGATTTTTACCTGTGGTCCATGTTTAGTGTTGATGCGGTAAACTGGAGGAAACCCACCCAGACGTGGGAAGAACATGCAAAGTCCCCACAGAAATGTGTCTGGACTGTGAGCATGACATTCCTGTTTACTTTAAACCGGGCAAAACTTTAAGGCAAGAACTAGTCACAGTAAACAATCTGATCAACAAAAACAGCTCCCTGTAGGCGGGGCTTAGGGCAGCATAAAGGTTGATGTAAGGCATATAAAAGCAATAGAACATTACATTTTTTACATGTTTCTTGTTTAAATGTGTGGCCGTTTTACGCAGTCGTTTTTTTAATTGTCTGCTGCAAGATAACCACTTTCATCGACATATGTGGATTTACACAGATGAACGCATGAACGTGGTCCTTTAAGATGTCTAGACCCTCTGTGGTCCTAGTACTTTCCATAGCAGAAACGAATTAAATTATGCCAAGTGAACAAAGGTTTATAGAGTGAAGACAATTTGCTGCTGATTGGAGTATCTTCTTCAGTTCACGTTCCTCTGACAGAGAAGTGGAGAGTCATATTTGTCTGAAGGGAGAAGCTCCAATGAAACTCACACAAACTAGTTATTTGGATTATATTGACCTTCTAAATCAGAATCAGAATCAGAAGGGGTTTATTGCCATTGTCAATAAAAAGTGTGAACTTCACCTGAGTCGACATATTTTTGGCGTAACCGTTCAAGCTCCTAACTGGTCATCATCATACTCCTATTAGCATACTCTGATTAGCCCTATTGTTTACTTTGAGTTGGCTTTGAGGATCCAGGTTGTATTTTAGACCACCATTTGTTCAGAGATGGATGGTCTTTCCTCACAAACTCCTCCTCTCAAACCTCTCCTTTGCCATGATGTGGTTTTAGAAAATGTGTACATGCAAATGAGTAAATACATATGATCAAGTCCCATCATTTTATTCAACAAGCCTGTGATAAACATTGCGTCCCTTCGCGCTACCTGTGGCCAGTTTGCACCAATCCCTGGCAGTCGTTCACGTTTTCCAGTGCGCGTCCGCCGCCTCCTCCTCGCGCTGCCATTGGTCCTCAGCACGCGGCAGGCTCGTGTGTGTGCGTGCGTGTGTTTGTGTGTGGAAAGAGGGAGCGGGGCACGTCCCAGCTCCGCGCACAAACGGCACAGTCCCGAAGTGCCGTGAAGATGCTCCTGCCTCTCCTCGCGTCAGCATCCCTCTCCACGCGCCGCCTCACCGCCGTACCCGCCGCCGACCGTCTCCAAAGCGCGCTCCCAGGTTTACAGCCGAGCTCCATCCCCGCGCCGCAGCGGAGCCGAGCGGAGCGTGCAGCCGCCGCCGCCGCCGGGACCGGGACCGGGGAGTGGACAGCGGTCGGAGCGCCGGTCCAGCTCAGGAGGTGTGCAGGAGGAGGAGGTGGAGGAGGTGTACGGGACGCGCCGGGATGGGAGCGCTGACAAAGGGACATTACTTCGCCGCGTCGGGCTTCGTGCTGCTGGTTTACTGCGCGGTGCTCGTCTTCGCCAGAGGTAAGGAGACACTTTGGATCGATCCATCAGACGAGAAAAACCCAAACGACGTGGCGCGCGTGTCTTTACGCACCGCTTCCACATCACCCGGGACCATCGAGGCGTTTTTCTTTCACTGAACTTCATTACGCTTTGGTTTTTACATGTATTTCAACCTCTTTTTTGTGCTGGGCAGACTTATTTGAATAACTGTGTCGCTGCCAAAGCTTGGGACAAGGGTTCTTTTATGTCGCCTGTGAAAGCAACAGGCATGTCCACGCGCCTCGGCTTGGTTTGCCTCACAATTTACTTCCCTCGCGCTCCTGACGCACGCTTTTTACGCACAGAGTTCCTTGAAAACAAAGCTTTTTTCTTTTCTTTTTTTTTTCCCCCTCTTCTTTTTTCTTTTTTTACCACTTCACGTGAGCATTTTGAAGTCTACAGTGGTCCGCAAACGAAAACAAATGTGATGGCATTAGTGTCGTTTAGGCGTGGAGAGCCGGGCGCGAGGCGTGTGCGTTTTGGTGATTTGCTCAGTGCCGTCTGTGTTGTTTAACAGAGATCGAGAATTGGGTTTATACATATTTTATACGCGGGGAAATTGCTTCATTATGGGCTGTGCTGGGGCTGTAGGGAGAAGAAAAGCCTGTTGAGGATCGCACTGAGCTCGGTTCAACTGGATGCTGGGCTTTTGTGGCGCAGAGATGGCCCGGTTAGAGGACGTGAATTGCGGGTTTGTTTCGTGGATCGTGCGTTAAATCGCTGCTCGTGACTTTGCTTGTGATCTGTGCTTAATTTTCTGGTGCTGTTTCAAATGATTTCAACAATTTAACTTAACAGTTCGTCCAGTTGTCCAGTGCTGGTCTGAAGGGAGAGGGATCGGTTCACTTGAAAGTTTGATTAAGAAACAACAGTGACATCTGTTTTTATGCAGTGCAGTTTAGTTCATCTTTCTTGAATAATGCATCATCTGTACATTAACCCGGTGTTTTTCCAACCTTCAGACCTTTTATTTCGAAAAATGTGGTATACATAATGTGGTAAATAATGCCCCGTCACTCTGGTTTTGTACATCTGGCCATTGGGATTGTTTTGCTTACTTTCTTTGGTACAGACTTATGTAAAATGATAAATGATTTCATTAATTCCAATTGTGAATTTACTCAAGCTGGATGTTTTTTCAAGCCTGGCAATAGCTCAAGGCACACTCTATTTTTTTCTCTGCACACTGGTTAAAAATCGGGGTATTAACCAATTAGTTCTTATGAAAAGAGCTTGTCCGGACTGGTTCACTGACGATGTAAAGTAAGATCACCAATAATTGCTTTGGACATACTGATTGTTTAATCGGGCTGCACCAGTTGATCGGATGATTCCTGACTGTAGTGACCAGTGACCGTATCTGTGGCCTGCTGCGGAGTGGATTGCACATATGCCAGGCTCCGTGCGCAGCGGCTGCTCAGCGGAGTCATCAGTGCGACTCCGATCGCTTGCTGAATGTCCTTCCCTCTCTCATGCCCATTTCATGCTTCACTGTCCTGTCCAATAAAGCCTATGAGTCAAAAAAAGATAAATAAAGAAATAACTGTAATTGTATTTTGATGATTGTTATCTTCATTTTGACTCTACTTCTTCTGGTTGTATTAGTGTACACAGGGCTGCCGACCTCCAGATAAAATGAGTTCTACACAGACTAAAAAGAAGTTTTCGGGTCGCCTTGGGAATCGGTGCAGTGTTGACTTGTTGGTCACGTGAACGTTGGACATTTTACACAAATCAATCGACTTTAGAGCCTGTTTTAGCGGTGAGACTTTTCCCTCGTTCTCCACCTAAACCAACAGAGTTCCGGAAGTACCACCACAACGGCAGTGACGATCACGAGGGTAAAGAGGAAAAGTGGGCGGGGCGGAATAAGGTCAATAGGTTTGTCAAAAGGATCGAAGCTCAGATACTAATCAATACTAAAACTAGAATCCAAAGTGGATACTCATTTGAAGAAGCATCGGTACAAAAATGGACCTTTTCTGAACAGTTTGGGAATGCTCTTGATCCAACTCTACTTTGTGTTGAAAATGGAAGACTAATGTCTAAAAAAAAATAATAATAATAAAGAAATTGAATCATTGTGGTGTCGAAATTGGTATTGAGTCTTTTTCTTTATATCAAAATTGGCATTATAAAATCAAATTTAAATAAATAAATAACAAATCATTTCATAGACATTCCCCACTCTTCAGTCAAGGGCTGCAACTTAATTATTTTAGTCATCGATTGTTCTGACTGTGAAAGGCCCGTGATTGGGTTTTTAAGTAATGCCGCTTGAGAACTTCCTGGTGGCAAAAATATGTTTTTCACTAAAAATGTACGCGTTTCCTGTGTCATTTTGAAGTTATTCCCATTCTGTGCACATGGCATGTTCTTGAGAAAGTTTTTCAGTGACTCAATTAGTTAACAGTAATTAAGTAATTCATTGACTTGTTCGAGCTGTATTTCAGTCACAATATTTCAATTTCATTTAGTGAAAAATGCATTCGATAATAGCTGCAGCGCTGCCTAACTTATCTGCACTGCCTGCTTTTGCCATGGAGATGCTTTGCCTGGAATGTTCCACAGTATAACATCCATCCATCTTCTTCCGCTTATCCGGGGCTGGGTCGCGGGGCCAGCAGGGACTTCCAGCTTCCCAGACACTTCCTCCAACTTCTTCGGGAGGATCCCGAGGCATTCCCAGGTCAGCCGAGAGACATAGTCCCTCCAGCGTGTCCTGGGTCTTCCCCGGGTCCTCTTCCCGGTGGGACATACCCGAAACACCTCCCTAGGGAGGCGCCCAGGAGGGATCCGGAACAGATGCCCGAGCTACCTCAGCTGGCTCCTCTTGACGTGGAGGAGCAGCGGCTCTACTCCGAGCTCCTCCCGTGTGACTGAGCTCCTCACCCTATCTCTAAGGGAGCCCCCAGCCACCCTGCGGAAGAAACTCATTTCGACCAGTTGTATCCGCGATCTTGTCCTTTCGGTCACTACCCAAAGCTCATGACCATAGGTGAGGGTAGGCATGTAGATCGACTGGAAATCGAGAAGCTTTGTCTTTGGACTCAGCTCCTTCTTCACCACAACAGTCCGATGCAGCGACCGCCTCACTGCAGACGCTGCACCGATCCGCCTGTCAATCTCCATCCTTCCCTCACTCGTGAACAAGACCCCGAGATACTTGAACATAATATCAAACTATCTACGGAGATAAGCAAGTTTACATGGCAGATCTGCGGAGCGACGAGCCCACTCACTGTAAGAATGCATGTATTTCAAGGTATTTTTGGGCAATAAAATTACCTGTAATTTACATCATGTTATACTGTGGATCATTCCAAAGCAATTACATCTCCATGGAGACAAGTAGGTGGCCAGAGAAGTTACTCTGGTCTGGAATATTCTGCCGTGCACAAATATCATCGATAGCTTTGAACC
This sequence comes from Chaenogobius annularis, assembly GCA_015082035.1. Taxonomy (NCBI): domain Eukaryota; kingdom Metazoa; phylum Chordata; class Actinopteri; order Gobiiformes; family Gobiidae; genus Chaenogobius; species Chaenogobius annularis. The sequence continues at coordinate 2,364,207 of BJKM01000106.1, forward strand.
TGTTCCTGCGGCTAATCCTGATTAAAAGTGAGGGAAGAGTATGTTTTAGATGGTGTTCTACTGTAGCCACCTTCACAGTTCATTCTCAACCTGCAGTAACAGATTGAGGTCATCTGGGCTCATCTGGACGCTAAAGCCACCGCCGCTGCTGCTGCTGGACAAGTCGATTCCAACATTCCACTGCCAGGGTTATTTTTACTGCAGGGTGTTGTGTTTGGGAAATGTGGTGGTTTTCCTACATGCAAAAGGACTGTCGACAAGGCATGTTCACATTTAGTCTTTTAAATGTAGTGAACTTAAATGTTTCTTGTTTAAATGTGTACAAGTTTTTATAATTGTTTGCTGCAAGATAACCACTCCTGGACGAATGAGGGATTGCACCGATTTGGAGAGTGTTGTGAATGTTGTATTAAAGACACAATTTGAATATTGAGTATGTTTTTCATATTACAAAAAAAATGCCAACAAAAATCCGGTTGAAAACAAAAAATGAAAAACCTTATGTTGTAAACTTTCAAATAAGAGGATCAGGTGATATTTGTACACTTTAGTGATCAATTGTGCAGACATTTCACCATTAACATCAAATAATACTTTTAATGACATGTTTTTGACAACAATAGACGCATATTATGCACAATTTAGCTTTTAACCCTGTTCTAACATTGTTCCTTCATCAAAAACTTAGCTGGAGTTGCATTTAGCTTCATTCGCACTAGTTTGATGAATCCTGGTTTGAAAGTCCTCTCTCTCCAAGCGTCAAAAACACTCCTCAAAACATCTCCTCAAAACTGTACATTTTCTCAATCTGTGACGTGACTCTGAGATTCTTCTCTGAGGTTTTTTCACTCCATAAATCATCGCTGGACTCGTGTCATCACAATCTGTGCAACTGCAGGAAGTAAAAGTGTGACACGCGTCGAAATGTTTATATTAAACTGTGCGTAATTCCCTCTGCAGCCAGTAGATGGCATCAAACATAGGTTGTCCAAGGTTAAATAGCCACAGATCCAAATGCATTTTTGTTTTGTTATAAAGGCTAATAGCAATCCAAAAGAATGCATATTACGTTCCCTTTATTAGGGATAACGCTTGTGTTGCTGGAGGAGAATCTCAGACCCAGAACGGCGTAAGTAGTATCCGTTTTCAGAGAAATGTATTGAAGCTCAAAAATAACATTATGACAAATGACATAAGCTGTTTCTAGCTTTACCTTGACTCTGTTCACGGGAGCCTTTTGCCGGTACAGATCTTTTCATAGAGGAGTGTGTAGTATTTAGAGTGGTTTGACCATGAACTGACAAGGTTTGTTTCGACACGTACAAGATATAAAATACAAATATTCAGAGTGATTCATGTATGTTGGAGTAATCTTTATTCCGCTGCATTCAAGAGCCATTGCTCTGACTTCCCCTTTCACCCACGATGCAGTTCTTACTTGGTGCTCCAATTTGTAATTATTATTATTTTTTCATCAGTGATACACATAGGATTCAGCAGTGTTCCACGGCCATTTTTGAACAAATTAATTGAATGAATCAATTGTACATTCCATCCCTTGGTACTTCCACGAGCGATGTGAACGTACAGACCCTGCATGAGACAGTATATATATGTGTTCTGCTGACCACTGTACTTCAGGAAATAAATTACCTTACTATCTATAAAGTATCAAGGTTAAAGAATTCTTTATATCCCCTAAAGGGAAACTTGTCCTCTGCATTTGACCCTCCATTTAATAATAGCCCATCCACAGACACACGTGTGATGATGCCATAGATGCACATCACCAGTAGTCTACCCCGGGCCAGTAAGGTATACAGTACTTTTTTAATACCTCGTGAGGGAAATTCATTGCATTTGACCCATCTCTCAACCAGGGCTGCTGGGGAAACCTGTCAGGAGCAGTCAGTGCCGCAGTGCAGCTCTTGGGGACCCGGCTCCAGATCTTATTCCAGGCTTGGTCAGGACCTTTGCAGGAGGATATTACTTTGGTGCATGTTTTGAGGGAAAGACTTCTTCTTTCCATGAAGTGTTACATTACCGCCATCTACTGTAGTTGCTATACGCTATACCCTACCTATTTGTTTGAGTTTGAATGACTGAACTTTCACCTTTTCCCAAACTCCACATGAGCCATACCAGCTTGGCCATGGGTAGAACTCGCTCCAAGTGCTACACATCTGGCTTCTTGCTTTTTTTTTACACTTTCTTCACACATTTCTTAATTCTTTTTTTACGCACTCCATTTCTCACTTTAAATCTTCCACTTTCCTTGTGATTATTTGGTGGTGCAAATAGAACACCCTCAAATCTCAGTGTAGAAGCCTCTTTTATGTTCTGCAACACAACTTCACCAGTTTGCCTGTCGCCCACTTCTCTTTGTGACCCAGCAAAAATCTCCGGCCATCGCAAATACTCGGGTCGCATTATTCTCCTGCCACCGACTATTATATAAAACTGTCAGGCCTCTGCGTTGTCCTTGGTTGCACTCTGGACATGTTGCGTACTTGAGAATCAATGGAGACGCTCGGAGGGAAGTCTCACGCGAGGGGTCGTGAACTCGGGATCGTCGGTGAGGAGTGAGGTCCTTGGAGACGCTTTAAAAGGCTTTGCAGTCACTGTGGCTGAACATGGGCCACACACAGAAGAGAAGACGTGATGCTTGATTAGAACTGCCATAGGGACCTAGTTACTTGGGGGAGTGTGAGACTGATTCTGAGGGAGGGTAATGAGTTGCGACCGGGGGAGGGCCTATCAAACGACTTGAAGACTGTATATTTAGCTGTTGCGCCTTGACACTTCCCGTTTCAAAGTTGAAAGCTATATTTTTAAGAAGAAAAATATATATTTCTGGGCTTGAATATAAAAGTTGAGGCAAAATGCTTGTAAAAGTCGATTTTTTTTTTGTGCTTGTGCGTATCATGAGTTTAATTACAGAATACTGAATATCTGCTTTAAAATGTGTTTTGAAAAGTATCTCGACGCTAAGAATACTTTCAGTTTAAGTTGCAGTATATTATAGTGTAACATCACAACAGACGATTGACACAGCTTTACGTCACACTGTTAATTTTGCATTTATTTATCACTGAATAAAGATGGAAAAATAGTCCATGTAGGCGCTATAAACGTGGGTTTATTTTGATCATTAATCCCATGCAATTTGAAACATATGTTGTATCTAGTCTTCACATTTTTGTGACTAGTATTCGGTTATTTCCCAGCATTGATCTCAGAATGGTTGATTTCACAAAAAAGATGATAATTATAGCTTTGCAAGATGTTCTGCTTGATAGATCCCATTTGTCATGTCATTCATTAAAGGAATACATGAAGAAAATTTATTTATTTTGTAGAAGGTTTGAATGATTTCTAGTGTAAAAATTCTTAATCATTTTTACACATGGGGTTGAGGGTCCTGTAAAACGGTTTATAGAATGCCTTGGCAAAGTAGACCGCACTGATTGTGTTCTACTTTAGCCTGGCCGTTTCATCATGAGAGGCCAAAGTAAAGAGGCCAAAGAGCATGTTTAATTTGAACTAATTAAAACCTCGACCTTTTGAAATTAAAATAGACCTTTTAAAACAATTATTGCGTTTAGTCATATACCAGTCTGTTTGTCATAAATAGCCAATAAACATCATGATTTTTGTTTAAATGTGCTTTTGTCTCCTATTGGGGTCCTCAGAACTCCATTTCCTCCCCCTTTTTCCTCCTATCTTATTATCTCCAAAATAACCTTAAATCCAGTTCTTCCCTGTAAATCCTTACTTGGCACATGCTTCATAAACTCCAGCCGATAAACAATGCATTTTACCCAACAAACTTCGAGCGCCATCGTGAACTAGACCCAACGATAGCGCTAATATCCCGAACAGCCAATCCTTGCACTCCGGACGCTCCAGTCTCCTGTCAGCCATACTTGCCTGTTAGCACTAGCACTGTAATAAATGAGGAATGATCTTTTGATTTTATAATGAAGTCCTACTCACAGATGCGCAGAGGCTATGGCCGGACGTGTAATGTGCGTCCTAACTGTCTCCTGATGAGGCGCTTGTTGATTTCTGTGGACGTGCAGGTGAATTTATTTTGAAGCTGCTGATTAATTTATGTGATGTGTGTTTTAGCTGGCGGACGCGAGGCACATGATGAGCTAGGGGGATTAGCCGCTGACTTTGGATTGTCTGCGATGCTAGGCTCATTTTAATGGGATTCAACGCGCCACTTGCCTAATTCTCTTTCATAAATATGCGATGGGATTGTGGAATGCCGTTGCTAAGATGTGCCGGCTGCGGAGGCGGTTTCCACATGGGTGTATGCATAGGCATGGCTGTGAGGTGTAGATTTCACACTAAGGGTACATCTTCTTGCATATGTGCAATTACGCCCACATAAAACGTGATCGCAGTATCAAATGTGTAGCTCCATGTGTGATGGTGCTAATGGTTCTGGAAGTTCATGATGCCATTATTGGCACTGCATGACAGTTCCTTTGGGATCAAAAGGTTCCATAGACAGAAAAAAGCAGTGATAGGAACTTTATCGTGATGAATTATGTCTAGTATATATAATTATGAAGTTTTGAAGATATATTGAGGAAAATAAAGTCTTGATCTGACAAAGGAACCAGAAAAGGCCAAAATACCACTAGTGATTCATGAATGTGAAAATCAACATTGTGCAACAAAAATTGGATTATTAAAGGGATTCATTATAGCAAATCATATACTATGTCTTACAAAAGGGCAATACAAGCGTTTGGAATTACCCAAATAAACTGTTTACACTCAATCCCTCAAATTATATTATTAACTGTTGCAAAAAAAAGCTTTCACCTTTTTTCATATTTTATGTTAAAATAACATATCTCAGAATCAGAATAAGAATCAGAAGGGGTTTATTGCCATTGTCAATGAACAAAATTCACAAACATAGGAACTTGTCTCAGCCTTAAGGTGCAACATAAAACACTGATCAATAATAAAAACAACATGTATGAAATCAAAAGGCATGCATTAAGAAACTATTTAAAATGTCTATAGTATAAAATAAAATAGGCATTACTATGTACACAAAATTACAGTTAAATTTACAGTTGTAGTGCAGAAAGTGACAGTGCAGTGAGTGATGAAGAGTTGCAGTTAAAGTGGCAGGTGCAGTGTTTTAAGAAGTGTTCATGAGTCCAACGGCAGAGGGAAAGAAACTATTCTTGTGGCGGGAGGTTCTGGTCCGGATGGACCGTAGCCTCCTGCCTGAGGGGAGTAGTTCAAAATAGACCATGTCCAGTGTGAGAAGGGTCAGCTGTGATCCGCACAATCCGCTGTAGTCTCTGTTTGTCCCTGGCTGTGGCTCCAGCGTACCACACGGTGATGGAGGAGGTGAGGATGGACTCAGTGATGGCCATGTAAAACTGCACCATCATCTGCACTGGCAGCTTGGCTTTCCTCAGCTGCCACAGGAAGTACATCCTCTGCTTGGGGCCTTCTTGATAAGGGAGCTGATGGTGGGCTCCCACTTGAGGTCCTTGGTGTGATGGTGGTGCCGAGGAAGCTGAGTCCACGGTGGTGATGGGGGAGTCTGTCATGATGAGGAGGGGCCGGGGGAGCTGTGACTTTCTAAAGTCCACGATCATCTCCACTGTCTTCTGGCCGTTGAACTCCAGGTTGTTACCGCTGCACTATGACACCAGCCGGTCCACCTCCCTCCTGTAGAAAGAGTCATCCTCGTCCGAGATGAGCCCGATGAGGGTGGTGTCGTCCGCAAACTTGATCAGTTTTACAGAGTCGTGGCTGGAGGTGCAGCAGTTTGTGTACAGGGAGAAGAGCAGAGGAGAAAGTACACAGCCTTGTGGAGTTCCTGGGCTGATAGTCCGAGTGTCTGAGACATTCTTCCCCAGCCGCGCGCACTGCCTCCGATCCGTCAGGAAGTCAGTGATCCACCTGCAGGTGGAGTCAGGCACGTTGAGCTGGGAGACCTTGTCCTGAAGCAGAGCAGGGAGGATGGTGTTGAATGCAGAGCTGAAGTCCACAAACAGGATCCTGGCATAGGTTTCCGGGGAGTCCAGATGCTGCAAGATGAAGTGGAGTGCCAGGTTGATGGCGTTGTCTACAGACTTGTTGGCTCTGTAGGTGAGCTGTAGGGGGTCCAGCAGAGAGGAGGTGATGGACTTGAGTCAAGACCAGGCGCTCAAATGACTTCATGACTACAGACGTCAGGCCTGTAGTCATTAAGTCCAGTAATCCGGGGCTTCTTGGGAAGAGGGACAATGATGGCCGACTTGACGCAGGCTGGGACGTGGCATGACCCCAGGGAGGTGTTAAAAATGTCTGTGAAGACGGGGGTCAGCTCTCCTGCACAGTGTCTTAAGGTGGCAGGAGAGATACTGTCTGTCCAGCAGCTTTTCGGGGGTTGGATTTCCGAAATAGCCTGAAACATAAATAAATTGCTTTAGATCAACATAAAATATGTAAATGAGATTTAATTTATTAATCAATGGTATGTTTTATTTAAAGCCAACATTTCACCACTTTAGACCATGAGCCATTTCTCTAATTGTGAAAGCCCAAACATACACATGGTTTGGATGTTTTCAAACTGTTCTTATGATTTTATATCTGACAATTATGTTAATAGAACTGTTACACTGTCAAATATATTACTCAAGTAGAAGTATACATAAATGTAGTGCCTGAAAACGATTCACTCTGCAGGGAATTAGACACGGCCGAATGTCAACGCTTTCAAACGCTTTATAAAAACCTTTCTTTAAGTAGTTCATGTTACATACAGGGTTAACGTGAAAGAGACCCCCTGGAGAGCTGAAGCTGGTCAGATGAGTGAAGTCTTCTCCGCTCCACAGTTTGTGCGAGACCCTCACCACATGGGGCGAGGCAGAGCGGACATACGGGGCTCTCTTCATAAACGGCACCGTGCGGCTGTTACTTAGCCGCTCAACAAACAACACGTTTACCAAACCCATGTGATCGTTTGATACAGACACAGTGGACTGAACGGTGATATGTTTTGTTAACCTTGACAAAAAAAATATGTTAATGCAATTTTTTGTCAATCATGAAATGTAGTTCCGTTTTAATTTCTTCCCAAATGTCTCTTGAAATATGTAAATGTTTGTGTGATTGTGGCTGCTATAGTTTCTCACTTTGCCCCAGGTTGCCCTTGAAAAAGGTTCCTGTGCTTCGTCGTGGTTTCGATTATTTGTCTTGGCCGTGTGCAGAATGTCTCACCCCTCTCTCCCCATTTTAGTACATCTGTCAAGTAAAGCTTTCGGGCCAGAAAAAAATCTTAAAATAAATAAAAGAAGGAAAAAAACAGATAAATAGGGTTTGATCTCCTTGGGTCTTACCTAGTAAATAAATAAATACAATTAAATAAGTCTTTGTTTCTTAACTAAGACTATTAAACATATAGTTATTATAATGTCATTATAAAGTGTAGTAAAAAATCTAAACCAGCAAAACGTCCAGGAAACACAATGAAATGCAAAACTAATGCCATACATTACAGAACATGTTTGCAGCTTCAACCCTCAGAGATGGTTTATTTTTAGTTGTTAAATATATCATAGATTTCAGATTTAAAGATTTCAATTTAAGTAATTTGCTGTTTACTAATGTTCAATTGCAATTTTGTTTTGTAATCGTTTATTAAGATTACGTTTTGGCCCCTCTGATCTTCATCAAACTTCAGGGGCTAACTGCAGGGGTTAACTTCAGGGGTTGACTTCAGCTGTGCCTTTCCTCCTGCCCTGGTTGCCCAGTCAGGTTTGCAGAGTCTGTCCAGAATCAAGCTGAATTTAGGACCAAATAAGTAGTGCTGCGATCACACTTGCTGGGATTGGTTCAGGGCAGTCCTGTCAGTATGGTTCACTTGGTACCACACCAGGGTTCACTTCTGCTTTGGAGCGGATGAAATGAAGTGGATTCTAAATGTCAAGTCAACATCAGAACTAAGCTATCAAACTGTCTGTGCCCGAACTACGATAAACATTAACATAACCTGAGTTTAGTCCCGGTGTAACAGCCAGATTAACCACAGGTTATTCTCGACCTCGTCCTAGTACTACTTTAGAGCCTCTTTTTCTGACTTTTTAGACCTGGTTAAAGCCCATAGTTCGGATTTATCCTTGATTTTGTGTTTGATGCGTCTTGGTTTGGTTGAGGTTAAAATCTCTTCCGAGAAAATCTATTCCATCTGCGATATGAGCGAGTTTTGCCATCATGGTATAGCTAACAACAGCTAGCGCGGTATCTAATTGGATACACGCACTGCACAATGGACTAATTTTCCCTCCAAGAGCTGCTTTTACATTATATTTGCACTGAGAAAAAACAGATTGGACTTTATTGCCTGAAAAAAACATTGGGTCCAGCCCCTTTTAAATGATCAAACTAAAGATCAGTCTTTTGGGGGTTTTGGGGACGGGCTAATGCATAACATTTGTCAAACGTGTTAGACCGTCCATATTTACAGCCACAAATTTAGTCATGACACCACCTGGGACTCTCAAATCGCATAGTTCATTTCCTAGATTATTTTTGCTGCGTACAGTTCTTTCCTGTCCGCCCCGAAAAGGTCAAACGCGTTATTTTCCCTCCGAGAAAGTAAAGCAGGCCCATATTCCCCTATGGCCGATCTGAAAAATGAATCATCAGTGGTGCGCGGGCGCCCGGGCTGCGCGAGACGCCTGTGCACACTCCAGCGGCCAGATTTCCATTTAAATGAACCCAAATGACTGTACATTGGTATATGATTTACAGTAATGATGAGGGTAATAAAAGCTTAAGTCCTTATTCTTTGGAAGGGTGGCAGTTCTTGCTTGAGATTGCTATCATTCGGAAACTTTTCTTTTCTTTTTTCTTGCAGGTACAGCCTGTGATTCATGCCTCCGCCACGTCGAGACTATTACCGTTGTATTTGAGAGACTGGATTCATCAAACTTGCTGCCTAACAGGTTTAATACAGTCAGCAATCAGGCCCGCGGCGCAGATGGCTAGCTTTTCCGTCGAGGTGCTTGAATAGCTCTTACATATTATATCTTTTTCTATTTTTTTTTTTTCTCCGCCGGCGTGTGCCATCAGTATCTGTCACGTTATAATGAAACGGCTTTGATGTATTCGGCTTGTCAAATAGAGATGTGGGGAAAAATGCCAGCGGACGCGACGGAAAACGTGAGCAAAACTGACACGGCGCAGGAGCCATTAGCCAACGCAAGGGGAGAGGTGTTTTAGATGAATCAGCTTGATGGATATTCAGATCTGTCATGGTAATTTTATGTGTTGTCAAGGATAACTAGCTCTCATAGGTATAATAGAGGTCACATTCTTTTCATTTGGAATTTTGGATTTTTGGAATAGCGCCAGTTTAGTTGGCTTTGCTGTTGGCTTTTGTAATGACACGAGTAAAAGTATTCTCTATTGTTGATTTTGATCCGAGGAAACCTGATCTAAAGGGATCTGGGTCAGTAGAGGATGGATGGTTTGGTGCAAAGTTAGTTTTAGTATTTGGTGTCTCATTTACAGCAGTTAGGGTGGATCAGTGGGTTGGTGGTTGGTGGTTGGTGAGCGAGACACTTTGCCTTTGATTGAATGTGATGCGTGAGTGATAATTTTATTTTTTTTAGTTTGACAAGAATCTATATCTGTTTCCATATATATAAGTAAATGTTTTAAATGTTTTTTTGAAAGTGTTTATCCCAAAACCGTCATGCTGTATTCATAGTTTGCTCAAGGAAACTTAAAGTGCCCCCTACAGGTCGGACAATTCATTGATCTAAAATGTAGTTAAGATAAATATATTTTGAATTTTGATGAAAAAAATTATAAAAATGGGATCACAATATAGCACATTTTTTAGGTTTGTCATTTCACTTCCTGTTTGTAATTGATGACATCACAGTAGGAAATTACCCAGCAACCACTGGGCCAAAACTCATCTAATTTTATTTAACAAATAGAAATATATGAGAGTGACTTTATTTTGTTGAATTAATGTTTAGAGAGTCAAAAAAATTGTTTCTTTTGTGCAAATTATGTATAAACTTGGAATAAACTGGAATGAGTGCCACTAGTTTGATTCCTTCCACTTCCTGTCATTTTCTACTGATTTTTCAATGTTTTCTCCACAAATACCTGCTTGGTTGGTGTAAAACTGTAATTTATATGTGCAACAGGTATAAATACACCAAATAAAGTCAAAATTAGGACATAGTAAAAGCCTGTTATACAGCACTTTATTGTTATTAGCCTTTACATATGCTCAGGAGTGTCTGCTTTGGCCTCTCATGTTTTAGAACTTAAAGTAGAGAATCTAGTGAAAACCACATGACTTTCTATCAGTCAGACGTTCCTTCATCACTTCAAAGTAGTAATGAATGTGTGTTAAATGTGATTGGAGGCAGAAATGCTCAGAACGAGACTGTCGATACTTTATGGTGTCATGACCCCGGGTGGAGCGCGTTCTTGTGGTAAACTCGCCGTTCACCTGCTGCCGCCACGCACTGACCCGCACCGCCCGGGGTCCCTACAATGGACTTACAAACAGCACAAGAGATTTCTATCTATGATGTCACGATTGTGGGACATTTGGGAAAAGGTGTTTTTGGGAGCTCAGAGAAGGAAGGGTTTGATAAGAGAAGATTTATTTTTTTATTCTCGTCATACATTGAGATGTCCAGTGTAACACTGCGCCGCAAGGCTTTTCTGTTGGAGGATCTGCCAACTGCATGTTTAATTATTTGTTTATTAATAAGGCTCCTCATTAGCCATTGCCTTCCTGGGGTCCACATCTTAAAAACACATTACACATAGTTTAAAAACATGCCTAAAATACATTTTGCCCTTGGAGATTTGCCTGGAATGTTCCACAATATGACATTATCCTTATCTATCTCCATGGAAACAAGAAGGTAACAACACCAAGTCAATTACAAGTCAGATATGTGAAGAGGCCACCCCGCACACTGTAAGAATGCATGTTTTTGAATGTATATTTGAGCAATAAAATCAGCTGTAATTGAAGATAAGGTGAATTCAATCGTGGCAAGCCAAGCGCATCTCCACGGAGAACGTGCACCTTCAGATGAATAGATACTTCTTCATCCTGAAGGAAATTCAAGTTCAGCTACAGAAACATTTTCACTGTGCTTCTCAGCACTGTTGGAAGGTATGTAAGTATCTAAAGTAAAAGTACTGCACATAAGTAAAATGTTTCGGTATCTGTACTTTACTGTGCTTTAGTAACTTACTGTGGATACTGTTTTTACTTTGGCTTTACTACATCACAGAGCAGGTATATTAGCTTTCTACTGCACTACAGGACGAAAAAGTAAAATTACTTCTGTTAGGCTGCCTGGGATGGCTAAGGGATTAGCTTTAGCACATTCAGAGTTTGAATTGATATTCCAACTTTGAACAAACCAAAATGTACGCAAAAGCGTTTTTTATTCGTTTTAGGAAATGTATTCAGTTGTCTCTGTTGAAAGAAAATAACATTTTTTAAAATCCGGATCACTACTTTTGATACTTTAATAGTTCTCAAAATCGAATCGTGGAGGTTCAGGTAAACTTATCTGAAAGTACATTTTTAAACTTAAACAAAAAAATGTTCATGTCAAGTTTGTACTTTTACTTGCGTATCTGTACTTTTAGTTAAGTAACAAAATTGCCTCCACACTGCCTCACAGTTTTGCCTCTCAGTCTTTGCATCTCAGTGAGGTGAGTAACAGCCCTAAGGACAAAAGCCTCCTCCGTGTTACTTCTTGCTCCAAATATAGCCAGCATATCCACTGAGTCCTCCGAGAACAGTTGCAAATCAATGGATGTAATCGTCTTCTCTGCTTTTGTTTTGTTTTGCAACTACAGCAATTTTCCCACTGCTGCATGCTTTCAAATCCAGAGACATTCACAGATAGCATAGCACTGTGTTTGGAAAACCTCGTAGCTAATTAGCCGCTAGTCTTTGAAGGCGGATGAGTAATTGGCTTGGGCTCATTAGCCAAATAGCGTTGTTTGGATGCTAATGACGCTCTATGTCAGGCATTGGTATAACCTTTAGCTAACATGTGCACAAATGTGACAGTTAATGTCTTTTCATTCATTAAAAATACATTCATGTTTCATGTATATGTAACTAGCCATAATATGGAAGTGATACAGCACCGTTCATTTAAGCAGTGCTTTATGTCGTTAGGTGAGAGCAAATGGATGTCGCGTACATTTTGTGAAAACAATAATATTGAAATACATTCCTCCCTCAGCTATATGTCAAGGTAAATCGAGTTTACAATTAAAGTATAGATTTTACAGTTTATAAATGTCACACATTATAATGTAGAAGGACAGACTTTAGATGAAATTCAATTATTTATTTTTTAATTTATTTTTGGGGGGAACATACTTTCAAATGAAAAATGCTATTTTTTTATTGACTTATTGATTTGCTATTATTTATTCAGACCCAAACCAGAGCAGTGTCTGTGTCCCCTCCTGCAGAAGTACAGCTCTTAGTGCCACATTCATCCCATTGGACTGTCTTCATTATCGCTGTCAATGAAGTGCTGTAAAGGAAGAAAAATAGTTAAATAGAGTTGATTCTTCTCATTGTTTTCTGTGTACGCTGTCCAAACCCGCAAACAATGGGTTTTATTCACTGGTATCATGGCTCTGATTGTACTATTGTACTAAAACCACACTGTTGTGATTCACTGTACTGTTGGTAAAGCTGGGCTTCACTGTGCAATTTTGTATGATTTTAAGTCGTTCCAAATGACTCCCAAACTCACACTGAGCGATTGAATCTCTCACGAGGAAAGCCTGAGCTCTCGAGTGTGCGCACTGTACGAAGCGATGAACGTGTATGCTTACTGCTCACACTGTACAAGGGACACGAGGCAAAGCAGGACTCACGTCTGTGGACACGTCTGTGGACACGTCTGTAGACACATCTGTTGTCATGTCTGTGGAGAGGTCTGTGGATATGTCTGTGGACACGTCTGTGGATGCGTCTGTGGTCCCAACATCTTCTCATACTACTTTTAAACTCCCCAAGCATCGTAGGAACCCGTTAACAAACCATTGGCACTGTTAACTTCAGCATTGCGTTGTTTAAAGTCTGAGGTGTTTGCCACAAACCTTTTCTGGCTTTCATGCATGCGTTGATATTTTCAGAAGTGGCTTCGAGGTGCTTGTTGTGCCGGGTTTCACCTCCGTGTCTGGCTCTGCACCGGTCCCTCAGAGCAGTGTTTACTGCCACCTGCAGCTGTATTTTACCGTGCCTTCACTCGGCTTGAGCAGCACTCGGACCCTACGCCTCACAACAAATCAAACATGTCTATCAAACACCTTGTACACTGCACGAAACTGACGCACAGTGTCCACGCAATTTTTTAATTGTCGTGCGACTAAAATTTGGATCAGAATCGGAACAGAAACGCACAGTGTGAGCCCAGCTTAATACAGTGTCACCAAACGCAAACCAGCAGTTGAATAGCTGTGAATGGATAACATTTGCTGCCTTTAAACTTAATGCTAATGCTATTATTGATGCTGATCTGTGTGGTCTTTTTAGGGGAAGGTCTACTACTTGTCTCCATGGAGATGTTGTTGCTTTATCTCTTTAATTCACCTTTACCTCTTTTATCTACCTCAACTGTAATCAATTACATATGGTTTTATTGTATTCTATTTATTCTTATTGTGAATGGGGCCACGTCTCCACAGATCTGACCTGTAACCTGCTTGACTACGGAACATCCCAGCCACACACAAACAATGACAGATGGTAGATATTGATACCGATACTCCCATCCCAAGTGTCCAGCATCGCCCGGACATCGCAGTGTCTCTCTTCTGTGTCCAGAGGGAGCAGGTGGACACTGGAGACACAACAGGAAAGCTCTTCTAAGCTTCAATCTTACACTGCGATGACACGGGCCATTCCCTCTGGATGTTCTTCTGCTGCATTTGCGATTAAACTTCGGCATTTTGGAGGCCCATAGCTTATATTGGTTTGACTAGTTTATTATGAATATGAACATTAACATGAACATTAAAATACACTAGATTGACCTTGCAAAAAATGTCAAAATCTGTTCAGTTTTCTTATGCAGTCCATAATAATCACACAATTCTCACAATAGTCCCATACACCTCAACATTCACTATTATTATTATACTTTTTTAAAACCTACTCTTCACCATCGCAGAAAAATTCCTTTGTAATTCACACACGGCTGTCTGAATACTGCAGTGTCTCCCGTGGACACTACTTTCCGGGGCTTTCCTGTTTTACAGCTCTTATGAAAGAATTCCCCCAGGGTTTGAGCAGAGTCTGGGGATTTCGGTGTGGGCGGCTAACGGTTCATTGTACGGGATAATAGCCGGAGAAAAAATGTCTCCAAATGAAAAAAAAAGAGCCTATTTGTATTGAGAGATGTGAAATGCTTTGCGTTAGAAGAGGGAATTCAACACACGGTGCCACCTTTTTTGATTTTTTTTTTTTACATTCTAGGTGCTGTTTGTACATGCAAAGGGTTAAATGAGTGGGTTTTTCATTAGCTACAACCATGCATTACAAAGGCTGTAGTAAGTGGTTGTTCTGTGATTATGTGCACATGTTGTACAATAGAAAAGTGCACATATTGTTCATTATTTGTGTCATTGTCCTTTTTTTTTTTTTAAGATTTTGTGGGCCGTAGGCTGTGTTGGCAGGAAAATAATTGTGAAATGGGGGGTGAGAGAGAAGGGAGGACACGCAGCAAACCGTCGGTGTCGGGAATTCGTTTTATTGTCGGGAGTCGTGTTATTGTCCTTTTAAACATACTTCAGTACCTTTACTTTGGCATCTCATCCTTTTAAAACGTATAATAATGTATATATTGACAACCACACATTCATTTTTGCGTTTCCTCATCAGAATTTGGTGTTTGCATGCCACCTACTGGCGGCAGAGCAAATTATCCATGCAGAAATGGACAAAAGCTAAATGCTCCGAACGAGTTTGGCGATGATTTATGGATTTAAACCAGCAGTAGACGTCCAGAGATCTACCTATGATGTCACAAATCTGGGAACAATGTTATAACGTGTTAAAAGTCACATTTGTCTTGTGGTTTTTGTGTTTTAAAATTGCTTATAAAAGAAGACACCATTATAAGTCAGCCAAGACTTTAATAACCGGAATAACATAAGCGTTTAATATATTGTGCCGCAAATATGCATGGATTATTTATGTGTAATGAATAATAAAGCAGTGTTTTCTGACAGATAACAGCAATTCCCTCCCAGGCGAACATTCGAATACACGCAGAAACACATGAATATTTATTCCTATTAATTGTAAATCATCTGCATTTACGTCAAGATGCGCTAGTGCACGTGCGCCGTACAAACAATTATGGCTACAAATAGTAATTAATCACAATGTGACGATTTCTCAGTAGCGTTCCCATAAGAGTAGAGGAAATGGTGCCACCGTACAAACAACTACTATTACATGAATTTGGCTTTCAAAGGACCACAAAGACTGAATCACAGCTAAAAGAGGACTACAATATGCCTAAAAAAGACAAATTGAACTAATTGTCTGCATGAGGACTATCAGAAGAAAATCCTTGAATGCAGGGGAATAAAGATCACTCAAACATTCATAAATCACTCCAAATACAACTTCAGGCGAGTGTGAGAAGGGAAAACAACCGGAATATGGCCGCAAATGGCAGTTTGAGAACCTCTGCGCGTGTATTTTCTACCGTTTGTTGATGTGTGGCGCGGTGGCCGTGTTTCGGTGTGAATACCAAATCCCCAATTTCAGAGGTGGTTACAGATGGTGTGTGTAAAATGCGAGTTCTACAAAGACCATTTAATGAATATGCATTTTAGTTTAACGGAGCCAGTTGAAGTCTGGAGCCAGCTGGTCAGTCATAACGGCGTTTGTAGAAGGTTGCTGTTAAATCTGAAGTGTTATTTACAGTGGTGGCCTCCATAGGAAAGGCTCAGAAGTAAATAAATACAATTTAAAAAACAAAGTCAAAGTCAAAATTCCAATAGCTGTAGTTTGAAATGGTCATGATTGTCTGTGGAGTTTGATTAGCAATGGAATTTTCAAGTTAAAATGATGTGGAAAAAGTGAAATTACTCCAATAGTAGTCATAATATTTGATAACATAACTGAAAATACATGTCGTTTTGATGCATTTTCACATATACACAGTCTGTTTATTTACACGGTTCAAAAGCTGACATTGTCTTACACTATAATACATTTTAAAAACAAACAATGGAATGGAATGGAATGGAATAGGTCATAAATCGATCCTTTTGGCGCTGCATTAATGTTTGTAAGTATGGATTTTTGGGCTCGTGTACGGCTTTAGACCGCCAACGCGTAGTCAATCTTGGCGCTTGACTCGTACTTCCAGGGTTGCAGCGCAGCAGTCTGATTTTGTCACAAAGTGCTGCTGTTTACTATTTATATATTTACTCAATGTAAAATAGACTTGAAAAGAACCCATGGAGTTGATGAATTGCCTTTATCTGCGTCGGCGCGATCGTAAAGTCCACATTGGGGGGGTGTTCCTCTCTTATTGGTGTTTACAGATGGTGTGTGCCAGATGAGCTTTTTACAAGGCTGTTTTTATGACGCCATCCTGTTAGCCAGTGTTCTCTGCACCATCTGAGCCGACCACACAAACATCAGAACTGTCAATTTCACCCAGCCTCCGTGTTTAACATAAGGAGCTAACTCTGTCTTCTCAGGCCACGATTGTTTTTTGTTTTGCTTTTTTGCCATATTAGAGAGGTTGCATGATTTTATAGAGTTATAGTTTCCCTTCTAAAAAAAAACCTTGAAAAGCATTTTGTGTTATAAATATTGTATTGTTTGTAATATTTTGACACCTTTGCATTAGTGTGTCGGTCTCAGGTAGAAGGAAAAAAATAAAAATAAAGCAAATTGTAGGGATGTAGGGATTTGTTAGCCCTGCGACGAGTTGGCCACTGTCCAGGGTGTACCCCGCCTAAGGCCCAAAGGCACTGGGATAGGCTCCAGTCACCTGCTACCGCCTAACGTGAACAACGTAGAAAATGGATGGATGGATGGATGTAGGGATGTAATTATTTAAGAAAGTAAAGAAAATTATTTAAAAAAATATATATTTAGGAATTAAAAAAAAGAACACAAAGAGAACCACCTTTACTAATGGATAAAAACATTAAAATAAAGATAAAATACATTATTGTGTATTTACCTTTAAATATAAAAATTCCAGAAATTTTCTGTTGATAGCACTGGACGTTAGCATAAAAATCTAAAATTAAAAGGATTTCTCGTCTCACCAAACTAATAGTATTACAACAAAAGTCTGCATTTTAGCAACATTCCTTTTAGTTGTATTAAATAATAGAATTTAGTCAATGCAATCTATTAAAGACATTTTGAGAACTGCAAATATGTCACACTAAATAATATCAGTGGGTGTAACTATTTTTTGCATTTTATAAAAAATTTTGGGGCAGATTTTTACTTTTTTTGTTGATAATTTATGTATAAAAATCATCTCTTCAAACTGCCATTACAACGCCATTGTCAGTATGAAAAGGCTTTTAAAAGAAATGTTTTCTTACAAATTTCTGTCTGAAAATCTTTGTCGTAATAAAAATGGAGAGAAAAACAAGGTGAATTAGCCCACCAATTAAATTAAAAGGTAGCACAATTTCCGAGCTTGCATTGGGTCAAAATGAGGTTCAAGACAAACTATATTATTGCCACTTTTTTATTCACTCTACGTGCATTAAAGAAACAACTGCACCTCTCAGTCTGCACTGAAGGACATTGAATCAGAGCAGTCACGTGGTAACCCAGGGCGACCACACAGCTTGTCGGTCCAATAGATCACGGTAGTCCTCCTCCTCCTCCTCCGGCCTGATGTATGACTCTGATCCTCGTGCCCTCCTGTACCCACCACGTCTACTGCCCTGGGTCAGCTGATCCACGTGCACCCTGCTGATCCATGGGGTAGCAGAACGCCCGCTAGGACAGGACGGTCGTGCATTTTGATCCGTCACGTCAATTAAAGATACGTCAAGCTCACATCAAATCCAAATTGCTTATGATCTTTTTGAATGTTTTAACAGGCAACAATATAGTTGTAGGATGTTTTAAAACGGTAGAAACAATGAAAAACTACAGCGAGCTCAAGATTTCTCTGAGCTATTGCGCCTTAAAACATAGAAATCAAGAGTTTACCTTCTACAAAAGTTTGCGCCGTCTCTCTGCTTGGCTGCTCAGGTGCGCCGCAGAGCTTTCTGATTGGCCTTTAGGTACGTCACAGAACTTGAAAATAACAGAAAAGAAATCATAAAGGGACTTGAAAAAATGAAAGCTTTCAAATCATCAACAAATGAAGTAGTTAAAACCATTACCCACTTGTTCCTCGCTCTCACAAACCCTTAGGCAAATTACAAGTATGCACGTGCAAAAAGAAGCCATTTTCCCCTACTTTTATTTATACACAAGTAGTTTCCTGAGCTAATTTGAACTAGTGTCATAAATCGGACGAACAGGACAAATCAGTTAGTTGTCTTGTCGGTACGCAAAGTCTCCCCTCCGCTTCATCACCTTCATCCTGCAAATTCTTGATAAAAGTTCTGAGCACCATTCACCTGCTCTTGGGCTGTTGACACTTTACATCCTCCGACACAACCCAAGGACAGGACCAAACGCAGTCGAGGCGTCTGCGAGCGGCTTTGCAAACTCCAATCTGAATCACAAACATCATTACAGCACAAAGAGGTTTACTCAGGCCTAAAAGAGAGCAAACAAAACACCATTCGTCATGCATGGATTAGTCCGCGCAATTATCTTATGTCATCAGGGCTGGAAAACATAATTTTTTTCCTCTGTATTTTTGTTCAAGTACAGTTCGACCATCTCCAATGATTTGTGCAAAAAGACTGAGAAATGAGTTTTATTGATGCTGAATATTGGCAGAGATGGCATCATATCCATAAAGCGCTTAGTACTTTAAAATAAGTATGGGTAGAAGTGTGCCCACATAATTACATAAATGGGTGGTTTGGGCATTTGATTTGTTTAAAAATCATGTGAGTACTACCCACATGAGCTTACATGATGGCAGTGAGTTAGTAAATAGAGATAAATTTGTAGCTTAGTGAGGTGTAGTGGGTTTTGTCGCAATGACACTGGAAATCATCCTTAACAACTCGATATTATACAAGAGGGAATGAATCTCAATAACTGTGAAACTGATTTTCAATACCACCAATTTAATATATAGAGATCGCTTCTTATTGACACAGATAATAGACTGATATTAATAATAGTTCTATAATTTATATTATTGTGGTCTTACATGAAGATCTAATAAAGCTCATTCTATAACATTTTAATTTGATTCTTTAACTTTAATTTGCATTTAACACTTTCAAGAGCCAAGTGCACGACCAGCTGGTCGATAAATTAAGTGGGTCCAAACCCTTGCCCGCGGGCTCACTACACCGTACGTAGCGACTGGGAAGTTAAAACCAAGTGCATCCAGCTTCCGAACTTAAGACCTTAGTGCATCTAAACGACTGCTGCTAAGCCTCGGTCTATCTGCTCCATGGCCGCACTCCTGTCATGTTTTCCCGCTTGGTCTTGACGCTGCTCCACACTGCATGAACAGTTACACTGTGGCGCCAGAGGGCTAGTCCAGCTGGTGCACTGGTCATAACTATAATGGTTTATACAGCGTCTCAATTCCAGTCGGACGTAGCTTTAAGCCAGGCTTAGGCCACGCTGGTGCACTCGGCTCACAATGTTCTATCTTCTATACTGAGTTTTGAGTTTTCCGCATTTTATTCAAGTCAATATTTTTATACATTGACAGCCCTAGAGTTATAGTTAGTAGTAGTATAGTTATATAGTAGTAGTAGCTAAGTAGTAGTAGTAGGTAGTGGTAGTAGTTGAGTCAGTAGTGGCCAAACTACGCCAATTGCCGCACGTAGAAGTTTGTCTTTGGTGTAAACTGCAGCTATACAGATATTTATGTACTACCTAACAACTGTATTTTCTTCGGCGCTTGTATTGTTAGAATGAGCTCGTCAGCTGACATCTATGTCAGGTAATTTCATCAGGCCTGAGTATTGAAGTGAATCATTGTGACCAATAGGATTTTCGTTACAATCAGGCTGAGCACAATTGGAGAGGGCGAAGGGGCTTTTGAAAAGATAAACGTGTAGTAAAAGTAGAAGGACAGCATGCTGTGGACTGGAGCGTTTCTCGAGTCAGACGATATCTTGGTGCTTGTCATGCCGGTGTGCGTGCGTGTGCATGTTTCGTGTGTGGTTTGAATTATCGTCGCCTTGCGGATGAATAAATAGCAATTCATATTCTGGTAACAGTACTTTTTAGCTTCAGCGATATTACATGATTTTAATCATTTATGTTTCGGTGGCACGGAGAAAAACAATCACACAATGTTTCATGTTGCATATTCACTCTTTGACTTCACCGCACGAGCCGCAATAGCCGCTGGAAGGAAAAAGACTTTCAGCATAGTACTTCATCAATTCAATCAATTTCAGCGGACAAAATTTATACTCCGTAAAGTTTTGTGTGATTCATGGGGACGCTGGTAAGCTTGACACAGAATTAGAGCTTCAAATGTCTCAGGAGTGGATATTTGCCCCATCGCATTCATTGATGTATCCTGTGTTTTTGTAAGCTGGCAAAGGACACGGGAGAAGGTTGTGAAACACATGGAGACAGGCCAGTCAATGCAAGCTCAAGGTCCCAATGTGTTTCGTCTACGTCTCACAGTGGACAAACAGAGCAATTTCAGTGTTCTATGTCAATACGTAGGATACAAGATTCTCAAGATACAATACGACACCGGCAGTTAAGGACAAAATGTGTTACGGCCTCTGGATAGCGAGCGTAACAAAATCTGCAGCGAGGGGAATAGACGTTGATAAGGCTGTTTGAACAAGTGTGAGCTCAACAGAAATAACAGTTTTAAGGAAGTGTTTAAACCACGTCAAAATCTCATCGTTAGCGCACCTCAAGGAGTTTTTTTTTAGTATGCACGCAATGTTTTGAGGCGAGTTACTTGGTAAACTTTTGGGAAATCAAAATAAAAAGACTATTACTGCTCGCGCTGCCGCTGAGAGACAGAACGAAATCTGAAGTCGACATAAAACTTGCTCACTTCGGTGCTGTAAAAAATACATGATATAAAAAGTATTGTTGTGAGGGTAGCGTATTTTTAAAAGATAATAGTAAATGTATTGCTGCTTGTGGCTTAAGCTTTTAAACTTCCGATCACTCTTCTGCTCGTCGCTTGCAATGTTCGTTGGTTTAATTAAATCCCCTTGCGATTAAATATAAAAGCAATTTTCAATAGACTTCTGTAAGCATGTACTTTACTTCAGGCGATATTGACATGATGTTAATAACATTTGTGTTTGTTGAATTAGTTTTTCTCATTTTTGTTTATCGTTTGAAAATACAACTTGCGTGATTCGATGAGTTTGAATTTTGTTTGTCCTTCCAATTACACGTCTAATTATAGAATTCAGGATGTTCCTAACTACTTCCTGCTATTTCTCTGACTTGTGACGCCGTATTGTCCATTAAAACACTTTACTCTAATCATTTCTGGGACACAACTTCTACCCATATAATCTATCTCGTTCAAGCGGTGCTCAAATTTTTATTGGAAGTACGTGTGTATATAGGACAAGCGAAGTCAGTGGGAGAGAAAGATGTGGTTTAGAATGACACACACTTATTTATTTAAAGACTTTCGTTTTTCAAGTGCATCGTCTGAAAATACGTCCACGACTTCCTTCGCACAGTGACGCATGACTAGCATACATATGACAGGGAGGCCGCCACTTCGTGTTAAACTTTGTCATCCGCCGCCTCCTCGCACAGCTCATCTGTTTCCGTGCGACAGCAGAGAGCGCGTAGAGCACTACGAAGTGCACGTAAACAATGGAATTAATGGCTCCTCCGCCGGTGCCGTGGGCTGATTGATCCAGCACTGGCGTACTACCCTGCAAATTAAGAATTCACTTAGCGCGGAGGGGAGAAGCAGTCAAGTATGGCGGTGGTATCTGATGAAGTCCTGCCAGCGGTCTAGTGCCTTTAATCATCGGTTTTCAGACATTATGGAGAGGGTGTAAGCGCGCCGGAAAAAAACATCCTGAAAATGTTGTTTTCTTGTATGAAAAATGGTTGGATTTTTGTCTCTTATTGAGCGATATGTTTGTAACACTGGCTCATGCATCTAAGACAGCTGTATGCAACATGGACACCCAGCAGTAGGTTCATTAGTCGCTACGTATTAGAGACTCAACTAGATTTTGTTCTCTCCTCATTTATTTTATGGGGACAATAATAAACCTCCGTCGAGTTGATATGACCGGGGCACATAATGGTATATACCACGTATTTGGAAATGCAGAAGTATAATCAAACTCAAATGTAAAATCTAGGGTTATGGCGACCGTGCCGTATTAAAATGTGAAGGACCCTGTCCTGGATCTCCAAGTATGACGTGAAGCCAAATAACTAATGTTTCTTAGTAAATAATGCAATCATTGTTACGTGATCTATTACTTTTAAACACGAGGCAATCTCAAAGCAGATTAAAAAAATAAACCTTTTAGCGAGAGTTACAAGTTGTGGTCAGCTTTCGATATGTGCGCTAGAAGCTAGAGGTATAAACAAGAACAGACTCTGTTATTTGGTCACTTTTCTTCTGCATTTATTTTACTTCTCATTCGACTTGTGCGTCAACATCACCTGTTTCAACATCTGAATTTATGTTAGTTGGTTTGGATAATGTGGTGAGATGCAATTTGACAAATATAATGTGTGGCTGATTTTTATACAAAGGCGTGTATTCTTGCTACGTGATGTGCTAGCTTGTAATTGCTGATAGAGAGACCGAGGGTTATTGCGAACGAGTGGTATATATCTACCCCCATCACAGTTACCCGTGGATCAACCAGGGTGAAAGAGCAGTTTGAGAGTACCAGATTTCCATAGCCCTGGTGTAAGAGCACAGGTATATACAATGTTCTTCGGTTATCAGTTCCTGTGTCTTGCCAATGCATTCAAGGTCTCGGGCTGTGTGACATAAACTACTTCACCAATTGAAAGCCCCGCTGCTCTTTGGTGCAAATTTGTTTCTTATGAAAGAGGGTCAAGAGATTTGACTAACATAAAGAATTCCCACCGCTCTAGCTCGGCTATCGTGTATGATGCTAGCATGATTGACATAAGGCGAGCTATCATAAGCGGGCCTGGAAGTGTAAAGCGCGCAAGACCAGGAAAGCTGGTGTTGTTTTTTTTTGAGCAGTTGTTTTAAGATCAAATTGTGTAATTTAGAATGATGGTCCCCGAGGAACGGTAACAATATAGACATAAGTATTGTATCCATACTGAGGGAGTGTCAACAGAGTCAGGTCGACGCGGATTAGAACGTATGCTCCTTGAAGATGGAAACACGTTCTGTCCGTCCCAATCTCAAGCTCCAATTGAAACAAAGTCAAAACCCATTCGACAATTATACCCATTATATCTTACCACACCACAAAGTCTATACATAATAATAGTCATGTAGTCTCACCCCATCTCAATTAAAAATACTTTTCGTACCTGCTCCATGAGATGTTGTTGCTTTGCCTGTTGTGATCCACAGCGTTATCCACTTTGCATTTATCCTACTACCGATACTTTAGCAATCTCCAGCAGGGGGCAGACTCACCACCTGAAAAAAGTTAAACCTTGCACCTTTAAAACCGCCACTCGGCACCACCAGACCTTACAGTACAAGTATGTATCTTGTACCCATCTTGTCCAACCGCTTGTAACCAGACGTCCACTCTACGCCACTCGCTATCTGCACGCGCCTTCTGTCCGCCGCGATGAGCCGCAGAATCCAATTTGAACTGTGTCTTTCCGACGTGATAATTGAGTGTCAGAATCGTTAATATACATGGCTGACCTCCAGGCCCTTTTCGGCTCAAACAGACAATTTGCGGACCGGTCCCCGTCACGAGCAGGTGTCCGTGATTAGCTCAGCCTATTTAAATGTCAGCGAGGTTTTGGCAGCGCTGCAGAAAGTGGCCTTGATGTCCTTTTAGTGCGAGCCGTGGCGGGGGGCGGGGGCTTATAGTCACAGTGGAGCAGAGGTGGGTAAGCAGCCATCGATTCGACAGATTTTGGGTGGTTCATAAAGGTTAGCATTTCTGGGGGTACGATTCCTGGATCTGGTGGGGGTTTGGGTGTGTATTTGCATGTAATCTGGTATTTACGTAGGTTTTCTATGACTGGGAATTACGTGTTCTGTTTCTGAATCCCAGTGGACATTTTTTGGTTAAATGCGGAAAAAAAAAGACAACAAAAACCTCTATTAGCTATCCTCTTAGATTGAGTGTAGTTAGTAGAGCTACATTACAATTAACCGGAATGACAGCAAATGACTTTGCTTGCTCTCTTTATCCAGCTTTGTGGTTTTTTTCCAGTTTTCCTCTGAAACTCTGAGAAAATCCAACCCGCATTTGGTGAAAGACAATTGTTAAAAATCTGCCAGTTCAATTATTGATCCTACTTGAGTTATTTTCTTTTTAGTTGCTCCCTAGTGTTCACCTGCTGTGAACCTGCTCCTACGCCACATGCTAATGTCTACACGGAGATGATGTTAAAGGGCAAATATGATGCATTATTTGTATGTTATTAGCCTTTAAACATGCTCTTGAGTAGCTTTAGTTTGGCATCTCATGTTTAAGAAATATTACAAAAATCTCTGCTTTTTAACCACCTGTGTCTACTGGATGCAGAGGGAATTGCACACACATTACACGATTTCGACGCATGTCAAGCTCAGCATGCAGTTGTAAAGATCCGGGAGAAATGCACAGAACGAGTCTAGAGAGGATTTATGGACTTAAAAAACAGTAGAGATTGAGAAAACAATCGAGAAAACGTTAGTTTTTGAGGAGTGTTTTTGACGCCTGGAGGGGAGAGGACTTTCTAACCGTCAAACTAGCGTGATTGAAGCTAAATGCTACTTGAGGTGGGTTTTTGATGAGGGAACAATGTTATGGTTAAAAGTTCAAATGAATACATTTTGCATAACATGTTAAAATATATATATCAAATTCACTCTCAGATGATGCATTATAAACTGTTAAAGTAACGGTAAATGTCTGGGTTATGAATAAATTTAAAAGGACCTGCTTTCCTGTTTTTTATCTTTTGTAGGCACAATAAGTTCTTACAGCTCATTGTTTTTCCGAGTTGACAACTGGAGCACACAAACTCGGCGTTCCAACCTCGGAGACAACTGGAACGCAACATTAATTTACAAAGAACATAATTCACAGTCATAATCAGTGACGATGACTTGCACATAGTAACGTTACTCATAAATTTTGTTTTTTCTGTCCAATTTGCACTCCAATTTGTGGCGACGCACTCGCTAAAGAGGCCAGTTGCCTTTGTTTCTCTTTCTTGGCTTAATTTTTTGACAATTTGGCTGCGGCATCATGCAAAAAAGAAAATTAAATAAGCCATTTCTAGTTTGTCTAATCATTTGAAACTGATTAACTGAAAAAAGACTTAGACATTATATTAACATATGAATGGAACGATGGAACAGCTTTGTAATCTGATTCTGAAAAAGAACCTCTGCACAGATCTGACATGTATTTTGTACAAGCATCTCCACGGAGACATCATCACTCTGTAGAACTTCTCCGCCTCCTTCTGTGCTGTGAGTGTCGTGGAAATGTGAACACACAGCTTCCTTCCTTCATCCTTCATGCACTTAAATGCTGGGAAACAGTCAAGACCTGCTAGTTTTCTACATCTTATTCAAGCCACTTCGATCTTATACATTCTGCTCTAAAATAAAATAGTCTTCTTGTGAATGGCAGCCTGTCACCTCGGCCGTGGGTGCATTATTCTCCACACAAAGCCATGACCGTAAACGACACAAAGAGTTAGTTTTTCTTTTGTCAACTAGTCTATAGAATAATTTCAGAACATTTCAGATGGTTCTAAGCTGTTTGCAGTCCACAAAACAAAACAACAGTCACCTTATATTCAAATGAAATGGCAAAAGAAAGGATATTTTGTTTCGACAGATGAAGAGTGGGAAGGTAAATGCACATCGCCAAGGAGAACCACAAAGTCCCACGTTTGGAGGGAGTTCTGTTGGAAGAATGTTACCTGCTTTTTCATAACGCCATGTCAAAGTGTTCATTATTCACAGGGAGGTGCCCCATTTAATTTTGGAACAATGTATTTTGGCCTTGTAGGAAATAATTACGCTTTGTTATTTCCTGGCGGGTTCACGCATCGGGGAAGAGACAACCGGAGACGTCCGAGTTTAAATTTACAATAATTTATTCGCCCTAATACAAAGTTTCTAAGAAATGTCTTACAGATCAATCCGGGTTCCTGTTCCATTACCTGTACCACACACAACTCATGTGCTTTACGTCCAGAGGAACAAGAGACAAAGGAAATTAGACTACACAACAGTTTTATAGCTCAGAGGGGGTCGTTCCTTCTTCTGGGTGTGGGGGTCGATTCCGCTGCGGGCTTAGTCTGGTTACGATCCTGGTCTCGGTCCTCCGCCTTATATGGAGTTCCTATCTCTCTTTGTTATCTCTGCTCCGAAGCTGGTGGAGGTGAGAACCTGCAGACACAGAAATACAAACACAGCTGGCCCTTTTGCCCTGTGCTAAACAAACATCAGCTTAACATATATAAACTATAAACTAACTTTATTATGCGTTATCCTTCAGCCTCAAAACTCCTGCCATGGACAAAATGGATGGATATCTTTGAAACATACTTCTGGCAGCCGGGAATCACGAAAAACTGGCTGACACAAACTGCTCCGATGATGAAGTACTGGACGGACATCATAACTGACATACGCACCATGGAAAAATAACCGCCAAACTTGAAAAAAATAGATACATTCTAATACATTTTATATAAAATAATAAAATATAAAAAAATATATATGTAAATGAAATTAAAAAAGAGATACATTCAATAAACAATGCACAAAATGGGACTTATTTGTTGCCATAGTACGCTGTAACCCACCCTTCCTTTGATACCACCTCATTACTTTCTAATTTTATTCTTTACTTATCCTGCTTAGTTTTTTCTCTCTCTCTCTCTTTCTTTCTTTGCATACGTTTGTTTGTTTTATGTTTTTGTTGTTTAAAATAAAACATTAACCTTGTTCTCAAAGTTTTATCAGTGATTTTGCCTAAATGTTTGAGAATTTTTTGCATACCCTGTTTTTTATTTTTTTTATTTTATGAACTCGTCCAAACTATAGGTTTATCCTTTAGTGAAGAGCTGTCTAACCACTGAGCCACTTTCTCCTGGGTGTTGGGGTTCAGCTGTTTTCAGCTGAATTCCCTGTTCATGGTGTATGGTTCACATCTCTAATGACTGGGTCTATTCAGATGAAACAAAAACTGGCACAAAGTTCATCGTCTCCTCCGTCAGCATAAAGTGGTGCCATTATTCAAGCTCAAAGACGTGATTGTTGTCAGTTGAAAGGACGTAAGGCTGGTTTGTGGACCCAATCCCAAACAAATGATGATTTCTACGTTGGATTCTTCTTTCACAAACAGTAAATCTCCCCTAGAGTTACATCTCCCTCTGAGATTAAGACATCATCCAATTTTAGCACGTCAATGCAGCCTATTTCACCTTTATTTTTACACCAATATCTTCATAACTACTGCTCGCTTCTGTTCACGGTTAAGCGTAAACCAACTCGCGTCTTTGACGTTTTCTCCCTATTTGTCTTTTCTTCTGTGCGTTTGAATCCACCTTGTACCCAACCTTCTCGCTCCTTCACACCTGCCGCACCATCATTCACCGCAAGTATCGCTTTCCGATTTGACGAACGCTCAAAAAAGCTCCTCTCTACGGTCGCGGCCGCTGCTCCGCCAAGGGTAATATGGAGATACATTCAGAGCTGTCGCCGCGGCACAGGCGGCGCTTTACGGCGCGGCGATGGCTTTGGACATATTTCACCGTAAACGTGCGCGCGGGAAAATGAGGCGCCCGTGTTCTGATGTAAACGGACAGCTGCTCCTCTGCCACTGTGAGCTGTGAAAGTGACAGCTGCCGAACGCTCTGGCTTCAATCTGCCTACTTTATGAGCCCGACTCTTTCCGCGAACAGAGGATTTGTTCAGAAACGTAAACTTACTGGGGCTAAAAGGGGCGCGTTGTAAGTTTTCGGGCGTCGCCTTTTTGCCTGTTTGGAGATATGATCGCTTTGCCTCTAATTATGGATGTCAAAATGATAAGGTTAATCGATAATGATGATTTATTTTTTAAAGCCAAACATTTATAACCGACATTTTTAAGAGAAAATTTAATACAATTTATAAAAAAGTGACAATTTTTATAATAAATTATTCAGGTCGCAGTATAATTGTGGGAAACCAAAAAATATAATCGTGACAATGTTTGTTTGAAGCAAAATTAAGTATTTAAACTAGCCATTTTTGTCACGTTTAACTTTATTTTGTCTTTCAGAAAGTAACATTTCGTAAAGTCGGTCACAAAGTTGAGGAACAGTCACATGTCAGACCACGAGAATGAAAGAAAATGAAAGATTTCACTTTTGTTCGGTCACAGTCTCAATAATCGCAAATAATCGTTAAATCTTGATGTTTTGTCTCACAACAATCGTATCACCAACGTTTGATATCGAGCCATTTTTACACTGATTGAATTGTGATTGAATCATTGTTTCATCATTTCACCCCATACTGTGGGACATTCCAGTCAAAGCAATAACATCTCCATGGAGACAAGCCGATAAACCAGTAAAGTTACATATTGCACCTTTGACTGGTAGCGTAGAAGTTGCATATGCTTATCACCAAAATGCCAATGATTAAAAACTGTTTATTAGATATTGGTACATCATTTCAATTACACTGGGTACATTCACATCAGATAACCCAATAATCAGATCAAGATATTTGATCTGCGTCATCAAAAACACATTGGCGCACATGTAATAGTAACTGGTTGGAACATAAAGTACAATTATTTTAAAATAGTCTTTCAATATTTCAAATGTTTCTTTCATTTTTACTTTGCCGTTTAAAGACTTTTCACTTAAAAATTGACCGATATTGGCCGATATTTCATTTTCTGTGATCTTTTTTTTTTTTGCCTTTCTCCAGCAGAAACCAATTTTTGGTTTTGGCCGACCAGTTGCCTAAGAACACACACATAAAACTTTATTTTAACGCATCAGTGCGAAGAGGACACTGCCACAAAACGTGAATACATGCTCTTTTTTTTATAGATTTGTGGCAAAACAGGGCTTTGGGTGAGTTCGTAGTACATTCAAATTACATCATTTTGGGAAAATTATCCAAATCGCCCAAACAATCTGTTTCTCTGGATTCTAAACAAATCGGATCGCCACGATCAAGTTTTTTTAAGACGTACCCGAGAAAAAACCGCACCGACACCAAAAATCTATGAATAGCAGAAACGAGGGGGCAAATCTAACTAAATCATAGCCGTGGTCATCCTCCAAACCCTCAAACGTCCCAGTGTCCAACGTGACCACCGCGTCCTTCTTCCCGTCTCCGATCCAAGCTGCTTCACATCCTTCGCTGTTCTTGGTGATGCGTTCACTCCATGAATTTTACATGGCGGTCCTTTTGTCTTTTGTCTTTGCTGGTGCGCCTCGGGCATACTCCTACTCCGCTCTTTTCATGCTCAAATGTTCTCTTTTCAAAACTCATTTTTTGCCTTTTGATGCAATCTCGCAGGTCAGCGGTCGGCCCTATGGAGGTTTAGTCAGCTCGCTCTTGTAGAATCATCAAGCACGTGTCAACTCGAGAGGCCAATTCTGCCTCGGTTGTGATTTACTGATGCCCACACATGCGGCAGCACTCCTCATGTTTCCTCTGACATTTTGTGTGTTTGTCAAATATAACTCCAAGATGCTCAAAAGCTCGATTGTTGTTGCCACGTTGGGTAAATTAAAATACAGACATAAAGCCTTGCAGTACTTGACTTTTTTTTACTATTAATAATAATATAATAATAATATAATAATATATATAATAATATTATTATTATATTATTATTATTATTATTATTATTATTATATTATTATTATTATTATTATAATAATTATTATATATTTTTAAATTGTAATTGTCCTTCCGTGTTTGCGCGGACTCACAGAAGCTCCGGGCGTGTGCTGGGGGTCGCCACATGATTTCACAATGTCATTTTAAAAATATGACCAAAATATGACCATCCATTTTGATTGAAAATAACATAATAAACAACTAAAATATATCCAAATAAACCTAATTTTAAAAGATTTACAACTTGAAATTATTGCCGACTTATTTTGTCATTTGTACTTTATTTATTCTATTTTATTACATTTTTTCTATTTATTTTTTAAACATAAAGCTACAAAAACGTACCTAAAACAAGTAGCAGTAACTTTTTATTTTACTGTGGGGGTCCTGAGTCAGTTGAATGGTTATTTTGGGGGTCCCGGCCTGAAAAGTATCTGTGATCCGCTCTGCACAGTGACTTGTGGCTTTTTGCAGGGAAATGAATTAATTCCTGCACTTAAATAATATTGAGTATAAATTCCTGTAGTGTGCAGCGAGACATGTGAAAGAAATGAATACTTTAGCTAGTTTTAAATTGGGGATGGAGTATTGGGCGTATTGGGTATTTTGCAGTCCGTGTTTGTATTTTCTCTGGCCGTATGAACATTTGGGGCCGACTTTCTTCCAAACGAGCGTGTCCATCTCACTAAATGTGAGTGCAGCTCGTCTTGGCCTGGAGCGGCTGTGGCGACTCGCTGGTGAACTTGCCCCCGTCAGCTGCTGGTGGTCTGTGATTCACTCTCTCCAAACGCTGATTACATAAAGGCCGGTGCAGATGACCACTGTCTGAACACATTTAGGCACGAAACATCACACATATTAGAAAAGGGCTACCCTATTTTATTTTATTTTCGTAATATAGGGAGTAAGCTAGAGATGTGTTCAAATACATTCCTGTTTTCTGGTTGTTGTTTTTTAATTAAATTTTCATAAATCGGTGTAATCCCTCATTCGTCCAGGAGTGTTCCATTGTCGAAAAAGATTCAGTTGTAGTCATCTGGACTCTGTTTTAGAAAAAACGTCTGTTTTTTAAATTTTCATAATAATAAATAAATGGAGAGGATAATTTTTCCGTGTGGCAACAATAAAGTGAGGGCCGGTTTTCCCCAAAAAAGCAGAACTAAATTGACTCCCAATTCAAACTGAATCTGTTTCCATTTGGAGCGCAGGCAAATGGACTCTTTGTGAAGCTGATTCTCATTAGTTTTGGCCTCTGTTGTCTGATTTACTCTAATTATTGCTAACAAACTCGGCACAGAGGAACGATTCCGTCAATCCGAGTCGAAATTCCACCAAGGTTTTCTTTGGTCAAGTAAAAAGGAGGCGTAAAGCTGGTGTTGGGAGGATGGTCTCATTGACGCTAGTTTTGGGCATCTGTTGGCTTTTGGTCATTCCTCTTTAAAAGCTGAAGCTGATTTCACTAAAAAATAACATGGGGAACAACCAGAATTAGGCGGAAACCATATACAATACCTCTTAACGTTTGGGGAATTTGTCCTTTTATCAGATGGCGGACAAACAGGAATAAATAAATACAATGTCAGATGTTAAAAATCCTCTTTTACCGCAGCAGCAGAACCATGAGCCTCCTCCTCCTCATCATCTCCACCACCACAAGTGTCTCTGCTCTCAAGGACACACTTACCCTAATCAATATAAATGTAATGTATCTTCTTACTGGAGTCTGTCTTCTGTCAAAAAACAGGGGGATTTTTTGTCTATTTTCTTTAACCAAACTAACTTATTTTCAATTCCTCTACATATCTTGCGCCGTAACAGTTATGTTATGATTACTTTCCTCCAGTGTCTTGGGCCATGGAAATGTTTTTTTGTTCCATATCTGCGTTGATCGACTGCAGCCAGCCAAGTCAATACGAGAATCATGTTTTCCGTTGAGTATCTACAGCTCAGCCATCCGGTGTTTGTAGTGTGCATATTACATGAGGACACATATTTATCTGCAGGCCATGGAAATGTTAATATTATTCGCTATATTGGCACGCGGCCGGGGAATATCAAGCGTGTAGTTGTGAACGAGAAACTTTCTATATCTTTCAATTACAAGCAACATTTGGAATTTCAACATTTGGAGTTTCTCGACAGTTCCAGGCCTGAATATATCATTTTTTCTTGGCCATTGTTGTTGTTTCTTTGACCCGTAACGTAGTATGCACAGTGTATTCATGAATTTCAACTCCCCATTACGGATGGGAGCGTTTGGGGACTTCTTAACACCCAAAATATTGTTATTTTGAATTGCTCTATTGTTATTGTTATTGTTATTTTGAACAGATCATCCATCCAAAATGAGTTCAAATTAATGTTTTATGTTTGAGCACTGGAAAGAGCTCTGATTGAGTGGGACAAAGCTTTAAAAGACATGCTTTACTCCTTTGCTTTTAACAACTTTTAACTGGAAACTTAAAAATATGCCGTGATTATGTTTGTAGTTGTATGTAGTGCCTAGTTGATGTCTACTTGTGTGTATTTGTTTTTATGTATCATTATTATTATTCTTATTTATTTTTAATTCTCTCTGGCCGTTCTGTTTTGTTCTGTTTTAAAAAAATATGTTAAAAATGGAATTAAAATGAAATAAAATAATAACAATAATAAAATAATAATATAATAATAATAATAATAATAATAATAATCAATAATAAAACAACAAACAAAGTCAAAACTATAAAATATACAAAATAATAAAGACGTAATATGCTGTGATTATTGTTTTGTATTGATTCTACGTATTTTTTTTATTTAATTTTTTTACTTCATTCTCTCTGGTAGTTCTGTTTTTCTGTTATAAAAATGTATAAAATAAATACTATAAAACAAAATAATGATAATAATAATACAAATAAATACTTAAAAAGGAAAGAGCCCTCATTGCAGGTTGGGCATTGTGTGTTTATCATTGCGAGATAGAAAGTAGTTCCTTGTGGAAGTCTACACTGGTTTCAACGTTTTAATGTGCTGTGATTATTATTAGAGCAATCAAAGTGAACGTGTTAACTAACTTAATTAATCATGGAAAATTGGTGCAAAATGTACACATAGAACCCATAAATCCTCAGGTGGATGAGCGTTTACGACGCGCCGCACAACAAAGGTTCTGTGTTGTCCTACTCTTTTCTTTAAATGTTTTAATTTTGTTTATACAATTACAGTCACTATATTCAGATGTTATATTTCTATGTGTCGCAGTGCTCGAGAAACGCAATAAAAAGCCTCGGAGCGCAAATCCGGGAAACAAACTCAACACGGTGAAGCAGGGATTATGGGATACGACCACATAGATCGCACGTATTACTTTAGCACCCGCACCTGCCTCTCTTCTCAATGTTAGCACTGTTGATGTCGAGCATATCCCAATACACCTGGACTTAATCTTTTAAACATAACTGTAAACTTGTGTTACATAGAAATGCTATTTTTTTTTATTGTATAGTAATTTTAAACTTGTTTCTAATGCATGCCCTTTTTTGAATAATATATTGTTGTTTTTATTACTCAGTGCTTTTATGTTGCACCTTAAGGTCCTGAGACAAGTTCCTAGTTTTTGAATTTTGTTCATTGACAATGGCATAAACTCTTTCTGATTCTGATTTCTGATTCTGATTCTGACACGTTATGAGCCGCTAATGACGATACGAAAATGCTAATGAGTGGGAAAAGACATCATTCGCAAAGTACTATTGTCAAAACACTTCATTTCCATCCTTGAGCCGCGTTCCCGGCGTTGTGAAAGTCCTGTTCGTTTGCATTGACAGGCCGACGGCTGTAAATTCATGCCTATTCGACAGCCTCGGCTCATTTCTCCAATAAAGACACGTCATTTTCAGCTGAAGGTGTCGTGAGGAAGCTGGGTTATGTTTGAAAGTAGAGGAAATGCAGTGGCGTAGAGACTGGGGCCTGGGAATGGATGGAAGTATTTGTTTGTCTCCAACTTTTGAACTTTTGAAATTAGTTCACTGTTAGGTTTGTAAGTACTGTTTGTTTGACTCGCTATTACAAACAACACAAGCTGAATGAATGGATGAATGGACATAAAAGCAATGTGCCACCAACACCCTTAGGCGTAAAGGGCCTATGGATGTTTTATACAAGCTTCTAATTTTGACTTTGTTTGGATGTATTTGTACCTGTTTTACACCAATCGAACAGGTATTTGTGGAGAAAAGTCGACATCACACTTGGTAAACTCATTCCAGTCAAAGTTTATGCATAATTTACACAAAGAAACAACTTTTTTGAGTCTCTAAACATTAATTCAACAAAATAAAGTGGCTCTCTTTGTCATTAGTTGAGTTTTTGCCCAGTGTTTGCTGGGTAATTTCCTAGTGTGATGTCATCAATTAAAAAACAGGAAGTGAAATGATAAACCTAAAAAAATGCTTTTCTGTGATAATATTTTTATAACTTTTTGCAAGATTCAAAATATATTTATCTTAACTGCATTTTAGTTCAGTGAGTTGTCCGACCTGTAGGGGGCACTTTAAACGTCCAATTACAAAAACCTCTATAAAAACATCATAGATTAATATGTTTTCATACTTTTATTTTGCCAAATACAAAGATCTTTCCCCGCCCTAATCAAAAGTATAATTTGGGACAAATTGTTTGGTCGAATGATGTTTGGTTTATTTATTTATCTTTTGTGAAATGTATAATATTTTACAGTCTATCACTAAAGTCTGTCTTTTGCCCATTACTGGTTTAATGTTTTAAATTCGTTTTCTCGTTGATTATAATGTGGTTTTCTACAATTTGCCTTTATTTTTAAATTGCTTTGTAATAACAATAAACCAAACACAATTGTTATTGATGATTGGATTCATTTTTGAGAAAACATCTGAAAATATTCAATGTTTACCATGTTTTTTTGTTCTCCTTGCATGGGGGCACTTGAAATGTATGTTTTCCCCTGTTACGCACAATGGATGCAACAACAATGAATACTAAAAATGGCATTTGTTTCCTCAAATATGAAACCAAATATACCTGAAAATGTGATTACATTAGCGTAAGGATTAAAAAATAAATGTTGTTTTGCAAAGTTTTCTCAATGATTCATTATAATCAATGGATTATAATCCAGGACGGCTCTGGGTTGATACTATACAAAACATACACATCTAAAAGTGTACATCGTTATACTCAGTACCTCATTATGTTCTGGCTTCAGTTTTCTGAAAGATATCTAAATTGTTATTATATTTTGCCACAAAACTGTGTTTTTCTGTATTAATTATGTGTTATCGTATAATCTGGTCATGTGACTGGTCTTTTTAAAAGACATATATCATGTCATTCAATTCAATTTATTTATGTAAATCAAAACAGCAGATGCCTTGAAGGCGACAGTGAAATAGAAAAGCAGATTAAACAATTCTCGCAGGAAATTAGCAATTGGGTCAATGTCCCAGCATCCCCTGCCCTTAGACCCTCCTTCTCTGAGGGAGAACCACAGTGAAGGAGAGATCCTACTCCTACTGATGGACAGGCTGCAGAAGGTCCAGGACTGACACGCTTCCATCTGCAGATACTGTGGAGCCAGAACCATCAGGCGGAGAGAAGGGGGTTCATCTAGAGTAGAGACAGTTCATCCAGGCAGATGAAGAGCCTTTCATCTAGAGTAGAGAGAGTCCGGATCAACAGGTCAGGGTCGTAAGGTCGTGGCATCTAAGGTGCAGCATCAACAGTGTCTGAAACAGTAGCACAGTGTTTTTTTTTTAGTTCCAACAATGAGATCCCAAACTAGAGGTTCTCAAGAACATGTTTAAAGGCCAATAAATATACAAATAATGCATTATACTTGTCCTTTAAACACCTGGCACCAGTTTTGTACTCATGTATGCCCAGAAGAAGACCCCATCCCGTTCAATTAAGGACCTATAATGCAGTTGGAGGACCTTGGATGTTCTTTTAAGCAGTTATGAAACAGTCTACACACTAAAATATAAGATAACTCTACAATACAAATCTACAATATTCGGCAAACCTTCTATGAAATGAAAGAGTCTAATGAAGTTATTTTCAACAGTGCTTCCCTTTGAACTGTCCGGGGCGCTCCTATACAACCTCCTGCTTCCAATGACTTCAGATCAGACGCTTCATCCATTCGAGTAACACATTTGCCCATCTGTGCCACATTTACAGTACAACGGCACAGTCTGGAGATGTTCACGTGTCAAGCACAAGTCGCTCGTGAAGATTACACGCAGGAACACGGATTTAAGGCTGTGAAAATGGAGATCTGATCCCCCCAGATCCACCATCCCTTTTGATTCTCACTGAGAGTTGGTCCGCTTTTTTTTTTCTTTTAGCTTCGCAGACACTTCTCTATTCTGGTCGTTCCCTGTGGCACAAACAGGCTGAGAGAGTTCAACCGTGACACATTATGCTAATTTATGGCTTTGTAATTTTGTTTTTGAGGGTCTAAACTGAGTTGTGTAAGTGTCTTCTCCGCTAAAAGTTGCTGTATTTTCCATGGAATAACTATGTAAAATATGACCACGTTTTATCTATAAAATCTCACGAGGGACGATTAATGCACATCGAGCCGTTAAGTACATTAATAAGGTCTCTCTGCAGCTTGACAAGAGGATACGTCAGGTACGGTCATTAGGAGAGTAACATCCCTCAGGACAAAAGAGTCACAGTAGGGAAATCCTCTGCAAAACCTCCCTGAAAAATGTGTACAATGTATGTCATGTGTATTGTTTTATAACGGTTGGATTAATTGATGTATGTTCCTGCATTTGAGGTGTCAGAGCTCTGAGGATGCCTGTTTTCATCTATTCACACAACCACAACCGTTGTACTTATTTCAGTTTGTTTGGGGGGAAATTCAGACTCGAGGCAATCTTCTGCTTGCTACTGTGAAGAGGCAGAATCAGATAATCAGTTCTGAGAAAGAGAAAATCCGAGACACTCCGACTGCATTAAAGGTCCTTTATCAGAATCGTAATCAGAAAGAAGTTTATTGCCATTGTTAGCGAAGAAAATTCACAAACATTAAGGTGCGACATACAACACTGAATAATAATAATAATAATAATAATAATAATAATAATAATAGTTAATAAAAAATAGACTTAAGGTGCATTCACAGTACACTTTTCATTGGATTCAGGCTTCGTTTGCTTGGCTGGTTCGTTTGGGTAATCGTGAACGCGAACTCTGATTTAGACCAAAGAAGTGAACTCCTGTCCGGTTGGAAAGGTTCCGTCTCGGTCCTATTAATTCGAACTTTGGCGCGGTTCGTCTGAATTGTGAACGCAAACGGACCAGAGAGCGGTACAAAACCCATGACGTCACCACGAAGTGAGTCACGCTGAGAACAAACTCAAAACAAACTCCTGCGTGAGATCGACAGCGGGACAAATGACACGCAGAAAGACGTGAAAGTCACAGGAGCAGGTCAAAGTCTGGTTTAACTATGATTGCACAGAAAATACATCACCGTTTCCATCACATAAATAACTAAATGGAACAAAATGTAGAAGAAAAACGCTTTAGCTGGCTTTAATGGGGAAAAAGTGGCCTCTATTCAGCCAGTTTCAAGCTATACATGGGAAAGAATCAATCTAAAAGCGTAGTACCCATCCCGGTTACACTGGCAATGTCAAATAAATATGGGTCTGGAGTGTCTGCCAGTGTGGTCCAGTAGATTTGGTTTTCCATCTGGCGGATCACTAAGCACAGACAAAATGTATGATGAGGTTTTGTGATTTCTGTCATGTCTTTGTGATTTTAATGCGTTATTTATTTATTTTCTGTCGTATGAAGCACTTTGAATTGCCTTGTGTACGAATTGTGCTCTACAACTAAACCTGCCTTGCCTATACAGGTGAAAGTGACGATACCAAACCTTTCTGAGCGGGTACAAAGGGATATTTCTGCACCTTTATGGGTCATTTCACATTTGTCTGATACTTAAACTTCAAATAATAGGCTAGATTTGAACATACATTGTAGCACATTTCTGTTGGATTGATGTAAAACTGATTCAAACAAACTTTAAATCAAGATTTTTGTTTGAACACATGGGGTTGAGCCGCAAAACTCCTAAATACTTCCCATTTTGCTTTCCTGTAACTAAAGAATGATTGCAAAATGGCAGTCACATTTTCAGCCCGTTGCGCATGTAGGTATAGACTTCCCTCCGGTGCCTGTGAGGTGCTGTTACTTCGCAGAGCTCAGAATAAATAGAAACAGTCCATCACGGCGCTAAGTCCTGAGTAATGAGTGGCCCGAGGCTTGAGCAGAAAACAGAGGAAACGCCAAACAAAAACTTCCCATTCGCAACCGCTTTTACAATTTACATTACATTTGGCGCCGGTGTTCACATTCTCTTTGGTGTGTTTTATAAAGAGATGCGTCGTGGGAACGGCTTGGTATCTTTGCTTTCTGTTCAAAATCGAGTTCATTTTACTTCAAGAGAAACATAAACGTCTGATAAGTCAAGAGCGGTTTTCCTTGGAATGGCGAATGACAAAATGAGATTACAGATTCACTTCCGATGACGTGCCAAAACAAAATGCTTAATATATATATAAAAAGCATTCAGTCATTCCATTCTGTCAAGACACACAGAAACTTATCAAATTTGACTGTTGCTATGTAAACAACAAAAACAGAATTAAATTAAAATAGTCAAGTTTCTTTCAAACATGAAAAGAAAAGAAAACACCAAATGCTTGTGAACGCTGCTGTTTTACACTGATCACACTTGACAACACTGACAGTGACTATTGTCAGTAGGAAAACACATGTTATTATCTAGTGGCTACAGGTGGATTTCACACCTCTGTCAGCGATGCAGGCGTGACCAAAATTAAACGTTAACATTAAAAAACATATGCAAATTAAATGATGCATTCTTAATATGTTATGGTCTTCTAATCACCATACATGTACAACAGGCTCCTCCCCTCAGTGGGACATCAGCCTGCTCCGGGACGACGGGCGCAAATGATCACTTGAGCTACAACCGTTCACGGAGCATCTCTCCTGCTAAGGCTAACTGTGCCTGTCTCATATATTAATATATATATATATATATATATATATATATATATATATATATATATATAAGTAAATAACTAAACTAAACCAAACAAAACATTCAGCTAACACTGAGCCTGACATTTCTCTTCTTTTTATTCCCTGCCACTTTATCCCCTTT
Organism: Chaenogobius annularis; assembly: GCA_015082035.1. Classification (NCBI taxonomy): domain Eukaryota; kingdom Metazoa; phylum Chordata; class Actinopteri; order Gobiiformes; family Gobiidae; genus Chaenogobius; species Chaenogobius annularis. Next base: position 2,403,639 of record BJKM01000106.1, read on the forward strand.
GAAATTCTAATTGTTATATACAGCAACTCCTATCGAGCCAGAAAACCTTGTGCGCTTTTTCAAACAATGCTGTTCCATTTCGGTGATGGATTTGGCAGCTGTAATCAATGCTTTTGGCGCATTAATTACACTTTGTTCAAAATGCATATGGCGCCACAGCATCAGGGGTTCGCTTAATGGAAAAGTGATATTGCGTATTCGTCATGTAGAAACACTTACTGGCCTTTCTCTGCACAGACAGGCGTCTGTAACAAAGCCTTTGCATTCCTTTTAAGTAGATATGGCTCAATTAGTTTTATACAATATGATACAAATTGTAATAATTATTTAGACAAATATTCCAACTGAGATTCAGTTTATAAAAAACATTGTAAACAAGCTCAGGGAGAACAATATTTATTCAACAACTGGAGCATTGAAAATAAAATACTGAAGTTACTGATAACAAATGAAATAGTTAATTGGACAAATTTGGGAAGGTGGAAAAATGTGTGAAAATTGTTCATGTTTAAAACCCCACAGTGAAACATGTCAGCCACTACAAAGGACTAAAACAAAAAGCTTTTATTTCATTAAGTGTTTTTTCAAATTACTGCTCAAAAATCTGACTAAATCCAGCTTGACTTGCTCTGATTATAGGGCAGCAAATGCTTTTATTTGATGCTTGTAAAACTTTTCAATAAGTACATTTTTCTTACAATACTTTAAAGGTGCACAATGCAACTTTGCCTGGAGTCCTGTGGCATTAAAGACAAATACATCTCCGTGGAGACGAACAGGTGAGAAATGTATTGGCTCCATAAACTCCTGTGATTGAAGAAATATCAGCTGAGTTTAATGCCATGCTGTGGAACATTCCTGGAAAAACGACTCCATCTCCAGCTAATAAAACGTACCTTTATGACCCGGAGAAGCGTCTGTGGAGCTCTTGGGCTTTATGAAGGCTCCACAGGTCCAGATTCTGCAGAGAACGTTATATTGCCGAAAATAACTCTCAAGGTCTCATTTTTTTTCGGTTCGACTTTAGATTCCGGTATGGTGATTTCCCGTGCGGTGGGACCTTGAATAGAGCCGACTCTTATCCCAGCTTGTGTCCGCGGACTGTGGCAGCGGTATAATTATTCTCTCTCTTGTTATTTACCCCGACTTCATAGAGCCCTGTTCACCTGACATACAAAATACTACCTTTCTTACAATAAAAGATAAGTGTAATGTTACTGTGAACTGAAAATGTCTACGATTCAGAAAGAAGGTGCGCTTTAAAGGCTTCTCGACATGCAGCTTGCACTAATTGCGTAGCTAATAATAAGATATACCTGAGATCATTTTTATTTAAAGTTTTTTCAATTAAGAAAATGAAACGAATGCCCAGTTTTAATTATTGAATCAGAATCAGAATCAGAAAAAGGTTTATTGCCATTGACAAAGAACATAGGAACTTGTCTCGGCATTAAGGTGCAACATAAAACACTGATCAATAATAAAAACAACATATATGAAATCAAAAGGGCATGCATTAAGAGACAATTTAAAATGACTATAGTATAAAATAAAAATAGGCATTACTAAGTACACAAGATTACAGTTACATTTCCAGTTGTAGTGCTGCAGTTAAAGTGGCAGGTGCTAAGAAGTGTTCAAGAGGACAAGAGCTCTTCTCGGGTGTAAGAGCACGCTGACACACAATTTACCTTGGTTGAAGATAATTAGATTTGCAAGGGCAAATCTTTAATAATTATTGGACTTTTCATGTCTGCTTTCAATAATTAACATTTTGATAAACTAAAATGAAATCAACTTCAATCTGATCATTTAAAATGTAATTATAAATGCTGAACATTTACCACAGAGTATCAGTTTCTATTTCACACCAAATAATCGATTTATGTTGCAGCGTTTGTGCGTTTTGCGTGTTTGATTCCAGACTTCATCCTCACGCTCGCAGGTTGTTTTGTCGTGCATTCTGTGACTTTTCTGGTGGCAAAGTGCGACACCTGCATGTTCGGACGGTGTTAAATAATACTTTGCCGAGAAAGTATGACATAGAACTTATTCATCTTGCATTTAGTCGTATATAGGTGATTTTTAGGGCCAAAGAAAACCCTCAAATCCTGAAATGGCATTTTTACTATGAAAACAACAAATTGAGTCCTATGACTTGGAGGAACAGGACTTTTTTTTAGGTATTTGCAAATGGGGAGTTTATTATAACCAGGAAATTGAACAAAGTCATGACCATTGTAACCCTCTGACTGAAGGCTTGTGAATCAGAACTTTGATATCAAAATTATATCAATGTATTACTAATTTGGACAAATACTCTACTAAATATATTAAAAACAAATGGGCAATCTTGTTTTGATGGATGGGGAGTGGGAGGGTGTGTGTACTCGCCAGTGGAGAACCGTGGGGTCACATGGGGTCACATGTTTGGGGGGGGAGTTCTGTTGGAAAACGTTTTTTCATGACGCCATGTCGAGGTGCCCGTCGTGGTGTTTTCAGGGAGGCGCTGGCTGTTGGGGAGATGGTGGCGGTGGTGCTATGGACACGGTGGATGGATAGCGTTGGAATGTACTTTTGACGGCGGGACAAAAGGGCAGTAACAGGGAACTGGATGACGCAGACCGCACCAACGGTCAAGGGACTGGACTGACATCGTTATGGACATCAGACAGATGGGAAAAAATGACATTCGGGTTTAATTTGGAAAATGGACACGCTTGACAGACTTAAGACTAAATGGGACTTCTATCTTATTTTGAATGTGCTGCGAAAAAAATAGATGAAAAAAATTAAATATAACAATAAATCAAGGTTCAGGTGCTTTTAATTTTACACCGTTTGTCCATCCTTTTAAATTAAAAGCCCCACTCTGTAAAAATGTCTTTTAAAATAAGTTTCAAATGGAAGTCGAAACATTGTCGCTTTCTAAAAAACACTTTCCAGACGACTACTTTTGAAAAAAATGTCCATAAAACATGTGAGTTTATTCCCTTGTAGATGGTTTTCTTCCATTTAAAACCTTGAAAAACATGGATCTTCACAGCAGAATCTCACATGGTGCTTCTTTAATTTCATTTACTAAGCTGTGAATGAGTATTTACATTGTTTTTACACTACCTCAACACTACCATTCGTTAATAGCTATTACAGTCTAGAACCCAACCAGCCATTTTAAGGTCAACTATACCAGAAAATCGCAAAATGTGTTCTCAAGCTGCGGACACATGTAGGCAGTTTTACACATCACGTTACCTCGATGTGCGATTGTAAAGGATTTTATGGACTTTCTTCAACATGGCCGCCCATGCTCTGACACGCTCCTAACCATCTGCTCCAGTGTACATAGTCGCTCTTCCGCTCGCCGCCGCTGACAATCGACCAACTGGCGGAAAACTAATTGCCTGTTGCACGGTGCACTAACCTTCTGCAATTCAGCACGGGGGGGACGTAGCTTGAAGGAGGTCCACGGAGCGCCTTTACCCGGTTTATCCTCTGCAGCATCTGTCCCCAGAAGCCTCTTATTGATAGTTCTGAGTCATTTGCCCGGGCGATCGCTCGGAAGAATACGATAATTGAAGGTCCATTTGCGAAAGTAGCAGAATCAATAGAGAATGGTCAGGCTTATGGTTTACGTTTAATGGTACGGACAAGCACGCATATTTCATTAAAGGGGAAATACAATGCACTTGTCCTTGCTCGGCACTGTTTCTTTCCCAAGTGGTTTTAAAGACGAGGAGGAGAAGTTGGTTTGCATCATAAGGAGAGAAAATGTCATACATGAGAAAGGTATTCTTATAGGAAAAGCCTGGATTCTTAGGTTTCAAATCAAGTGGACATAGTTTGAAAGGTATTTTGTCACTTGAAGAAGATACCGCACTAGATGTTTTGAGCTACAATGGTGTTTCGCCCCCCATACAGGAAATAGTGGGGGGAGGGAAACATTCAGTCCTTCTCTGACTAGTGCATTCTGGGTCGGCGCTTTGGTTCGGACCAGAGTCCCCCTATTAGTGACCTTGGGCCTAGTCAATAGAGGATGTGTGTGACTGGTTTCTTGATTTAACCTATTTAAGTGCCCCGTGTAGGTAAGTAAAGAATATACTATACATGTGACCATGTTCCTGCCCACAACGCCAAATGTAAAAGTAGACCATGTTTTTGTATTGTTTGTGTGAAATGTTAATATGCCACAATTTACATGCTTTTTTTCCTCTAATAACAACCAGTTTGTTCTTGAATATCTTAAAACGGATTTCTAATCAGAAGAGGATTAATGCTTTCTTTCAAACATCAAAGTGTCACTCAAAGCCTCAATTTCCATACGTGCAGCTTTTAAAATCCATCAGAAATCATTACTGCGTGGTAGGTTGGGAGCAGGCTGATAGAAAATGGCCAAACGGGAAATCAAAGTGTAATCAGAGTGTTTGGGTTGGCGGGATTTAGTTAAAATTCATTGCTCAGATGTCTAGTCCTATCTATCCAAGATGACAGCTCCGAGTCAAACTATTACTGGGCTTTTTGATCTGTCCGATGGCATGTGTGATGGTGGAAATGAGTTTTGGTTAGAAACATGCTTTTGGGTTAGGAAAAATATGACCAACACTGCAGAATTTAGTTATTGAATATATATGCCTACATATTTTAAACAATATATTGACAATTTCCATACTTACATCTTTATGTTCTGACACAAGACCATTGTTTAAAGGTCAGTTACACCTTAGTACCGCCATTTTGTATATTGTGAAAGTAATTATTTATTTATGAACCTTTATTTAACCAGGTAAGAACTCTTTGTCAAGGGCGGCCTGGGGCAAAGTGCCAAATTTGCAGCCCACAGTATACAAAACATTTACACATCTACACTGAACGAGAGACATAGCACGAAAAGATTATACAACAGACCTACTTTTAGAAGCACAAACAATTTTCAAAAGATTTAGGCTCTTTGTTTTCGAAAACCCCTCAGTGACATCAGCTCACACTGTTGTAAGAGAGCTTTTGAAGAGAGCTCTTTGTCTTGCACGAAGCCGAGGTAGATCAAATATTGAAACAAACTCAAAAGGGTTGCCTTGGTCTCGGTCAGAGGGGCAACCTAAAGATCATGGCTTTTTAGTTTGTTCTGAGTTCAGCGCTAACTTCAGGAAGTGTCAAGACCACGGAGAAAGCTGCCTGTAAAGACTCAAATCATTCAGAATTTTGAAATGTATTATGTAAGACTGCCTCTCCACGGATCTGGCCTGTAACTTGGCCTGGTGGTATTACCTGCTTATCTTAATGGACATACAGCAATAACATCTCCAGGAAAGTTACATAGTGCACCTTTTCCATTTCTCTGCTCCCTCCCTGTGCCCCGTGTAGTGAAACCTTTAACTTATAACAGTTTTCTTGTTTTCCCTCAATTTAGCTGACTTTAATTCATACGTAATTAAATGGCACGCTGTGGTATCTAACATATTTGAAAATGGCTGAATAATCCATAGGTCATTTGAAGGTCACCTCCTCTAGTTTAGCTTGACTAGACCATTGGTTAGTTCAACGGTGGCATAAACTCGACTCAAAATAACTTTTTATAGATCTACTCTTTTTCCTCAGTTTCTTTCAAAGATCCATACTGCGCTAGTCTCCGCTCCATCTCTGTATGTTTTTAGTCGGCTGTGTTTTGACTTCAGCAGGAGTAATTGCTTTTTACCGTCTCAGCGGCTGGAGCAGAAGTGAATGTAAATACGATGAAATGAGTTCACCCCGAGAAAGAGAGGAGGTGAGAAGTAATAAGGAGCAATGCTATCACTGGGGAGAACAAAATGCACTGATTACATGTATTTCCAGAAGCACATTATGGCAGCACTTGGGGGGAAAAACAGCAGATTTTTTTGTTATGTTTTTTTTTCTCTCCAGTTCGGGTTCAGTGTTTTCATTTCCATGACGCAGCAGAAAAAAATCTCACTTTTAATCGCACGCCTCATGGAATTTTTAGTTGGTTTAGTATGCATTTATTTATTTAGAATGAACAGTTTAGGATAAAGGTGTCCATTGGGGGATACAGTTTGCAGGAATAAAACCAGTACACACCAGTCATTGCAAGCTTATTAGGGTGTATTCATGTGAAGACAATTAAATATTAACTAACTATTTATTGAAGTGAGGCGGCCAGTGCGGTCTAAATATAGAAAATCACCTTCGTATTTTTCTCCCCATTTTGCAGAGATATCCCGCTTCCATGTCCACCTCTAATCAATCATAAACCCAAGCACTGTGGGCAGAAAACAGAAAATGTCCCTCCTAAATGCTATGTTTGGGTCATAGCTTTAATAAATGAAGCTCGGTGGTGATTAATGTAATGTTTGTGCTCTATAATGGCCTCACTAATCAGCGTGGCGCTCCCATCCATCATGCTTGGTTTTCAGGTGCCCCGTGCCGGTCCCTGCTTGCCGCTGTCGCTCAACGGGACTCTGGGTGGCACCGTCCTTAGTGGCAGCCATGATGGATACCCCTCTGTTCTCAGAATGCGCTGCCCGCTAGGAACTCAGAGTTTTGTAAGACATATATTAATAGAATGAAGATAAGGTGTAATGGAGTTGGAATATGTAGTTAACAAGGAGGATTTTCAACCATATGCCTGCCTCGTTAACTGTCACTGCCACCACCCAATCTCAGCTCTTTACATCTTTACAGCTTCCAAAATGCAATAGGAAATAAACAGTGATTAAAAAATATATATACCTTAACCCTAATCGTTTCTATCTGGTCCAATCTAATTTAGCTGAAATGTAAAAGCCTTTGTGGGCGTGTCATATTCATCCAAAACATCGAACATCATTGGATCCTTTTACAGAGGCTAAATTAGTGGGTGGGCATCTCTGGTATTACCCTGAAATGTTGTTGACAGAAAGTATTTCGTTGAAATTGAAAACCGTGTCACTGACTTTGACTTGTGGGGTGCCCCAGGGGTCACTCTTGGGACCTCTTATGTACAACATTTGACGCTAAAGATGTGTCATGTACAACTCATTCTAGAATGTAATATATCAATCAAATACAACATTGTATTTTGTTGACTTTGACTTGTGGTGTGCCTCAGAGGTATTGTATATTTTAGGACCTCTTTGGTTCAGTCTTTTCATGTTGAAGAGTCACTTCTGCTTCTTTTGACCAATCCCAATCTCAAACCACACAATAATTGCTCTTTTTTTCTTCACCATAATCTCCACCGCAGCAGCAGCAGCAGCAGCAGAATCACCCACCTACTCAGCCTCCCCATCTCCTCCTCTTAACCACCAACATTGTCCAGGCCCCCAAAAAAGGAGAGCTACAGTATTTGCCACTGCAGCGCTATCACTGAGCATATTCATTGCATTGTTGACATCTTAACTGGCCAAGATCGAAGTTGATTAATTCCCAAAAGACTATCCATTGCACTTCTCTGTCTGTTTAAGCACATAAGAAACCACAATGCCTAAGACCGCACACTGTGGAGAGTTTGAGACGCATAGTATATAGGTAGAAGAGAGACATGATGCATTATGGTGCCAGTGGGTTTCTCCTGACAGCAAAGTGTTATTAGCTGTAGATAGCGCTGTATAGTGCTGGCCTGGTGCTTTTTTGTCTCTGACGTGGCGCATCACTGTGAACTGCAGACATGTACAGGGCGCCTCAGAGACCACCGCAGAAGAGATGGAAAGATTAGAATCAAGCATCACACTTGGGGAGTTCAGCACTACTTTATATTTGGATTGCTGCTGTTTTTTCTTGTTAAAAAGGTTTTTGTATTTCACCAGTTTTGTCTAGGGCTGTGCCAAAAGAGATTCCAGAGGGACAGAGCCAAATTTGTTGCTTAATTTTGCTGACCAATTGGATACAAAAAGTGGGGTTTTGGATGTCTTTTTTAGTATTTGTAACATCTAAATCTTACTGAAAATAGTCGTACAAATAAAATGTTGCCTTCTTTGTTGGTGTCAAAACGTGAATAAATCGGGCTTAGAGTTAGATATCAACAAATCCTTTGGTACATTTTGTCAAACCTCATGTAAGATTGTAAAGTTTGGTGTTTGTAGGTGCTCTTATAAGTCTCTACGGGAGAGAATGGCATAAATCTATGGATGCAAGTTGATTAAAATATAAATTTAGTTGCAGACTGGACATGAAAGCGTATATGTTGAGAAAGCAAACAAAAACTGAATCATTTACAATATAAGACATTTAACAACTTCCATAATTACCAAACTGATTGAAAGTTTCCTGCAGTAATCCTTGCTGTCCTCTAGTTCCCCTTCCAAAGTGTTGTTGCTGTGGGCTGGCGTGGTTGGCGCTCTGACAGGACTGGGGCGTGGTACTGATACATGGGACAACTCTGCCGCCCGTAGCCCCCAGCTCCATGCTTCATCTCACCGATAGCAGATGCTAGCCAGGGGCGCGTGTTGCTGCTGCGTGGCTAATGCGTGTGTCAAAGCGCACCTCCCTCAAGCGTGCCACAGGGGGCGCTCTGTCAGGTTCAGGCTCGGAGCAGCAGGACACACTTCAGAAATGTCCTTTTAAAACAGGCACAAGTTGCAGGGTTTGCTGTGGGCGGAAATGTCAGGAGGCTTGCAGAGAGGATGAGATCAAATAAAAGTAATGTGTGCATATCGTTTCATAGCTGCAGTGTTGAAATGAACTGGCTGTTTGGAGATCATTTTTTGTTTTCGGTGGTTTTTTCACATTAACAGGTTTTGTTTGAAGTCTATCCTGAACCAAAGCTTTTTTTTTTTCAGATCATAATTAAAACCTTAAATATGAAAGAAATATTTTATTACACATGTTTTTTCTAAATGCTGTGGTTATACTCTAAAATAACAAAATAAATTTTACAGTATTTTACAGCATAAATGATAATGTCCAGAAGACTCAAAATAGACTATATTTTTAGATTCTGGCCAGTCAAGACAAAGTGCTTTGCCTTGCCCAAATATCGACAGAGGCTGTACTAGGGGTGGGTATTGCCCAGTACCTCACGATAAGATACGAATGTTGATACATAGAACTTTATACGATACACGTCCTGATTCATGGCTATCCCTTTAAACCGGTGTTAAAAGTTTACTAAAATTATGTTTTTTGATCAAGTAGAATAACAAAATACATTTGAATGTCATGCTTACACTGTCCTCAGTATCAGAATACAACTGTCCCTAAGATTAAGTCACATTTTCAGCTCCTCAGCTTAAGTCTTGATGCAGCCGTCTGTAGGTTCAGAAGTGTAGAACTCGGCAATTTCCTATTACTTCATGTTGTTTAAAAGTATCACGATACGCAACTCTGTATCGATACACGTATAGCCAAGAAGTCCATCACGCTATATCCGGATATCAATATATTGAGCCCAGCCCTAGTCTGTCGAAAAGTGTCTTCCCGGATTTTCTGAATGAACCCATGCACGTTCACCAAACAGGGTCAGATTACTGGTCAGTAATAAGAGCAGCAGAGAAGGAAAGCGCAACGGATTTCACGCCTGAGGTGCCGTCAATCATAAACGCGATCGTATGCAAGGATTAAAAAGAAAAACACGGAAACAGACGCTGCATTTACGTGTGATCCAGCTTCGTCGTACCGCCAAAAAAAAGGTTTAACCCCGCATTTACCTCGCTAACACTCTAATCCAGCTTTGTACAGGCCTTCCAAAAAGGTATGATTGACAAGCAGATTAGACTGATTTTGGATTTTCACTCGGATCGGGCGGGGCAGGTCAGAAGCCTCCACCGCGTTCTCACTACAGACAGATTATATTCATTTTTCACAGTTTGTTCCTCTATTGACTCCTCTCATCCGCTCCCCCATACAGCACACTTCTAATATGTGCCGCGATAGCATTTATCCCCGCACCTCTCCCTCTTCACTTGACACTCCCCTATACACACATTCGGCATTACCACCGCGTTCGCTTCATCCCCGTTTATTCCTTTGTGTCGCTAAAATGCGCGACGCGAACTCGGCGGGAGTGCTGCGTTATTGTTTTGCTTCTGAATTCCATTTCGGTGCACCGTGCCGAGAAACGCTAGATGCGCGACGCAGCGAGCGGGATGACGGGAGATGGGCCCGGCTGCCAGCACACAGACAGCTTTTCATTAGGCTAATATTTCTCCTGTGCATAGGACACACTCCATTATGTACTCTTGCGGTAACTTGCGCAACCAGGAGTGGAAGTAGTGGAGGTAGTTGGAAATGTGGGGTTAGCGGGAGTAGAAGAAGCATAGTTGTCTTCTCAAAACAGTAGCAAAATAAGAGCACAATGTCAACTTGCTAATGTGATGGACGGTGTTTAGTTAATCAAGGGCTGTGTTTGTACTCAAGTGCACCACATCAAAAAATTGGGACAAAACTTGTACTAAATCTGTACCAGACTAAGACTAAACCAGGAGCAAGACTCAATGTTCAAGGAAAAAACAAGAAAAGAACAACATAATTATTCATCATCAAGTACATTTTGTGTTTTTTTTAATGATTTTTTTATAATAGTTATTTTTTTATAGGATTTTAACTAACATTGTGTTTTTGCTCAAATTAAAATGTTGACTAAAACAAAATCTTTAGAATTAGGATGTCACGATTATTAGGTTAATCGATAATTTTGGCGAGAACCCAAAAAAAACCCCAATCATTTTACAAGCAAAATTTAGCCTTAATATACGGCCCAAAAAATAGACCTAAATGTAAAGAACTTCTAATCTGTCTGTTTTTGTCAAATTTTACATTATTTTGTCCTCCATAAAGTTTAATTTCATTAAGCCGGTCACAAAGGTCACAAAAAAAAAGAAAGATCCCTCTGTTGTTTGGTCACAGTCACAATAATCTTTAAATCGTGATGTTTTTTCTCACAATAACCGTAACGCTAACATTTTATATCTAGACATCCCTAGTCAAAATACTAATAGGTAAAACAATGCAATGTTGCTGCAATGACTCGTGAACTGTAAATTCTACTTTCGAGGAGCTAAAAGTTTACAACAAAACAGTAACTTGAACAATTAGGTTGACTGAATGCTGATACAAAAAACATCTAAGGCACAAAAACGTGACAACAACATTGCAATAATACATAGATGCGAGTGAAAAAAGGAGAAATCACAGACTGTAATACGATTAAAGTTTGTTTCGTTGAGAACCTTTTTGCCTCTTTGCAATGCTTCACTGTAAAACTCCAGACGTGGATCGAGAGCCTGGCTCGGGCCCAGAGCCAGCACTCAGACGGAGGAGCTTTTCATTAGGCTAATATTTCTCCTGTGCATTGTTGGCGGCTCCGTTCAGCTCTCTCGTCTCTCACCGCAGGGCAACGCGACGGCCCGCTGATGGGGAGACCTCCTGACCCAGCCTTTTAAAAGATATGAAAGAGTCCCGAGGTGCGCCGAGAAACGACATGGATTTATAACAATGCCTTCCGCCGGCCCGCCAAATGAAACGTTTTCCAATAGCTTGCTTCAGCGTGGATATTGTTGCCCGATTGACTCTTGCTTTTCGGCATGATTTCGGCTACTTGCTTTTGTTTGGATTCAGCAGCTAAGCATCGGAAAAAGTACTTGACTAAATATTGAAGCAGTACAGTTCATTTGGTACTAGTTAGAAGTCGAGGTTGTAGTAGTAGTAGTAGTAGTAGTAGTAGTAGTAGTAGTAATAGTTGCAACATGCTTTCCTTTCTGCCTCTCTGGTACTCTGGTACTTTTTCTTGCAGCCGATAATGCAGTCCACCCTCCCAGTGTTGTCTGTCATGCGGCGGTCCAGATGATGAAAGCTGTTTTGTCTTAATGGTGTTTGCGGTGAGGAGATTGGACTGCGGTTCTCCAAAGAGATCCCCCCCCCTCCCCCCGCACGCTCCAGCACACCGCGCCCAAGAAAAACGAGCCCAAATTACCACCCAGCCGAGCATATTTAGTTACCCATCATCTCCATTAGTTTACACGGGGCCATTACGCACACCTCAGCAGTCTTGCCAGATTGATTACGTGGTCTTGAGGTCGTCAGAAGTCTGCTCCACGGCACGGCGGTCTTTCGTAGCGGTGGGCGGTGGCGTGAGTGCTGGCGTTCCATGGGGGAATGTGTTAGAGTTTCTTTACTTTTTATTATTGCATTTGTCAACGTTGGATTTGTCGGGGAATTAAATCGCCAGTAACTCAATGATGTGCTGTTAGAGATGCCAATACTGATGTTTTTATTTCATTTTGATGGCCGCTAAACCCTGCTGATATTTTGAGGTCGATTGCGTTATGCTATTTACATAATAAAAGTAAAATAAAGAACTACATGTCTATAGAGATGATTCTTAAACAGCCATAGTCCTTTATCGCTGCGAATATGTAGGATTTGGTGCGGTGCTCTCTTCTTGCTGGCTAGTGTTCAAACATCTCAAACAACAAGTAATTTTTTTGTTGTTGCTGTGGCTTTAAAGGAGACACATTATGCCTTTTACAGGTACCGTAATTTTCGGACTTTAAGCCGCTACTTTCCCCCACGCTTTGAACCCATACAGCAGTGTGTCTAATTTATCGATTTTGAATGGCTAACGGCCACCGGAGAGCACTCTAGCAGGAAGCGCAAGCGTTTGACACACTGTAGAAGAAGACGTCAGTGCACAGTGGTCGTGTTCTCTGTATTTTAAGCTCCAAAACGCTGTGTGTTTTATTACAATCAGACTCATATTCCAGGAGAAGTGAGTCTAATGAAGTGAATGAAGTGAATTTGGAGCGTGGACATATGATACAGCGTTTTTTAATCATTTTATAGCCCGCTCCGCACTGAAAATGTGAATTCACTACCGTGGACCATCTTTATGTGCAAATATCTCATGTTACAACGTGGGCACCTGCAGCTTATTGACAGTTGCGGCTCGTGTATGAAACATTTTGTTTTTCTTTGTAACTTTCGTTAGCACGGCTTTTATTCAGGAAAGCTCTATAGCTCTAAAAGTACGGTACTTAGTATTGAAACAAACAACAACAAACATAGATTATTATTTTACATTTTGTTCATCGTAAACAGCAAAATGTATCTAAAACGGCTTAGTAATTGTAACAGGTCCAGACTTTCATTTACTTTGTTTGTCATTGTTTTGTTAGATCCTACACTTTTTTAAACACTTTTCTCATCAAAACAAACAAACAAAACTGTAAGGAATTTGTCTTAAATTTGGAGCCTGCTGCTGGAAATTGTGGCGTCCTTATGGGAAAAATCTGTTGTTCATTCCTGATTCCAAACGAATCAGGAATGAACAACAGATTTTTCCATATTTACACCATTTTGAGCCTGAATACTAGTTGACTGAGGAGGTTTGCAGAATGAAGTCAAACACAGCAGAACAAATGAGTGGAAAACTAACGCATTTATAAGAACTACTTGATAGATGATCGGTCGTGAGACTACTTTTGTCAACTGTTATTGGCTAAAAGTGTCAAACAGGTCAGAGGAGATGGGGACGAAGAAGAAACAGTCTCGAATTCATGTTACAAAATGTGTAATATTACTTGTATCTCATAATTCTTGGACTCCATTTGATGTTATTCATATGAACAGTACAAAAATGATGATACTTGTCTGGGCCCAGCCAATTAAACTAGCAAAATGTGTAATTGACTTAAGAGATCGCTGTCTGGATAGCTTCAGGGCGTTACTGTACACATTCACCGCACCACTTTCACACCTTATCACGAATCAGAGAAGAGCATCCGCTAATGCACTGCTCTTCCGTCTGCGCCACGGTCCCTGGCTCTGGATCTAAAGAGTCCAGGAGAATCAATTAGCTGGATATGGATCTCCACGTAAAGACGCAAAAGCTACTGTTCAATCCCCCCAGGCCGCGAAGATCTTTGCGCACAAATCTGGTTAAGTCCCTCAGCTCTACGAGTGTTTAAGTAAATGATATTGGTGAGTAACAAGGTGTAGATTTTAGGTGTAGATTGCCTAAAACATGCTCTAGAGTGGGTTTGCTTGGGCATCTCATGGTTTAGAACGTAAAAGGGCAGTGATAAAGTGATAAATCTGATTTTCCCCATAGTACAGATACACGTGGACTGCTGCTAATAGTTTAAAATGATCTAGATCAGTTATTTATTTTTTTAGATCAGGCACATATAGCACCTTTTTAAAATAATGGATTTATTGAAAACACCATTTTCTACTAGTCTGGCGTTCCGTCATCAGGATTTGGTGTTGGCATGGCATCTAGTAGGGATGTCATGACTATTAGATCACAATATTATCATAAGAACCAAAAAAATCATGACAATTTTAGTAGCAAAATTAAGTCTTTTTAGTTCAATCTAACGTCCAAAAATAGACGGAAATGTGAATAGTTTTTATCTGGCTGTTTTTGTCACATTTGACATTATTTTGTCTTTCAGAAAGTACCATTTTGTAAAGCCGGTCACAAACTTGAGGAACAGACCATGGAAATGAAAGAATTGTAAAACTAACATTCACATCCCTAACCATCTACTGGCAGCAAACGGAATGAATATGGGGGAGCTAAACAAAATGTGTCCGTTAGCAACTTGCCCCGACATGCTAACACATGCTAGCAGTTGTAATGAATGCAATTTGAAGGCAGAAATGCTCTGAATGAGTCTGGGGAGGATTTATTGACCTAAAAACAGTGCAGGAGACCTCTGGATTTTTATTTGTCACTCATTTGGTAAATTTGAAACTAGGTCTTTTTTGTGTGGGGAGAAAACCTCCGTAAACAGGATTAGTGAATCAAGTGTGAATGAAGAACTACATCACAAAGTCTGTTTTTGATGTTATAACATGGTTAAAAGCTCAGAAGTAAAGTCTGCATGATATGCGCATATTCCCCTCGAAAGTAGTAGTTATTGAAGTTGTAGTAAAAGTAAAATTATTAGCTGCAGTGTAAAAGTCTGCTTAGATATTCAGTTAATTACAATACTAAATTACAGAAACATTGAGTAATCCTGAACGCGCCATCTTCACTACAGAGCTCAAAATGTTCTGTTCAACCTTTTCACGTCATCAGGTTATTAAAAAAAGTGCTCCTCTGTGGTTTTAAAGTCCATGCACCTTCCTCGGACACGCATACACTATTTTCTATCTTTAACACAATGATACGCCTAAACTTTGAAGCCAACAGCTTTAGTGCTTGGGCTCATTTAAACCGCTTCTCATCTCACCGTGGAATATTGTGAGTTCAGAAAACAAAATTCTTGTTTTCCATACATTCACACGTTCACACAATCACCAGTGACATTTCCGCTGTAGTATTCGCCGTACTATTTGCAAGTGAAAAAAAAAACGTCCCGTCGCTTGTAGAGTTGTCGAGAGTGCGGTGCGCAGCAGGTGGGAGGAGGATGACGAGTACAGACAGGTGCACATTTTGCCCACTTAACTGTATCATGGCGTAAGACTGTGCGGTGGAAAGGGCCCGGGCTAATGGAGCGGGTTCTGAACGGGGACGTGAAAGCATTACAAGTGGAGCTGCGTCCGGGCTTTTCCAAGTTTCAAGGTACAAAGAAAAAAACTAAACTAAAAGCACAGTCTGTTTTGGAACAGTCAAAGTTACTCCACGGTGTGCTGTGTGACTTGTTTCCACGATGAAGGTGGCGTACCCCACAAAAGTTCCGCATTCCGCATTTAACTTGCACAAATTAAATTTAAAAAAAATTGCAGTTCAGTTCAATTTTCTTTGACTTTTTTTTTCATATATATATGAATACCTTCATTACAATGTCTCGCAGAGGTTGATAACATGACATGAAGTGAACCATGTGCAACATACGTGAATTACCTATGAGCACTAAAATAATAATCAGAATGAGTGTGGCAAATTTGTGTGAACTTTAAAATGAAAAATTTACCCGATGATGTCAGAAAGCAGAACTGAGCTGTGGAAAAGTAGTCGGACCAAATATGCACGATTAATCAAAGACGCATTAATAAGAAAAGACACAACTCTACGTTTGTTTTTTATGCGAAGCAAGATTAGAACAAAAAGGTCACTTTTGCTTGATATGCCTCTTTAAAGGACACATATTCATATTTGTATTGCTATTGACCTTAAAACATGCTCTTAGTACCTTTTACTTTGGCATCGGAAGGTTTAGAAGTTAAAATAATGTATGTATTGTAAACTGTAAGGCGTTCCCTCATCTAGATTGGTTTTAGCACTCCATCTACTGGCAGAAGAGAGAATTACCATTGGGGAATAAACAAAAGCTAGCCCGCACATGCTAATGTAGGCATGCGCAGTTGTTCTGAGCATTTCTGGCGTCACGTCAGGTTCATTTGCAAGTAGGGATGTCACGATTATTAGGTTAAGCGATAATTGTGATTATTCAGGTCACAATATAATAATAGAATAATAATCGTGACAATTTTAGAAGCACAATGAAGTATTTTTAGTTCAATCTATCGTCCAAAAAATAAATAGAATATTTTTTTGTATCTGTTTTTTCCACATTTAACTTATTTGTCTTTCAGAAAGTAAAATGTTGAAAAGCCGCTCACAATCTTGAGGAACACATGACAGACAGTGGAAATGAATGAAAATTAAAATATTTCACTGTTTTTCAGTCACAGTCTCAATGATCATGAATCATCGTTAAATCGTGATGTTTTTGTCTCACACTAATCGTAACACAAGCATTGTATGTTGTGACATTCCTATTTACAAGTGTGGTAATGATTTATGGACTGACAAAAAAAAACGCCCTGGAGACCTCCGGATCTCACTGCTGGGAAATTGTGCTTCTGTGAGACTCAGAGAAGGAGCAGAGAAGATGACCTTGAAAACCAGATTAGGTAAACACGTGTGAAAGAAGCTTTTGTTAAGTGAACGTAGTACATCGTATTAAAAAAAGTCTAACTTCGATAATACGGGTCCTACTTCCAATGCATTGTGTTATTCATCTGCCCAAGATGAATGACTGACAACATAATGAACTCTTTGTATGAATGGAATATATTGTAAGAACCAATCCAGCGATTACCTTGCAACACAATATATTACTTTAATGTACTGCCGACATACTGTACCGGCAAGTATTCAAATGGGCCTGTTATAAAAGTAATTATTTCGTCCTCTCCTGCTGCACCATTTAGCACATTTAAAACAAGGCCCAGGCAAATAAATGAGGGCGAATATAATAACCTTGAGGCAGGCGTGCTCCGCAGTCCTGTAATTTTACTTTTAAAGGTCCTTGGATGGAAATGGGAGTGCATTTCGGGAGCGCTGCGGTGCCGAATCCATCACCGTCCGCTGTTCCGCCCATCATTTTCCCAGCGTCACATCTGGGGCCAGGTTCCATGCATAACTGCTACCTGCCATGTCCCCGCATTGTTCATCTTCTCTGAGCTGTAAGCGCGGCGCTCTCTGCTCCTGAATATTAAACGGCGAGTGGGTTGTGGATACAGAGGCGTAAGGCGGCCGTCATTTGTACAAGAATGTCTACGTGGGAGTGTTTTCACTACATTAAAAAAATGCAAACTTCTTTTTCTTTATTAATTAAAGTTTTTTTGATTGTGCAAGTAGAATAATAAGAAAAATAACCATGCTGCTTTTTTATTTGTTTATTTGATGTATTATTTGTTCATGCTTAAGATCTGGGTCTTTGGGCGTATGAATACTAGACTTTCACTGGCTATCTACAGGACAATCATATATACATATTTCAATCAATTACAAAGTATGAATCTGCACTTTATTTGAGTACATTTGACTATGGATACTTTTTAGGTTTAGGATTGAAAAGTAAAAAGTACTTTCTGTATGTTTTGAAGGGTTATTTTTAATTTTTTTTCCGGTTTTGAGCAAACAACCGAATACATGTAAAAAGTCTAGAAACGGTGAGAAAGTGATTGACAAAAAAGTCAGGACAAATCTTTAATATCACCACTTTACACTCTTTTATAGTTTAAGCTACTATAAATAAATATAAATATATAAACTACTTTTTACCCTAAAAATGTTTTTTTTTTCTTTAAACATGTACTTCAATACTTTTACTTGAGTAAGTTTATACATATACAAGTTTTTTCTTGTATATGTACTTCTACTTATAAGTAACAAAATGGAGTACTTCTTCCACCGGTGCAAGTACTGTACTCAGAAGTACTGCTCAGATTGACCACGCCTCCTGCAACACTAAGGAAGGACACTGCTTTACGACAAGAATATCACAACCATTTATGAAATAGTTAACATAAATGTATTCATTTATTTATTCTATTGCACTTTGTGAAAACAACAATGATCTAGATGAGAACATGAGTAGCTTTTTCTGCATAATTCTTAACACCTGCAACTTCATAATCATGTCAACAACTGTCCAGCCGCACTGCTAGTATTTGCACTCTATCAAACTGTAAATTGCACGTATATATGCAGTCAAAGTATTTAGTATAAGTTTATCTTATTAAGTTAACCAATTTTTTTACTCAAGCCTTCTTCTTATTATTATTATATATTTTGTATTATTATTTTCATATTTTGCCATTATATTTGTTGTTTCATGTTGCACCTCACCACCGAAGAAAGTTCCTAGTTTGTGAATCTTATTTTATTCACTGACAATGACAATAAATCTGATTCTGACAATCTTGTGGTAAAATTTGTTGCCGATTCTCCCGTCCAAAACAGAAAGAAAGATTATTGTGATAAGCAATATTACTGTTTATTGTCCCACCCCTACCAGCGAGCATTTGGCACTGTCATTTTAATTTCCTCATCAGGCTTGTTTCTCCTTGAGTTTACGTGTGCAGCTTAACATTCGGTGCAGTCAACACCGTCGCCTCTGTCCGTAATCTCTCTGTGTGCAGTGATTTATCCTGGCCTCCTGTTGGCTCTGCTCCTGCCCATGCGCTGTGCTCTTCTGTTTTCAGTCTGCGGCTCCTATTATGCCTATTATTGTAAGTTTGTCAACCCGAGGAGACTGTAGATGCTGCTTTACAATGTGGAGACCCAACATTTGAGCCTCTGCATCCTTTTCTGCCGATAATTACAGTCACGAAACTCTTCGGAAACAAAGCATGTGCACGGCGAAATGGAAACGGTACGGAGCAACACAATCCACTAGCTGTACTACGCCGTTCCAATTAGCATATGATAATTAGTTCTGGACAATTGGCCTCCTGGATGGTTTCATTAAAAAAAAAGTATCGCGCTGGGATCTCGTTAGCGCACTAATATAAGGAGAGCGGTCCAACCTGCTTCCCTCTGGTGGATGCTATCGCTCAAACGCCGCGGGGCTATCAGCTTCTCCATCTCCTGTCGTGTGCAAGTGGAGTGTCAAGTACTGCATTTGATTCCACCATGGAACCTCAAGGCTTTACACGCTTTAAAAAAAATATATGTACCTTAAAGGGTGTTTGCTTAACAGATAACCTCTAAAAGTAGGACTTATTATGTCTAAAACGAAATAATAAATAAATCAGCGAGAATTTTAAACCCGGTTTTATTTTGTTTCAAATATTTGTGTGCAATTATGGCCATTTTTACACATAGCATTTTAATTTGTATGATATTTAATTTAAATAGAAAATTAAATCCCTTTATTGCGAAACCATTACACAAATAAATTACCTAAAATAAAATGTATCTAAAAATAAATAAATATTCATATATATATGTCAGTTTAGTGATATCTCAAACCAAACAAAAAAAAGTAATACTTTTTAATGTAAAATTCAAGCATTTTGATAAAATGCCAACCTAATATTAATGTTCCAAATCTTATGAAAGGTGTGGAGGCTCATCAAAACTATGTCAAATGCATTTTGAATTATTAATTTCATTGTTGGGTTGTGTGTGGCCCTCTGCTCCGTATAAGTTTCAAAATGCGACCCTCGGAGTTGGTGAAAAAAGTTTGGACACCCCTCCCTTAATGCATGTGACGGACCCTCCACCAGAAAAGTTACATCTTTACGTTTTTCCCCCGATTTACCTGTTGTGTCTTGTCTCTCTCTTTACTCTTGTTTTTGTCTCAACTTCCATGCTCCTGAGAGATTGTTTGCAGATTGTTTTGTGCTCCCTAAGCGTGTAATTATTCACGGTGGAATGATTGATTGTGGCCACCTTGATATGCAGGGCGAGAAACTGGTGTTTAAGAAAACAAAAATAAAGAAAAGTAGGATGTAAAAAAGCTGCTAATTTGAAAGAAGTAATGGCTGGGAAATCCCTAGCTGGCTTTAGCACCTGTCAGAGATGGAGAGGGCTGTTGGGTGAGAGGCTGCCAGCTGGATAAGGAGGGGGAGGTAAGGGGCATTTGGGAGTCTACCCCGGATCTTATCAGCTCCAGTCAGTTCGGTTTGACGTTACACTTCCCTGCCCCGCTTTTCCCTGTACTCCGGTGAGGCGCTGACAGCTCCAGGACAACTCACAGAGAAAAAAGTAGATGCATCTTAGCATTTGCTATGAGTAGATATGGATTGTAGTAAATTGGTATTTACTATGTAAACATTAATTTATTCACAAAAAACACTTGTACACCAAGTACTAAACACTTGGATGAGAGCGTACTTAGGCCGGTTGGCCGCTGTGAGACAGGTGCTAATAGGCCAGAACCTGAGAGTCACGCTGGCTGAACTCTGACAATTGTAATTTGTTCTTTTAAAGTGGACATAACATACATTCTTGTGGCTTTAATTGGCTTTTAAACATGCTGTCGGTCATCTTGACAGTAGTATTTTACATTTTCTAAACAGCTGTGGGAATGAACAATTAAAATATAAAGGACTGAAACCATTAGGCAATGCTATGCTAATAGAACCACACGTTTGTTGTGGACACAATTTGACCACAGAACGAGTCTGGTGAAAAACTGCACTGGAGAAGTTTGGATTTTTACCTGTGACGCAACAATCAGTGGTAAATTCAAAAGGAGAGATTTGTGAGGCTGAGAGCAAAGCTACCTTGTGAACAGGGTTAATAAAATAAGCGTGAATGAAGCAAAATACAAGCTATGAAGCTATATTTTTTGATAATGTGACAGTACAACACGGTTACAAGCTCAAAAAGGTCAATTTGGCTTGAGATGTGTCCTTTTAACTTATTATTTTAAGGACTTCCAGACCTCCCACAGTAAAATAGTTAACGAAACAAGCATGTTCCGCGCACATTTTGAGCAGATATCAATGTCAGTGTTCTTTCTGCAGCACATTTAGAACAATGGACCTCCACAAACCACACTCGACATAAAGATTCCACAAAAACTACTATGAGCACATCACAGCCAGAACCTAATGTGACATCACCGGGATTGTTTCATACAGGGCTGACTTAACTCATCCTAACCTGCAGGTATAGTAGGTTCTGGTTCTGGTTTGATCTTAATGTAGACTTGGTGTGGACTTCCAAAACTTGTTAGGCCTTCGTTAGCCAAACTAAAGTCAAACCAAACCACTAGAACTTTAGAAATTTACATATTGATAACCAAAGCATGGATGAAACCCACAACTGTTTACATCCCAACGCATTCATCTAAACCTCCATCTCACATTTCATTAGCAAACAAACATATAAATCGTATCCGCGGGGCAATTACCGTAGAAGTAGGTGTTCGGGGGGGGGCTGCTGTTTTCCATTATGAAAAGCCATTGTGTAAAAAAAAAACCTGTGTAACTGTAGCCACTTTGAAAATGCTGCAGTGATTTACCTAATCAGTTTAGCTCATTAAAATATGAAGGATGTCGTGGCTGGTAAAGACTCCACTAAATCTGTTGCTAGGAGACGCCTTTTTGCAGCAATCACAAGCAATTAAGAGTGTAAAGACGAAGCGCCGCGTATCACCAGCTCAAAATGTCACCAGTTTAGTTATTGCACCCGACTGATGGATGCGGCTAACTCGCGCTCATTAGCTTTGAGTTTAAAGTGAGCGTGCGGTGAGGGTTTTTGGGCTTTGAAAACGAATAGGATTAAATGAGGCAAGTTTACGTCGTTGCCTAATTATAAATATGTAAAATAGTCAAAGATAGAAGGCAAGAAATGAGCTAACTTTGCCCGTTGTTGCGATCACGTTTGCTGTAGCGCCCGACTTTCTTTCGCTTTTCTCTTTAAAATGTGCTCGTTGCGTGCTCCGTCGCTGTAGCCACAAGAAATGTTCAGCTTAATTTTGCGCGTTGTCTGCTCTGCTCTTTTGTAACTTTTATTAACAGCTTTTATCATTTAAGCAAAACGAAGCCACTATTGTATTTAGAGTAATTCCCTACATAACTTATTGTATTGATTTGTATAAAACGAACAGAAAACCAATCTTCGCTGGGCAGAAAAAGGCCGATAAAAGCGATCACATTTTCAAGTTATAATCGAACAAACAATTCACTATTTATAAGCCTTTTAAACATTGTTTGATTTAGTCGAGCTCGACACACAGGAAATCATGTTGAAGATTAAAAATACTCTTCTGCCAAAGTCAATACAGAACATGCTCAAAATCAGAAAACCTTTGTTTTTATGAAATAAAATAAAAATTATAACAAATACTATGACATTTTATATATCTGTTAAAGGGGTAGATCTCTGGAAAAGTTGCACTGATTAACTTAAATCTTGCACCACTTTTCCAGCATTAGCTTGTGACAATATTGTACTTTGCGTCTGTTATAGTAGTTTCCTTGCTTTTTGTGAATTACAAATGGTTTCACATTTATCACACTTATTACAGCGAGGTATAAAGAGTAGGCCAAATCAGCATAAGCTTCCGCCGACACCTTTTCGGTCGTTCTGCACATCAAGCGTTAATGTCTTTTGGAATTGTGTCCCTGATATATGTGACTGAAATAAGCTAATAAACTAACGTCAGCGCGTGCGTGGACATATCTGGGCACAAATCGGGCAGTGTTCCAAATGGGCACAGTCTACAGAATAATAAGCACATCCAATCAGAATCAGAAAGACGTTTATTGCCATTGTCAGTGAATAAAATCCCAAAAACTAGGAACGTTCTTCGGCGATAAGGTGCAACATACGACAATTATAATAGTAAAAGCAAAATACATTTAAAAATAAATAAGGCAAGCATAAAATTAAGTGTTTACTACTAATAAAAAACAAATAGACACAACCCTGCATTTCCTTTTTATGCCATTAACTTGAAAATCACTTTGATGCTACTACTACTACTACTACTTCTTTTTACCACTGCTACTACAAGTTCTTAACAAACAAGCAGCCCGCGCACAGTATAAAACCAGTCTTTAGCCGTACTATTTCATCATCACTCTTAATTTCATTGTCAAGACCAGCAAGCTATGCATCATTTTAAAGATTATTTTCTCAACAAAACGAATATGTCACTGATTTGCATTGAATAATGTGCCCCAATAAGCAATTACCAATCGTTTGTGATAAAAATCTACTTTTAATTAAACATTTCTTACAATTTTCTTAAAATAGTAGTATAAGTTTTGCACAGTTGGCACATATTTGAATAACTTGGTCCGAATATACTTTTTGATTCAAAAAGGTCAACAGCACCAAAATGCCAATTCCTAGAGATTTTAAACTTTACACAGTTGTTGTCAACAAGATAAACAGCAAGTACAGTGAATAAGCATGAGCATACAATGAAGTATGTCTTGCTTAGGACCTTTACAAATTGACAATATTCAGGCGAGACTAAAAAAAAACGATGTCTTTTTTTATGGTTGGGCTTCTGTAGTGTAAGTTCTGAAGCCCTGACAGTGTTCATATGCACATCTGCAGAAACTAGAAGGCCTAAGCTTTCTAATGATGCATCATGCTAGCATGTGGGCTGTAATGTATTATTTTAATAAGCAGTGCCATTTGGGTATGTCTAACTATTGTGCACAGGGCAAAATAGGTTGGTGTTAAAGCGTTAACATCTATCGTGAGTATTCCTTATATTTCAACTACTTGAAATATAAAGAATACTTCTCCCTCCCCAAAAAAGGACACATTAAATACTGCATAAGTCTTACGTATCAACTTACTTATGTTCCTACAACAAATAGCTAAATTCAGATTAAAATAATAAAAGTCGTGGAATAATAACTGTAACTATGGGAACTGCAATTACTCTTTTGACACCCATGCTATCTTAGTAAAGGAATTAGCACGCTGAAAAACTGCTGGCATGTTTTGACGCTGTGTTTTGACGCTGAAATACTACATACTTGATATAAGACAAGCTAAATTTGCATATGCCTGCCGGGCGAGTGCAGCAGCAAACCGCACGTAAATGTGTTTTTTTCAGTCAAACGTGAGCTTCGGAAACGTGCGGTGTGGCGCTGATGTTCCAGTTGAAGTACATCCGATCTATCTTTTGAGCGCGGGATGACCGGAGCTGCGGCGGGAGGGTTTATTGGCAAATGCATCAGCGCAGCCCCAACGGACGGAGCTAGGTTTACAGATATACAAATAACACTTTATCTGCATAGAGTGTGTGTGTGTGTGTGTGTGTGTGTGTGTGTGCGCGGACCCAGGAAAGGCCGGTAATGTAAGATGGTGAAGCGTGGATGTCTGGGAGCGCTGTTTGACAAGACACAAACAGACCCAAAGCATGTGGTCTACATTTTCTTTACTCTTTTTGTGGTTAAAGCTCAAATGTAGAAAAAGCACAAATATTTACTGCAAAAAAAGCGCTAGCAAAAAGTGCGTCGTGCAAAATGGAGGTCAGGAGGCAGCGTCACACAAACTGATTAAATGAGGCACTGCTTTGCCAAACTGTGTAAAACTACAGCGGTTAAACAGGGATGACACATTAATTGTGTCACATTTTCCAGAACCATCCACTCACAACAAAAACCACAAACTATTAAAAACTCAACAATATACCTAAAAACACTAAAAACCAAACACCAAATAGAATTAAAATCTATTAAAATACCTGTGCCTCTCCTGTGCATTTTCCTGTCTCGGTCCAGTGGGAACCTTAAGAGGGGAGCTTGTTTCACTGGGGACTTCTTTGCCACCCGGACACAAGAACAGGAAGTGAGTAACATTCAATAGTTTAAACACATTGAAATACTTAAAATACACTAAAACACGCACTTAAAGCATTCTTTAACAGATATTGCACAATAAATATTGTACAAACATACATTTTTATAATTGTTATAATTTTCGCTCCAAAAAGACCAGCAGCTTCCAATTAAAGTGTCACTGTGCATTGTGGTTAAAAATGGTAAAAGGAAAGACGACTTAAAAAAAAAAAAAAAGTGTGCAATCTACTTTTTTAAATGTGCAAATTCTGTTTCAAAAGTGTCAAAAGTGTTATGTCTACTTTAAAGTGCTCACATGAGGTGCTAAAGGGTGTTACTTCTGTTGACAAATGTTTCAATGCCACTGTGAGGACTTTTTAACATTCAAAAGGTAAAATATGTGTTTTAAATTGATCATCTCTTGGTCAACTGTCCACTTCTTTCATCATATAAGTTTATATGCGGGTTGACTGAGTTCATCTGTAGAATTCTCCGCACGTTTTTGGCCCGCAGTACACATAAATCCAGTTTGAAGCATTTGTAAAAAAAATAACGTGAGAAAAGCCGGCGATTTTCAGTGTTCATGTTGTGATGCTCGGTGAAGCTGCTGCATGTTAGCTTCAGCAAACACAACACTACTTCCTGTGCAGTTTCCTGTGCTATGTATTTTTTCATTTCTTTTTACGAAATAAGAATAACCCACTTTTGACTTGTATATAAACTGGAAGTGCAATGCTGGTTGTTTTGAACACTTTGATGTCACTTTACTCTATTGATGCTAGGTGTGCTAGCTTTGTTAGCATCCAACTTTGTCTGCACCTTTAGTCTCTCAAAATAGTTGAAGACGAAAAAATCCCGAAGTATTTCTTCCAATTAACCTTTATTGACATTTGTAAACTATTTGTCATGAAAAAAAAAATAATAACTTAAAGCCTTAAAATGGTGCTCTGTGTAACTTTCCATTACCAGTTTGTCTCCATGGAGATTACCGTTGTTTATATAGGTACAAAAATACATTGAAAAACGTGGCATGACTTTCTTCTGTCACTTCTCCACAGATCTTACCTGTAACTTGGCCATGTTGGGCATAGTCGATAAGTTCATGGAGACAAGCAGGTGATGGGCGCCCCAACAAAAAAAGTTACATAGTGCTCTTTTAACAATTGGAAAAAGGAAAATCAATGGCTAAAGCCTGCTTGCTGCAAAAACTGGATCAAATCTTGTACTTTGCCAGTGCGCAGAGGAAGAGGGACCACCGGGACCACCGGGACCACCGGGGCCACCGGGGCCACCGGGACCACCGGGACCAGCAGAATACTGACTCAGCACCCTGTAACAACACCTGAAACGTACAAAGTCTAGAGATGCTTTTCTTTTGTAGCCTGATAGACTTGTAGAACTGAAGAAACAAAGGGGCACTATGTCACTTTTGGGATGTTTTTTTAAATACCTGCGTGTTAATAGTTTTATTCTTGTATGCTCGATATTGTACAACTTTTATCGAATGTTTTCATCCCCCCCCCCCCCGATGTCATTGACACTATTCAGGATTACCTTAACATGTTGTCTCTGAAGTCAATCGTCAATAAAGCTATATCTATCTATTAAACACCTGCAATTGAATAAATCCGACATTGATAGTTTGAATTCCATACTGTGGAACATTCTATTGATTTTTATGATTTTGACACTGAGAAGTTATGTTTCTTACGTCAAAATTGTATTAAAACCTAAGGAAATTCACAACAATATTCCACATATCAATATACCAGTTCTTACCTGGTTAAATAAAGGTTTTTAAATAACTTAATCACACAACCAGGACGTTATGCCTTTTATTGCCGTCTCATTACCCTCATATGCTTCTCTAATGGTGGTCCATGGGGTCTACATCCTCCACGCTAAATTGGTTGGTGTGGGATCTCACCAAAGCCCACCCAACTTTGATGTTTCACTTAAAGAACAGAAGCACAAAGAGAGAAGCGAGGGAAAGTGTCATCCCAGTGGAAAAATATTATGCTAATCTATCAAATGTTAATTAAGCCCAACGGGTTAATTTCTCCTGCTTTATCAACGCCGTTCTTTAATCTGCCGCGCAGTTTCAAATGCTGGAAAGACGAGCGAGGCACTGTTCTTTTCCTTGTAGCGAAAGTTTGCTAAATCCGCGTTCTTTTGAAAACTAATTGCTCCAATCCACCGTCAAGGAGCTCTCTCGTGAAGCCACAAAGTACATAATCTACTTTATTTTGAGTAAATTTATCACAAGGCAAAGTCGCACGCTGAAGGCTTTGTTCAGACAGATTAAGGAAGCAATTCAATCCAAGGAAGTTAGACTTTTCAGTATCCTAGAGAAATGCATAAAAGTTAAGTTATGTGGATACAGCATGGAAGTTTAAACACCGAGACCTTGTTTAGGCCTTCAGTTGTGGTTTAATACTTGTGTAGTCTTGTCTGAATCCAGGTTTTGTTTAGCCCTGGTTTAAGTTTTAGATCTGGTCTTGGCCAAATGTAGTCCTTTCAAAGTTGGGGGAAACCAGAATACTCGGGGAGAACCTGCAAACGTCCAACAGTATTTCTAACTTGGCAAAGGAATCAGACCTGGGACTTTCTTGCTGTGAGTTGGAGTGCATGCTTAAACACCTGCTACTTTAAATGCAACTATTCATCACTCACTGCGCTGTCACTTTCTGCACTACAACTTTAAATTTAACTGTAATCTTGTGTACATAGTAATGCCTATTTTTATTTTTATTTTATACTATAGTCATTTTAAATGAACTGTAACTGATTTCTGTCTCATGGTGCAATGTCAGAGTGAGAGAAGGGTCCGAGTCGTCAGCGCTAACGCCGTGTTCTTCACTCACCATTCAAAATCAGATGTCTCATGTCGTCAATGTCTTCTAACACAGTGGTGCTCAAGCTTCTTCATTCGAAAAAGCCTTCAAACACAACGACTTCCCACAATTTGATCAATTAGCCTTTGGTCCAATGTTTTATTTCATTGTCAGTACACAGTGCTTGTAGATGTTTTCATTTGGTTGGCCAGCATATTGGAATTTACATTTACCACTGCATTAGAAGAGTGTCGAGCCTTTAAAACGTTTCCCCATGTCATCTGGTAACGTCCATGCCACGATGAACGGCAAAGTCTTCGGACATCCAGAGTTCGGCAAAAACTCTGACACTTTGAAATGTCAGTATTAAGGCTGTAACAATCAGTCGTGACGAGCTCGTGGTCGTATTTTGAAGGACAAACACATGCCAAAAGCCCTTTTATAACAAAGGCAGCAACATCTTCTCTATCTAGTGGCCTTCGATCACAATTTTTCAACCTTTATCTGATTCAAATGTACAATAGAAATAAAAGTTTGACTTGCTAGTTGCAGCTCTTGTCAGTATTTATGAAATTGGGTAATCTGGCTGAGGTTCAATGTTTTGCTTGAGCGGAAATCTTAGTCAAACCCACAAAATGTAACAGAAGTTGATGCTATTTTTGTGTATTTTTTACTGATGTCGGAATACTAAATGTCCCACCATTTGCACAACCGCAATTAAGTCATACAAATTTTCCTCTGCCCATGACGAATCGCCCACAAAATCAAAGCCAAACCCACACTGCTCCAGTTTGATTGCGTTCCCGTCAAACCGAAGAGTGATTATTGCTTCGATCGCGGTGTCTCACTCCTCCTGCCCCCTCTGCTCTTGATAAGCCAAGTGTAACAAATTCCTTCTGCTATATCTTCCCTATTATCCTCATTTGCTGGGCCGCCGGTGCTGTGAGCTATGAAATAAGGTGCGCCCGAGACCCCCATTGATGTTGAGAGCGAATCGGCCCTTACTTATTGAACGACATAGCATCGAATGGGGTCCAAAGTAGGTGAAAAAGCGCCGGGTGTTACCTGGCAGCCGGCTGTATTGGTTCTGTTCTGGTTCAGTGTGCCAGAAAATGGGACAGGGACCTCAAATACAAAGGAATAACATTGGATTGTGAATTGGCGGGCATCGGACTGACCACCTCTGAAAACTGAATATACGACCAACAAGTTCTGCATGGCTGCGTAACACAAAGCCGAACGCGGCGAGGTAAACATGGGAGGCTGTGCAATCCAAACCGAAATGCTATGTCAAGATTGTTCCTGTAATAGAGCGAGGCTTGGAAAATAAAGCAGCTTTATATAGCGAGGGTGTTGGGTGCTTGGATTGCTGACCGTACAATATAAACCAACAGGCAGCAGTGCAAGCATTTATTTTACTACTATAGAGTCAAGCCAGATGGTGGATATATAGTGGAAATATGTTCATGCGTACATTTATGTTGAAATACAAGGGGTATATTGAATGGTCGTAGTGTTTACCGGAGCACAAAGCAAGGATATTTCAACCAGGAAATATTAAGGCTATGCAATCAAAATACTTAAGTGCTGTGTTTTTTAGGAATTTGTATTTTACTTTTGTTCAAGTTTTCAGTGGATCCTGAGAGCAGGTATTTGCTACTCCACTGCATTTTTTAACTGCACTGAAAAGTACAGTGGTAGTCTAGGGAAAACATAGTCCAGACTACAACTTTACTCCAAAAATGTTTACTATACAGGTAACTCAATAGGTATATTAAAGTAGTTCTGTGTGATACTTTTGCTTTTACTTAAAGCCCTAGTGCAAAATTAACCAAAGACATTTTAGTTGTTGACTTTAACCTTGAATAAAAACTCTCATTTTGAATGTGTTTGTTGCACTGAAAAACAGCTTTCTTTCTGTGACCGGGCTTGTATTTGCACAAACCTGACTTGTACTTTACCTGCTCTTGCTTGTGTCCATGGAAACGTTGTTCCTTTGGCTCTAATTATCCGCAGTATGGCATAAAACATATCTATCTCAATGAATGAACGTTCGGAATTATTGTTTTTACTTTCTATTTTCACTGAATCATGCAGACGAAGTGCCACTTCCAGAAAGTTACATACTGTTTCTTTATTAAGTAATTATACCCATCCTGTATCTATTCATGACTCCAAAGTGACGTCACACACTCATTGCTACTGCCATCTTGAGGACAAAAGCCTTCTGCTGCATTGTGCGTTATGCCAACAAAAAGTCTCAAAACAAAGGATTATTTCTCTTCTGTCACGTCCCGAAAGACCCCGTTTGTCCAGAAATGTGTTACTGTGGTCAGGAGGGACCAGTGAACTTACAGAGATCACTCAAGACTGAGGCGGAGCTGTTTTTTTCCGGTCATTAGCAGCTAATGCTAATGCTAGTTTTCATATTATTGCGTGGCTAGGCTAATAAACGTTAGCCTACTTGCAGACAGTTTTAAGGAGCCTCATTTCCAACTGCCCAGGTCTTATATTTTAGGATCACACACAAAAAGCTTGAAAGCTTTGAGGGCGTGTCCGGTGGAGAGGGCGTGTGGACAAGGAAGAGCAGATGGAAATGGCCACAAAGGTTTGTCTCTGCTTTTAAGTGTCAAGGACTATCAACCCTTTTTATTTTCTGTTTTTCATGACTATCTAAGCACGAGAGGCAACAGCATTTGTGACGGCTTCAACATGTGACCACAAATAAAACACGTGACTCAAACCCATGGATACTTTTACTTAAGCGCAACACAATAGGACACCTCCTCCATTTTTCTGTGCAATGAATGGTACCAGTGGTGCAATAAAAGTATAATTTATATTACAGTGAAAATATGTTTGACCTTGAGGCGATGGAGAGGTTGAAGACGCTGATCGCGCTGCTGCTAGGATACTAAAAAGTAAACTTCTGACAATTATTCAATACCATTTTCAACACCATTGTGAGGAACAAAATGTATTTTTTTTGGTCTCACTCTTGTTTCCTGACGACAGCTTTCATATACACTCCTCTTTTCAAACTTACTTGCAAGCTTATGATAAATACAACCACGTAAATGCATAAATGATTCATTACACAACTGTCTGATGTGGTGTTCTGCTTGCTGGCCTTGCATACACGTGTCCAAATTCTATTCCCCTCATTTAGGCTGTGATTATGACGATTAGCTATGCACGATAAGGCCCGGAGGTAGCGCGGGTGTCACTGCGACTCAGACCATTTGAGCGGGGTCATTAGACAGGGAGGCAAAGGGGGACGCACCGGTTGTTTGCAGAAGTACCGGGCAGCGACGGGGATATTTCAATGGTAAAGATTCTGGTGTGAAGTGATTCTTGGACAAAAAAACATTAGCGGAAATCTTGGCCAGTCTCCAGTGAGTGATTCTTCGGCTCATGATTAGGGAAATGATAGGCCTTCTTCTGTGGAGGTTGGACTAAATGTGTGCAAGTTATATTTACTTTATCATTATTGTAACTTGGCATGCATTGTAGTTGTAAGTAGTTTGAGAGGGTGATTGTGGCAGTAGTCAATTGCTCCCGAGCTAGAATACTGTTTAAAGGACAGTTGATTATGAACCACGAGGGAAGAACATACTTTAGAATGAACGCCCACTTTGTCCCTTTGCTCACTGTAACACTGAACCACAGCGAAACAACTGTCTGGGATGGATACATTCGGCAGCTTAAGAAATCCCTACTAAAAGACCTCTTTGCAGGAAGCATTAATTTGTACAATCAAATGTAACACACTTCTCAAGTGATCCACGTCGTCCACTGGCGTAAACAAGGACGCATGTGTGACGTGTATTCAGTAATTTAAAACGCCGCTTATCCATGTCCACACTCAAACACTAAACCGGAGTTTTCCAAAATCTTCACTTTGGTCGGAGTTTTCCAAAAGCACCGTTTTCAAGAGCGTAATCCTCCGGTTACGTGTGGACGACAGGTCAAATCTTAGACAAATATATGCGTTTTATCAGATACCCGGCTACGTGTGGACATGGCCTAAGACTCATTGCCAGCTGTTGTTTTCACATGGGTCTCATTCAGCAAAATGCCTTTTAAAATGTAGAGGTAATATCATTCACCTTCTTTGTTTTCCCTTTCTTTTTTTTTTACCCACAAATACCTTCTTCTACAATATATTATATGGAGCAAAGTTTGTTTTTCTAAATTATAAGACAGTCTGGTATTGCCCTTTTTGTGTTCCTGATTAAGCTTATTTACCCACATTCCCCACTGCCAAATAAAATCATCTCATTTAATCTCCTCTGATTGTGAAGCAAGAAACCATTTGAAACTATTCTTGACTAATCTCCTTTTGAGCAATTTCCCATGACCATGATTTCCAAAACGGCATCTTTCCCGATTGTGAACAAAATGAATGTCAACGATTCAGATAATGCCCCGCTCTATCAAGACGAGCTTTTTATTCTTGAAAGTATTTGCATTTTGAACAGCTCATTAAATCAGTCAGAATCGCTACATCAATGCCCAATTACATTACAGAGAATTACCGTTAAACTGCAGTGAAACCATTAAGCCCAAAATAGAATGGGAGGCGAGGGAAGTGTCTTAGATATTTGCAGCAAACTAATGACCCATGCTGCCTCCAATGAGCGTGCCCATTTAGAATCTGTGAAATATCGGGAACTGCGCCTTGGTTCCCTTCAGCAATGCATGCTCGGATATGGTGTGATGGATGACAGCGTTTCATTGGCGATCTATCATGTCATGTCAATACAGCGCAGGAAAATATGTTCATTTTGAAGTGAGACACTGCAGGTAAACTCTCTACTACTTCTTATGTAGTTTACTTACATAAATGGAAAAAAAACATGCATTTAAAGTTTTTTATCTTGTAATTTTTTCATGCCATTTTATTTTTCAAAAAATATATACGTTGAGGGGATGTTTGATATTGTTAGTTTTTGGTTAACTGATGCAGAGCTCTGGCCAAGAAGGAGATCATGGGTTCGATTCCCGGGTCGGACCAACATCACATGATCTCTCTGGGTGGAGTCTGCATGTTCTCTCTGTGTTACCGTGGGTTCTCCGGCTCCCTCCCAACGTCCACAGTGTTTGGAACTACATTGGCATTTAGAGTCTTCAATTGGCGACTCTAAATTGGCCCTAGTGAATTAATTTGAGAGTGAAATCTATATAACTAAAAATCTATAATCTAATAACAAAAATGTTTGGGTTAAGATTGTTTCCAGGTGAAATCTTTTATGCTGAGAGAGCACACTAAGAAAAAACAGAAAATAAAAAATCAAAAGCATGCAAAGAATTGAAGCCAAATAGTAGTATAAATGGGACAATGCTCCCATTCTTCATCTTCCTACTGTCTTGTCCTGAACCCTTGTAGGTTATGAAACATTCATACAGGCAATGTACTCATGGTGTCTTGCCCTTCAACATTTCATCAACGCAAACTTGTAAGAAAGAACAGATTTTCTGCCTGAAAAAGCTGTCCTGAAAACGAACGCATATGAATCCAAGCGCCGTTTCAATTCAATTTGTAACGCCCAAAATCACAACCGCAGTTGCCTCCATGGGCGACAATGAAATGGAGAAGCAAATCAGACAATCTGCTCAGGTATTTAACATATTGATAACGGCCCCAGCATCCCCTGTCCTTACACCCTCCTTCTCGGTGAGGAAAAACTTTAAAAACGTGTTTGAGAGAGCTATGGAGTTGTTAGACAGATTTAAATACCGACTTCCTCCATTCACGGCTAGACTTTAACAACCAGACAAAGATTGAACTAGGACTAAATACTGAATCTGACAAACCTGTTCCAAATCAGGACCGCAACAGAACCACAGTACGTACCAAAGGAGTTCTGTTGTAAAATCCTTCGCTACGTTTGAAACCTAAAATCGAAACACTTACCGTTTTCCATGTTTTGTTCCTGTACCTTCCACCTGCACTAACCAAAGTGAAGCAGCAGCATCCATCGCAGCATAATGACACGGCCAATCTTGACTTTGAAAAAAAAAAAGAGCTATTTTCAAACAGGTTCTCGAAAACCGAAGGCTGCAATCATCCATCACCCGCGGCTGCTTTCGAATGCACACGTGAGGAAAGCTATACCTTATGGATTGATCGCTTGATGGTTTAATGGATTTCAGCAGAGGGGGAGTGACAGCTGGAATATGGGGCGCCTCTCTTACCACTGCGGGCCCCGTACACTTATCCTGGGGGCCCGCCGATCTAATGAAATGGGACCACGAGCTACAGGGACTTCTAAAGTGCGCAACAAAACAAGAGAATGAGACATCTCCTGTAGAAAGAGAACAAGCTTTTGACACATTTTTCTTTTTATATATCGATGTCGGCTGAACAAAGAGACGGGTGTATGGATTTTCTGCTGAATTGGTGAGACAAAATTATATGTAAAAGGTATGTGTAAAAAAAATAAAATAAAATAAATGTTGGTCACATGACAACAAAGAAACAGCAAAACGGAGGATTTATTATTGATTGCCAGTACTTATCTCATGCCAAACATCTTTAAACCTCTTTCATTGTGTTGGAAATGTTTGCTTTCTGGATAACGACATTTGTACACCAATAGATAGATTTTTAAAAATTGATTCTCATGCAAAAATATTGATCCTCAAACTTTCTCAGGAAATAGCTGTTTTAATCAAGTTGTGAAAGCCATGGTATATATTTTAGCTTATTTGCACATATACATACTTTTTAGAGCAATTCAAGCTGGGGCAGAGTGAAGATCAAGCCTCTCTCTCTCTACGCCAAGATCATATTATTTGGTTTTGTTGTCGGATTGCGATACTTGCTACTTGTTAGAGCCATTTTTAAAATTTATTTCATTCTTCTCTTCATTCTCTTTCATTCTTCTCTTCTTCTTCAATTATAAAATCCGTGACAAAAGTCAAAGCGAACCCCAATGATCTGTTATTGCAAGAGACCCAAGATTTCATACTTCCAAGCACGTTTTTTTATCATTTTTTTTTCCCACCCGGAGCCGCAGGGGGAGTTTCTGGTAACCTGAACCTGTTTATCTGAAGTAGAATAAACTTAATTTGTCGTATTACTTATTTACCGGTAATGTGCATGCAGTTAAGTAAAACAGGAACATACTTTTTTGCTAAATGTCTCTTGGTTGTTGGTCAGTATGCCTTTCATTTTATTCTGAACGTTCCCTGACTCAGAGCGCAGACCTCTCCGGGCTGCTCCACATGATAATGAATTACTTACTTCTGAATTAAATTAAGCAAATGGGGCACGCGGTGAGAAGCGGATGTGACCAGCGCTGCACTTTTCCGTATGAAACTGAAAGGGTTTATTTTCCAGTCAGCCGAGCGCCCGCGTAACTTGTCATTTGCAGAACTTAATCTTACGGAGGACAGGCCACGGCTTTCAATTAACTCGTCAAACGGTTGGAGCGGCGCATTCTTCTGGCTGTGGGAATTCGGGCATTCCGTTTCTCGGCGTTGTCACTCAGAAGAGACGATGAATTATGCACAAAATCAGTCTAATTAAACCTATGCTGAGTTTACGTCAAGAATGGAAAGTCTCGGTTCGTACATCATTGCGTATTCTTCCCTCTCCTTCTTCCTCTTCTGCCTACTCTTACCTTGTTTTTAATCAGTACAACCGAGTTTCCGATTGTCCTAAAGTGTCTTGCCCTGCGACACGACACGGCACGGCGACCGCAGCTCAGTCGAGATTAGAACCGGCTAAGCTGCGGTTTGTTTGTCAAAGTCTCAACCTACCGCAACGCTGCTGCCCCGCGCATCCCAATGTAACGGGTTGAATTCAGAGTTAAAATGTACAGTGAAATCCAGATTATTCATTTGCATACAATTTAACAACTCTTGGAATGATGTGCAGTCAAAGCGTTATTAATAAGAGCACCAGACTATTGTATTCAGTCTCTTAATGATGTTGGTATTTATTAATGTGGATCCAACAGTGAGGTTGTAATGGGGAACATAATTTGAGATCATTAAGAAGCGTTTTGGGGGAAGATTCTCATCAGAGGCCAGAGCAGAACCAGCACCGCAACAAAAAGGTAAGAAATAGAGAGTCGAATGTTAAAGCAGTGGAAATTTTAAGATGCTAAATACTAAACTGACTGCAGTGTGATAAATGTATCTAGCAGTAGTGACCCAGCAGTTCATCTGATTTTTACACGTTAATGTGTCTTTAATTTTGTCAGTTACGG
Source organism: Chaenogobius annularis (assembly GCA_015082035.1). Lineage (NCBI taxonomy): Eukaryota > Metazoa > Chordata > Actinopteri > Gobiiformes > Gobiidae > Chaenogobius > Chaenogobius annularis. Next base: position 2,439,601 of record BJKM01000106.1, read on the forward strand.
TCACTTTTTGGCGTTCAAACTCAAGCTCTATTACAAAGCTAGCACACTTTAGTATTGGAAATGTTACAGTTGTTTTTGGATGCAATGCGGCAATACTGTTTTGGTTTTTGTTCATTTATGTTGGTCGCCTATTAAAATTAGTTGGGGTCGGATCCTTGGGCAAGACACGCCCCCCATTTTAATGCATTGATTTACAGGATTTTGTTTTATGGGGGTCTTTCCGTACCTTTTCTCATGGCCTTTGGCAAGACATTCCGGTTCCTTTTATTATTATTTTATCTTTTTGCAAATAAGTTATTTATGGGCAGATGCTTATATTTACCGTCATTGGATTAAAGGTGTAGCTTTTCTGGAGGAGTGTCTGCCTCCTTCTTGTCTCTATGGAGATGTTAAAGCTATTGAGACTAGTGAATAATCAAATAGTTAAGCAACTTTTAAGAGAAAATTGCTAAGTAAAACGTTCACTTTTTTTCTAGCTAGGTGCTATCTCAAACCTATACAGAAATCTTTTGAATCTCTAGCCTACCCATTCTCTCTCGTGTTACAGCTCTGGGGGGAATTCCTCTGCCCTGTTGCCATAGTTTCCACTGTCAGCCAATTAGATTGACCTTGTGTCGTCGGGCAACACACCATACATCGCTCACAGTGGAGAAGAGAAAAGCTCAGAGTCGTGATATGTGGCGCTTTACACCCAAGAGTCAAAATGTGTCAGAGCTTTATTGTACTGTATCTGCCCCAAGCCATCGTCAGCCGCGCTCTAAACCCAGGGTTAGGGAGTGGAGGAATAGCAATAAAAAAGTGCCAGGGGGCGATAATAAAAAAAATAAAGTACAGTCTAAATAAATAAGGTGCACAGATATTAATATAGCCAGGAGTCTGTGGTATAAGCTGGGTTTGTGACATAAAGCCAGGGACCATTTAAATCTGTAAATCCCATTTCTTTGGAACAGACATTGCAGACGAAGATTGAGCGTATCAGGTTTCACTTGATAGGTAGAAATAACTAGACTTTTTTTATGCCCCCAACAGATGACCTTTTGAAATAGTTTTGACAGGGTTTATGATACCTCAGATTTACAATTCAAGTCTAGAGTAATATTGTGATGCTGGGAAAAGTTATTGGAAGAAAATCTGAGTAATAAAAATATGTAACGCGCTCAGTGTCCACACTTTTTAGACTTTGACATCCCTGGGCTGAGGGACACATATGGCCACCGGGCCATAGTTTGGACACCTCTTGGCAAAGCCAAAATGGATGGACGTTATTGCTTTAGTAGCATACAGCATAGAACTAGTTAAAACAATGAACAATTTACATAAACAATGCCAAAATGTTAACTGCAATCACTTCATATAAAGTCATAAAATGTGATCTTGAGTCAACATAATTGCATTTTCTTCTATCAAATTTTCCATTCTGCTGCTCGGTGTTCTTAATCGGAACATCAGGGTCTGTTTGTTTGTTAGGTCTGATGGGATTTGGACTGAATTAGACACGTGCCCCCTGGTCCCTGTAGACCCGCTCAAATCTGCATCAGCCCTGTTCCATGTCAACACGCACACGGCTCGCTGGATAAACAGGACTGGAGTGCACAACACGCTCCGGTGCCAATACCAAACAATACGATGCAGATAAGTTTGGATGAACAAAACATCTCGGAGGAGCTCAAGTATGAAGAGAAATGATAATGTTCAGGTGATGAGGTGGTTGTAAGGGAGGAGGGAGTTTACTGGGGTTGAACAAATATTAACGGAGACATAATATACAAAATTATAAAATCTCCATGGTTATTTTTTCTTAATCTTACCTTCAAAAACATTCGGTGAGTTGTATTGCGTTTAATTCATGCAGTGTAGATTAACATTAATGTTATATACTTATGTGCCCCTCTGTATTCTGATTAGTGATGACTCCACAGTGTGTGGAGAAAAGACTGGAGATTTAAAGACCTAAAGAGAAAAGCGATAGCATTAATAAATTCACCAAACACTAACTTAATAAACTGTGATAAATCACAACAAAACAAGGCTAGCACACGTTAGCGTCAGCCGTTTTCCTATTCTATTTATTTATCAACCTTTATTTAACCTGGAAAGTCCCACTGAGATGTTGCATGTCTTTTTCAGGGGAGTCCTGGCCTCAGAGGGGAGGAGCCTATTGTGCATGTTTTTATTGGTAGGAAGGAACATGTTTGTACTTGTGCCAAAATATAATATTTCCAGTGCAAAGGGGCATGTATCAAACCCAAGTTAAATAAATCCAAGAAAATCGGACAATAATAATATTTAGTCACAACTCGAGTAAACATAAAACCTCTTGCTGAGATTAGCCTTATGATTTAAAAGTATACTTCAGGTACAATTGAGATTTCCTTTATTAAGAAAACATTTGTTATGTTTGGGTCTCGTTAGTTGCTCACCTCTGTCCTCAGGAACCGGAGCCAGGCCCTGAGGATGGAAAAACGCACGCCGCCATTGAACCTCACCCTGCCAAAGAGCGCCAAGAGGACGCGGTCGAGGGACCAGAGCCAGCGAAACATGCCCAGCGCAAAAAGCCTTGCGCCCTCTGTGGTCATTTTCTACGCCACGCACGCACAAAAAGCCACGACTCAAATATTAGCAATAACCAACCTTGTGTTAGTAGCAAAATGTGAAAACTCCGATATCATCCTTAAATCAGGTGCACGCAGTCATACTATCATAGAAGTTGTAAATTACCTCTCCGATTCTCATGGTCACCTTTTAGTCTGATCTTCGCCCTGCATTAAAATGGAGCCCGCTGCCCCGCCCCCGTTATATCTGTTATATAAAACCAGTGCGGCGCTCTGATGTAATTTTAATAATCTACTGATCCATATGCCCCAATCACACCGGCTTAATGCTTCACACACTTTACTTCAGCGTGGTAGAATTGAATTATCCCCGAGATGAGATGATCGAGAATTCTCATTAAGTGACTCCATTAAAACACTGCCATCGGTTTATTGTTCAAGAAAGTGATGAGATGAAAGTAAAGTAAAATAATAGGCACTTCCACGCAAGCCCGGTGTCTGCAATCTTTGTGTTTGGTGATGGGGCGAGCGAGGGTTGTGGCGCATGGCTGAAAGGAGAGAGAGAGAGAGAGAGAGAGAGAGAGAGTCTGGGGAAATGCTGCTTTTTCGACATATACCCTGAGCCAAAATCTGTCTTGTACTGCTAAATCCAAATGTATCTTCTGTCCCGCCGTGGGGTCAGAGAGCTGGTTGGTACCACTTTATATTTACTATATCTTAATTACCCTAATAAAACATGGAAAAAATACTTGATCCATAATAAACAAATGCTGTATTAAGAGTAATTCAGGCTTAGTAACTACTTAATTAACTGCTTAGAATTACAAGTTAGGGTCGGGTATTAATTGTGCTTTATTGAGGCTATTAAAATATAGTTATTTCAAGGTGTTCTCCAATGGGCAATGTCCTTATGTCATTATGCAAGACACCTACTAAAAGGTGAGCGAACTAGCCAAAATGTGTACTCAAGTAAGAGTTACGTTACTTCAGAATAAAATAAGAACTTCTAGTAGAACTTCAAAGTGGCTGTCCATGAAATTACCGTACTTTTTCCATCGGTGTTTTCATTTTGTACAAACAGAGACTGCACTTGACTATAAACCGCTGGAATTGATGTTGTCACGTGAGATATTTACAAAGAAAGACGGTACAGAGAAGGTTTTCAGTTGTTTGTTTTAGAACATAAAACGTCATTAACACCGCATGAACATAGCGCCGCAACACAACATGCCTGGTTAGAAAATAAAACGCGCCTACTGGAAAAGTCATTGATCGCTATCTTCATCTTCCTCTTGCGCACTAAAGCCACTGAAGTAGTCTTCCTTGGTGTCTGAATTGAACAGCCGCAAAAGTCCGTCTCTCTTTTGTTGTCGCTCTCAATGTCACTTTTGTCTCTTGTCCTCCCCTCTTCACCAGTCCTGCCTTTCGAAACCCATTGGTGATGGTGGACTTGTTCACACTGCTCCGTCAGGACCTTGTGCAAAAGTTGCTCTTCGCGTGCGGCCAGTCTTGGTGAATGATTTATCGCCGCTAGTCATCCAAGCCTCCCATTCAACTCGGAGTGCCGCTTTAAATGCACGATTTACGCTAATGTCCAGTGCCTGCAAATATTTCGATGTGCCCCCAGGAATTACAGCTGGAATTGAGTTTGTTCTCTTGATGGATGCCTTCACAGAATCTGTTATACGGGCCCTCATGCTGTCCATAACGAGCAATGCTTTTTTTTTTTCGTGAAAAAATCCTCCCGGTCGCTTGCCCTAGCACTCTGTAAGCCATTCCTTCATTAGGCTTTCTATCATCCACCCTTTCGCGTTGACTTTAACCACGATTCATTTTGGGAGTTTTTCTTTTGGCATTCGCTTAAAAATTGGTGGAAGCTTTTGTCCGGATGCTTTATAACTCAGTGCACAATTGAAATGAGTCAGCGTGACAGCCGATTCACCTTTCCTGTTAACGGTCCTAGTGAGAGGCAAGTCAAATATCAAAGGTACTTCCTCCATGTTTATAATGTCGTCTGGTTCAGTGGAATTCTGGGCAATCTTTGAGTGAATTTGCGGAAGTTTGAACGTTTTTCCTCGTAGTCCGGAGGGAGTTGCTGACACAGTCGTCCGTGCCCTGATGCACAGACCTTTTCGTCTCATAAACCTGAAACACCACGATGGTCCACCTCTGAAATCTTCAATCTTCTTTTCGATTGCGATTGTTTTTGCTTTCAGCCGGATCTGCAGGTTGGAAACACCTCGGCAACATGTGCTCTTTGTGTGTTTGTCGTCTTTTTGCATTGACTAAGTTCTACCCGCTGCCGCCTCCAATGTCGCACCATCGAGTCATTGATACCAAGCTGACCTGCAGTGGCTCTATTTCCTTCTTTGATGGCCATATCGATTGAATTTAACTCAAAAGCTGCATCATATGAATTTCTTTGTGTGTTTACAATGATAAGTGAGTGTGCACGATGCAAAATCAAAAGAAGAAGATACTAGTTCTTCTGCTGTCTCACTTTTGTGTTTAGTGCCACCCGATGGCCATTAGCCAGTAAAAATCTTTAAATTAGACCCACTGTTGTATGTGCTGCAGGGTTCAAAGCATGGGGAAAAAAAATAATGGCTTAAAGTCACTGTATGTAGGAATCTGGTGTCTGAGTGGTTCTCAAACTTTTCAAACAAAGTACTTAAAACATGATTTCGCCTTCCAAGGACCACCAGATCTAAACCAGGTCCAAAACCAGACTATTTTAGGGCTGTGGTACAATTTGAGGAACACCTTTTTTGGGGGGGGGTTGGTTAATTGCACCATGTAAGAGGAGACAAGGTGGGTAGCGCTGCTTAAATTTTTTTTTTTTAAATATGGAAAAAGCTAAAAAAAAAAAAGAAGTAAAGAGTGCGTATCAATAACGAAGTAAAGTTTAGAAAAAAGAAAGCCATAAGACATAACAAGGACCTTTTGCCAATTTCTTCCGTGGAAAAACCGTGACATGCTCCGACACCCCACTCATTAGATCACAGTCTCCTCCGTCCCCTTGGTGCAATCAGTTCCTGCTAAAACTTTTCCACCAGATTTGCTCCACGAGGGCGCGTCGGGAGTCACCTCCAGATGAATTATTGATATGAACTCGGCAATGACCCAGGGCTCCCAAGTTCAGCTCTGCAAATCCGCGACAGCAGTCATTATAAAGACACGGGGAAAAGGGGGGAAAAAAAGAAAACGAGAACGGAGCAAACGAAAAAGAAGCTAGGGGGATCGCCTGTTTCAAAACGTTGTCGGGTGGCAGATGGTAAAGAGCCGCCATTTTGACAACAGGTGTCAGGAAGTGAAATCGTCGGGGGAAAAAGTGTTTAAATTCTGTTGTGCAAATTGCTCAAGTCAAAAAGAAAAAAAAGAGAGAGAAAAAAAACCAAGACAGAGAAAGGGAATGCATAATGTTTCTCCTGCAGGTGATTTCCTGTGAGATTTAACGACTCGAAGCAAAGACGCACTGTTCTGCGGAATCCCAAAGGGCGTCGGCTTATAAAGGAAACAGAACCGGTTGGAAATGAAAGGAAATACTTTGGTAGCAAATCTTTTAAATGTGAAAGCGGGGGAGAAACTTGGCACACTGTACGTTTTGTAGTAAAGTCACTTCTCAATGGGTATAAAATAAACGTACATTATATCGACAATGATGGCTGGTTCGAGTGGCTGTAGCTGTTACTGTGTGTTTGTCCGGTCACTTCATAGGTTGATGTTTCAAGCCCCACTTCGTGTAGCAGAGCGGGGAATTACAAGGACTCACACAATCACTGCCACGGCTTAAAGTGCCTATGACAGGTTTTTACGCTGTTCCAATTTGGACTTTATTTGGTGTATTTATACCTGTTGTACATATAAATGATAGTTTTGTACCAATCAAGTAGGTATTTGTGGAGAAAATGTAGAAAAATCTGTAGACAATTACAGGAAGTGACATCACACTAGGGACACTCATTCCTGTCAAAGTTTATGCATAGTTTACACAAAATAAACTGACTCTCTAAACATGACTAACAAAATAAAGTCGCTCTTCTGTATTCTCATTAGATGAGTTTTTGCCCAGTGGTTGCTGGGGTGTGGGGGTGCCTAGTGTGATGTCATCAATTACAAACAGGAAGTGAAATTATTAAACCTAAAAAATTTGCTATTCTGGGATAATTGTTTTTATAATTTTTCATATAAACATTTTAAATACATAAAACTTAACTGCATTATATGTCAATTAGTCGTCCGACCTGTAGGGGGCACTTTAACCTTTTGGGAGAAGAACGTTGGACTTTTTTGTATTTATTAAATTTGTATCCACCATCTGATAAAAGACTTTTATCAAAACCCAGCAAATGCTCAAACTAGTGTCGGTCAGACCATCCCTCCAGACACCAGCTTTGCTCTGATTCATATTTAACAAAGAAAATTGAGGTGGAACTTAAAATCTGACTTTCCTCTGTGCGGAGCTTGTTTCTGCATATAATTAAATCAGGCATCAGAATAGCAAACCACAGCGGGTCAGCCTCACAAAGAGTCCTGACAGTTGTTTGCGCTCCAAAGGGTTCAGACACAGCTTCAGTTTGGACTGGGGCTCATCTTAGGCAGGCGTTTTAGGGACAAAATAGGCCCCTAGCATAAATTAAACAAAACAAGCACTCAAAAACCAGGCCTGCACTTTTATTTAAGACACATATTATGCATTATTCATATTACTATTGGGCTTTCAACATTCTCTTGCGTGCATTTGCGTTGACGTCTCAAGTGTTAGAACTCTAAATACATTACTCGTACATTGAAAACCAACACATTATGTTCTGTCAGTCAGGCAATCCCTCCTCAGGGTTTGGCGTTAGCATGTTTTTTTAGTTTTGTTTTTTGAGCCCCACAGCAGTTGGGTCTACATTTGGATTAACACGAGGAAATGAATGACAAATACATTGAACATTTCCATTCTGTGATATTAGAGATGTTCTTTGTGTTGAAACTGGTTTATATAATTGTAATCGTGGCTTATTGCAAAAACTCATGAGCGCTTGTGACAGATTTATAATTGGTTAAGAAAGTGGCAATTACAAACGAAAATAACTGCATTTAAAAGGTGGTTGTCAATGTACTATATGCCCACGCGAGTACATAAGTGACCGTCAAGTCTCCTCGATAGTTCTGCCCTCTCTGCTCTACGTTATTGCCTTCTTATTTTAAATGCATTCACACTCGGGCGAATACTGGGCTTCATGTTATGTTTACATGAAAGCATTTAGTCTTGAACAGATCAATAAATACAGCTTTAACTATATCTCCAACAACGTTTCATTACCTTGAAAGTAGCAACAAGATAAAAACATCTCCTGATTTACCGTCTGTAAAAAAAGAACCTGAGTTTGTGTATATAACTACATCCAACTATATAATTGTTTTTCACATTAAAGTGCCTATGACAGGTTTTGATGATTTTCTCATTTTTACTTTATATGCTGTATTTATACCTGTTGTACATATAAATGATAGTTTCACACCAATCGAGCTGGTATTTGTGGAGAAAACGTTGAAAAATCTGGAGAAAATAACAGGAAGTGACAACACACTAGGGACATTTCTCATTTCAGTCCAAGTTTATGCATAAATTACACAAAATAAACTAATATTTTGACTCTCTAAACATGAATTCCACAAAATAAATCTACTCTCATATATTTTTATTTGTCAAAAAAATAAAAAAATAAAGTGTAGTAGATGGGTTATGGCCCAGTGTTTGCTGGGTAATTTCCTAGTGTGATGTCATCAATTATAAACAGGAAGTGAAATTATAAGCCTAAAAAAATGTGCTTTTCTTTGATAACATTTTTATAATTTTCTAGCAAAATTAACAATATATTTTAACTGCATTTTAGTTCAGTGAGTCGTCCAACCTGTAGGGGGCACTTTAAGGTATGGTTTATTATAATATCCTAGGTTAGAAATGCTATTTTTTCTATTCATGGGTTTGAGTAAAGTGATTACTTCCTGGTTTGAAGGATTTCGTGAAGACCTTTCCCCATTCAAAAGATATAATAAATCGATTTGAATTCTGCTATTGCTCAAACCCATGAATAGAAATACTGGATGGACATGTCTTGAGGAAAAAAATAAATAAAAATCTGCACGTCGCCTTCACAATAAAACACTCGAAAATACCAATAGGCCAATGACCCTTTCATATTGAAGTAAACCTTCACTAAGTGCAGCTGTGACTTTGGCTAACAAAAGTACAATGTCTTACCTTAGAGACCCTTCTGCCGCATTCATATTCATTTAAGATAATTAAGCATGTTAGACTTCCATTATCTCAAAACTATTAATTACACCAAACCACTTTCTTCTCCCCAACCTGTTTTTACGCCTCTTCTGAGTGCGTTTAAGCTGATAACACAGACCCATTACCCGACCACCATATCCTATAAGGGATGGTGGAAAATGGAATGGCAACAACTGCACAGAGACCATCATTCAAACTAATTCAAACTTGGGAATCCCGGCCAGCAGCAATGCCAAGATGTGAGTGACTGCATACAATGGCTTCTATCATATTAATTCCTGTTAATTGTCTACAGTTATTAAGAGACAGGGCCCGCGCCGCCTGGATCTAATTGTCTCGGCTTAATTACCATTGGATAGCTTTGTGCAGCCGGGATGGACATGATAAAGGCGAGGCAGGGCTGGGGAATAAGATGCTAGCGGCAATGGCGCTGGAGAAAGTGAAGCAAAGCCGACTCAAAGCCTCTTCAGAAAAGTGGGGAGTGTGTGAATGCAGTCGTGAATGAGAAATACATGTGGAATGGTGTAGTAGATGAGGCCCGGGCTGCTCGTCTTCACAGGTTTTAGACGAAAAGAATGATAAATACAGGCAGCGATGCTTCAAAATCTGCGGTTATAATTGGCTGGGTTCACCCTGGTTATGTGATGTGTTTAAAATGTTTGTTGAAATGTGTCCGTGCAGGCAGCAGAAGCTCAGACGGTCACAGCATACAGTTTTTGTAGAGGCTTTATGCGTTTGATCCTTCCAAAAGCTTCAGCTACAGTTCCCCTGGTGGAGACTAAGAATCATGTTGCTGGTGAGCGCACATGACCCTCTGACCGTCACCAATCACTCGCCAGCAGAGGTGGGCAGTGATCAGTTACATTCAAGGGCGGACTGGCGAAGGGATACCGGAGATTTCCACGCTGGGCCGATGGGTAAGTGGGCCAAGCTGTCGGCCCCCTGTCTTGACCGTGTCGGCACTGACCAGAAACCTGCGGGGACAGGATCTCCCATAGGTCAAATGCCGCGGCATCGGGCTGAATTTGTGAAGTGTGACATGAACTCATCTATCTTTCATTTACCCAAAGGAGTTTTTATTAGCCAAAAGGTAACCTGATTTGCTGCTTGTCTCCATGGAGATTGCTTGGGTTATTTTTAACACATAGCCACAGCAGCAGCCACACTTGTGTCAGTCTGCCTCAGGACAGCTGGCTAAAGGTGTAGTTAGTGAGTACTTTAAGATGCTCATAGAGGCTCCAAGTTCAATAGACATTTGTGCCATTTAAATATTACATTTCTGAACTAATATGCGCAAACTCATGACACCAATTCGACTCTATCCGACTGTTATTGTTAAGCTACAGTTTAAATACTAGTGGTTCTGACTTCTGCGAGTCCAAAGTTTTCCAGATTTGTGTCTCTTTTGAAGTCTTTCGTGTGCATCAGGAGACCCTTTCACCGCCGTCCTCGTCAACATGCTTACCTCAGTTCTTCTGCGCACGTCTCGTATGTTACCACTTCATTTAACCTTCCATTCTGGCTGTGAATAATACACACCGCAGCACACGTTTCTTTGGCGCCTCGGAGTGAGCCGCCAGTACCCACAAAGGCTTTCCATGTTTCCAACTCCAACGGATTTCTCCTGAAAACGCTTGAATTTTTGTGTTATTTTTTTTTTTTGTCATATTTTTTTTTTCCTCCTGCTCTCCAAAATCTCTCTCTTTGCTTCACTTGGCAGTCGAACACGCACCCCTATTAACCCGCTTTCCTGCTGCTCCCCGTGGAAGAGGTGCGCAGGCCTGGGTGCCATTCAAACTGAAGGGAGCATCAAGATAATTAAAGTTTCATTTCCCAGCGTGCAACCTGCTCACGAGTTCTGAATGTGATTTCTTTTTTTTTTCTTTTTTTTTCCCTGTCTTGAAATGCAGCCAGTGTCAGGCGATGATCAGGTCTAGTGCTATTTATGCCACTGCTATTTTCAGGGTAAAGTAAGATGAGGGATTTGAAGAATTGTAGCTCGGGTCTCTCGACGTGGTGGATGTGCCGCGTAATGTAGTGTTCAGACCCAGTCAAAGAAAGTTCAAGTGTAAAACGATGGAGTGACGGCGGTTCAGCGGTTTGAATCCGATGCTAACAAGTGCATATTGTTTTTGTGTCCTTGTGCGAGGCGCTTCAAGTACGAATGAGCATGGAGTGGTGAATTATGGCAGCTTCATTTATTTAATCTTCATGTTGTTGAAGGTTTGATGGAAGGGAAGAAATCATAAACGTAAACGTGAAAATTTTATATATATAGATGTCTCTGGTCGTACGTCACTTCCTGTGCCACCAAAACGTCCCTGCCTTCTTTTGGGTGAAAACAAACAGTGTTAACAGAGAGGCTGGAGATACAAATGAAAGTATTCACTAACTTCTTCCGTCCGTGGCTGCTGTGTCGCCAGTATCAATATTCTGTCGTATTTTGGAGCAAAACGATATAATTTGAACAATTTGTATTTCCCCTGATCTGTTAACACTGTTTGTTTCACCCAAAAGGGGGCGTGGCCGTACTAGCCTGACAGCACCCGTATGACGGAGACATCTATAGTTGGAAAGAAGACTAAGTATTCAAGAAGGACTCAAGAAGCTCTTTTTGAGTGTTTAGTCATCGTCTGGTCTGTGGTTTGTTTACGTTCATTTCTTCCAGCTCCTTTGTGTTTTCAAAGTCTATACTTTTTTTTTTTAACCAAACTTGTTAAAGCCTCCAAACCTTTGTACGCTGTTGCCAAAATAAGATACTTGGGACACACAAAAACTAAGCATTTATGTTATAAAAAGGCTATTGCTGCAACAAGTTCATTGATTAAACACAACTAATCAATTATTGGAATAATGGTACTAAAATGATCGTTAGTTGCAGTACTAAGCCATGTCAGTAGCTTCACATTACATTACATAGTTCGACTTCAGCAAATAGATACAATTATACACAAGTTGTATGTAGAAAAAGCATTACCAGTAACTTTTATTGCTTCTAATTAGACCAAAAGTAGTTTTCTTTGTTTTTTTCCAATAAATTTTTGAAGAAAATCCCAAGTTAATATTATACATTAGACTTTCTTGTAGAATTCTCACTTTTGCATTAATAAACATTTTAAGTCGTAATTGTCTGTCGCCTCAAGCGCAAACATTATTGTTGGCAAGCTTTTTATCGTTAGTCCAGAGGTGGGCCGTGCTCATTATGTGCATGAACCAAATTAGCATTAAAAAGTATTTATTGTTTAGTGTTTATGTATTTATTTATTGAATTTAGTTTGCAGTGTGTCAATGTACATTGATAAACATAGGAATGTAAATGGTAAAATCGGTTAAGGTACACGTTTTGTATGTGCCCTCTACATTTGATTAAATTCGAATTTTCTTTTTATATATATATATATATATATATATATATATATATATATATATATATATATATATATATATATTTATATTTTTTTTGTTGTTGTTGTTTCAGAATTAAAAACAAAAACAAGGCAGGACCAGAGAGAAACTAACTAAAATTCAATTAAATGTATTTTTGTAACGCCCAAAATCACAACAGCGGTTTCCTCGAAGGGCGACAGTGAAAAACAGAATAAACAAAATGTTCATAGGGACTTGGTAATGTCCCAAAAATAAGAATTTAGGAAAGTATGGCATCAACAAAAAAGTAAGTTAAGGCACACAAGGTCTAAAATATATGCCTCATTTAGTTCAGTTTCTGTCAAATTTGTCCACAAATGTTAGTGTTCATTGGCATTCCTTACCTGATGTGACAAACTGCCAAAAAGTTAAAGTGCAATTATAAACATACTTCACTTTCATTTCATTTTTGTGATTCAATTCTACATTGTCTGAACATTAGGAAGAAGCCAAATGTGTAGTATCTGTTGATTCTGTTGTGTCAATTGTGCCATTTCCTTTCCACGCACACCATCACTGTCCATTAGATACTGTACAACTCGCTACAATATTGTTTCATCAAAATGCATTCAAAGGCTATTTTACCTTAAAGTGGCCATTCGACGTACGCTGCGCCGCCCTCCAACGCAATCTGCACCTGATTTTTCTCAAGACTCGGCCGACACTACATCACTCCGGCTGTATTATTTAAATCCAATCACATACCAATTTGACACTCTCTCGCCACTGGGCCGCACCATTAGACCCGAGCTCCAAATTAGCATACAGATTGAAGCCATTTACGCCGTCCCTCTGATTTCTGGTGCTTATGTTTTTCAGGCTGGAGAGCTGCTTTTGAATGTGTGGTGATCAGCTCCGAGATGTAGCTAGCGGGGGAGGCGCGCAGGTAGCCTAGATCGAAGGCTCGGATGGTGCGCGTTTTATCGCCCGCAGTGGCGAGGGCGACGGGGCGGCGCGCGAGACGTGTGTGGCGTGTGTCGGGGGTTCGGCGGTGGTCCGGCGGTGGTCAACGGGGAGCTGTTGTACGAAACCGTGGGCAATGAGTTATAATAAAGCCGATGACGGACGGACGCATGCTGACGTCAGACGGCATTATCGTCGCATTCCCGTAGGCCTGTATTTAATCATATGTACCCTGCTATACTTGTGCCTACACTCTATTCTTTTTTAAAAATCTTTTCTAATTGAAATCAGCAAACCAAAAAAGAAATAAAATAAGAAAATACAATCATATTTTAAGTACATTTGAATGCGTCATTTGGGCTGTCGTCTTTTCCTGACTTTTCATTAGTTGCACAGCGTCATGTGACCCTCTGGGCGACCAAAACGGTTCAAAGTTGTGGCGCGGCGATGCTAATTCACACACGATCCTCTAAAATGGACTTTAAAAGCGATGCTGGAGAGGAAAAGAGAAGGAGGAGGTGAAGAACGCAGTGAGTGTTTGTTCAGTAGCGCTTCGGTTCTGGTTGTGTACGTGTAAAAGTAGTCAGCGTGCCCTTTTTGTACAAATGATAAGATGTTTGGGCAGGACTACCTGTAATAAGCACACGTGTCACTGTTGTCGTTGTTTGTGTGTGTCTCTTTCGTCGTGCTACAAGTCGTGTAGTGTATCCTCAGCTTAAGTCTTAAACCTTTGTGAAAAGTGCACTGTGTGACTTTTCTGCATCTGCTCGTCTTCATTAAGATCTTATTGCCTGAATATTGCGCGGTATGACATTAAACTTAAAAAATACAATGCGTTGACTGAATCCTCTGGTGCTTTTGGAACAGAAACAGTTCTCCACTCTGTGTTTTGAACTACAAAAGGGTTCAAGAAGTTCTAAGAAAGTTGACAGAAAGAATTGCAAAAAAGTGCTAAAAGTGTAGGTGAGAGACACTGTTGCTCCGTCCCCGTCTGGTGGTTATGTGTATTTTCCGCAGAATCATTATGTTTCCAGACGTGAAAAGCAATAGCGTTCATTCTGTCAGTCAAAACGTGAACTGTAACTTTCAGTCAAAGAGCAGAAGAATTGAAACAGGACAGTTTAGACAATACAAGAGCAACTGTCTTGGATTTATTCATTTACAGGTGTTTTAAGTGTGAAAAAAGCACATTAAAACAAGTTTAATGGTGCAGGATTTTTTGCGTTTGGGTAAATAATTAGATCATGGGACAGTGTGTCACTAATGAATAACCAGGAATGTTTTTTGACACTTAAAATACCATATAATAAAGCAAGACAGACATAAATCCAACCTACAATGTGAAAAATACCTGTTGTTTGTCAAAATGTATGGCCGTTAGCTTCCACAGATATTGACATTTCTGCCATTTATGGTCAGTGGAAGACGGAAGAAGAAAAAAATCAATATCAAAATATGCGGTTAGTGCCTGCAACCCCCCCCCGGTGAAAGATTGTGGGTTCAGTAAGTCGTTTCTCATTCTCTGTTTGTGTTCCTCTCTGTAGGTTCTCCCTGGGGACTGTAGTTCAACCCCAGCACCCACAGAAATGCCCAAAGACCCCAGCGTTTTGACAATAAGCTCCAGTCACTGTCAACCAGGGCCGTTTCTACTTAAAAGTGGCCCCCAACCACTATCTCGCATCGGGCTTTTGCTAAACAACGAGAAGCTTCTTGGATTTTTGATTTTATATTTTTATTGTTATTATTTAACATTATTTAATTATTTAATCTTTTCAGTGTTTGTACATACATTTAGCAATATACAGAATTTCCCATCATGATTATATTCAAACTGTTGTACAATTATACAATTTTACCCCCCCCTAAAAAATAAAATAGATAATAATAATACATTAATACAAAGAATAAAAGGAATTAAATGAATAAAATAAATAAAACATATATATATATATATATATATATATATATATATATATATATATATATATATATATATATATATATAATATATATATATATATATATATATATATATATATATATATATATATATATATATATATATAATATAACGTACATTAAAATAAATTGATTAAATAAATTGAATTAAATTATAATAAAAGCAGACATAAACCATAATAATACAGTATTATTAAAAGTGAAAAATACATCATGCATAATACTTTTAACCCAAGATCACTGAAAAGTCCAGAGACAAATATATTCATAGTAGGGTTGTTTATCACTTCATTTAGGTAGTTATGTTTGAATTGATTTCATTCTCTTAACTGTATTTTCTCACAGTCCCAATTCCCAGTTAGAGATGATGGCATCTCGAGGATCTCCAAAGTGGCGTGCTCCTGTCGTAAAAGGGACATAAGTGATAACAAAGCCTGCTCCGACAACATGAGCAGGTGCTATTGTTGATAGTTGACATTACAAGGCATATACTGTACATTTTTATTGCTGTATGCAGTATGTTTTAATATTGGATATGGCTCAGAAAGGCAGAGTTTATGAGAGAAGAATGAAATACGTGCTGCACATTCTCATTTAATACAATAATATCAGGACTGAGATTCTCATAACTCTTTTATTTGGCTACAGCAAACAAGTAAAGGCTATTGTGTGGAGAAACAAGTTCTATTCTGGTTCTTGTTTTGGACAACTGCCCTGCTGGAATATTATCCTTAAAACATAGAATCACATGTACTACTGACCGTGTTTGCAGGTTTTAGCAGCTTTTTGTGCAGAATAAGACGCCGTATTTTGAATGTTTGCAAAGGAAATTATGTAGCTTGAATTAACTCAAGTCACATTTGTAGTTTCAATTCAATTGCAATAAATTATGCTGCCCAAATGTGTACTTACCGTCTGAATAAAACTGCTGTACAAACGCAGCTGTACAAAGTGGTGAAAATAATACCAGAAATGTTGAAAATATATATATATATATCTCTCTATATATATATATATATAAAAATCACACAAACTTGCTTTTCCTTCTTTAAAGAAAATCTTAAATTGCATTATTAGGGTTCACAATTTACCCAATTCAAATGATTAACTCATAAATTTATTTTGTAACTGTTTGTCAAGGTTCAGATTTTATTTTGATTTATTTTCTCATAGCACAAATTCTTTTCTCAGCTCTCCAAAACTGTGTTAATACGCCCAAAGGGAATTAGAATTTTAATTAACTTTGAAATAAAATGCTTTCATTCTTTTAAACAATTTTGGCAAGGCAAGAGTACAAACATAATGATTACTTTGAACTGTATTATTGCATATTAATGGGTACAACACAAATGTTCGCTATGCCTCCGAATTCCCAGTGCATTCATGTGAGCAGAGTTTGGATTGAAAGAGTGAATTCATAATTGCCGTCTCTATTTCAGTGCAGCACTTTGCAGGTTTTGCACAATGTCAATCAATAAACGTGCATGTTTATTCATGCTATTCTTATATTTTCATTTTAATGGAGATACTGTCAATCAATTACCTATGTTTTTCGTTTCTTTGTTTTTTCAGTATTTTTTTTCTGTAATGAAAATGTGACTTTATACATTATAATTATATGAATATGGTTTGAAAACAGGTATTCAAAAGATACATTAATGTTATGTTCATTATTAATTATCAAACTGGGCTCACGTCACAGCAGTGCGTTGGCTAGATAACAGTTTATCTTAAAATAAATACTAACTGGTTGTTTTTATTTAAAGATTGCTTAATTTTAGTATTTTTACGCCTCAAAATTACCATTTGAATTAGCACTGCCCCAAAAACAACTCCCTTTATTAACAAAAAAGTGAAACTCCTCCCCTCATTTGTCTACGTCTTTAGCGTACCTGCTCGCCAATGCCTGCTCTTGTAAGCCTCGGAAGCTAATTAGAACAAAGCCTGGTCAGTACTTGGATGGGAGACCGCTGGAACACCAGGTGCCACAGGGGGACGCTAGAGGAAATATTGTTGTGCCCTTAGGCTAGACACCCACGTTGTCTAGTAAAGCTCTTAATACACTGCAATAATAATAATAATTAATACATAATAATGTCAGTGACTTCCACATGCAGCTACCGTTTCACTGTGAGATGTTTAAGTATTTATACATTCTTCCGTGACTCAGCAAAAAAACGCCACAGAGATGGAATTGGACAGGAAGTGGTGGCACTAACACTGAGCTAGTGCTGTTGTGCAAAGAGGTTTCAAGTGGTGTAGTTTGCTTCCCTTATAATCAAATCGAGTCACAATTAGCCAAGCACAAGGGCTACAACTCTTTAAATATCATAATGTCCTCTGCAAACAACAAAATGCAAAGCTTTCCAAGAAAAGCGTGTCGTCTAGACCTCTACAAACGTGTTCTGAAACGCACGGTTTGTGTTCGTTTAGCAGTTCATAATTCAGTCTTTCCTCAAATGCTCTTGGACCTGTTAAAGATGTGCGCTAAGACCTGCATTTTTGCTATCTGTACCCTTTAGTATGGATCTTCGGCTTGAAATGTTGATATCATGACAAGTATTGATTGTGAAATCCCTTAAAATCCATAATCCTTCATGAATTCCAAACCCTCAACGCGCATCAAAAAGTGTGTCCGAGTGTGTCGAAACGTGCATCCTTTAGCTCTAACATGATCCGCCCTGACATAATACACCTGCTATTTGTCTTCTTATCCTGACACAATGCAATCTCCGTCGACATTACCATATTTCTGATAGGTATTCCCCTTGGACGCTGAACCGCTAACCCCAGCAGCGCAGCATCGGCGCCCCATTCACTCCCCTGCATTGTGCGAGCTTGTTCCTCTTAATTGAATTTGATACCAACTCTATATCATCATGTACAGTGCAGTCACTTTAGCTAACCTTGACATAAAAAAGCGCCACTGGTGATGTCTCCCGGCGGGAACGGCCCCTCCGCTATAGCGTCCCTTCGTCCCCGCGCCGGTAGTATAAAGAATAATGAGGCGAGAGCAGTGTTTTGACATTTCGTCTTTGATTGTGGACAATGGGATCAATAGCTCGTCTGTTTGGGTTGTTCGACGCCCACGAGGGTTGGAGCAAAGTGTTGGAAGATCTTTATTCTGTCAACGGTGGACGGGACGAAATGTGACCATTCTGCGATACTTTGGCGTGATCGTTTCTGAGGCAAAGTAGGTTGTTTTTCCCTTGAAGTGTTTCGCTGAGTAAATGTCAAGTGTAACGCGAGGTGAAAGCAACCTACTTTGTCTGAGAAACTAACAAATCAAAGTATATAAAAACAACAAAAAAAAGACATGATGGATTACATAAATGGATCATTCTGCAAGCTACGTCAGCAAAAAGATGTATTTGTATAGGTCAAATGTATACTTAAAGTGCATAGGAGTAATTATGACTGTGTTTAAAGGGTAGTCTGTGGTAAATATCTATCATACTTAAGTACTTTGTGGAGGAAAGTTGAAAAAAGTACGTGGCACAGAGAGGAAACATACAGTTCACACAAACATAGTCAAGCATGTAAATAGTCCCACATGTTTTGTCCGGCATATGTTAAAAAATGATAATAAATATATAAATACATTGCAGTTTAAATATTCATTTAAAAATATATATATGCATTTATAATTATTGATTTTGTTTGTCAAATCAGATTTGACCTTTCAATACACATTTTGGTTGCTAGGTGACATTTGTGGAATTACCTCCTCTTACATCTGCTCTTGTCCAACCAGGAAGTACAATTATAAACTCCACTAAAATATTTATTTTTTCTCTAAAATCTCATTTTTATTAGAACATAAATCAGCAAAAACAAAACAACAACACCAAAAATGGGAAAATATCTCAATATATGTATGGGGGATATATGTTATATATGATTCCAGAGTTTAGGTTGACATCAAAACATTTAGGTATATAATTTTAAATACACGGCATGTCCAAAAAAAAAGTCACCACAGAAAATAAGGGGCACACGCTGTAATATTTGACAGGACCTTTTAGCCTTTAGCTTTTTTTACAGCACACATTTTCCATTGTATAATTTCAATAAGCTTCTGCAATCTTAAATGATCTATGTCCATTCAGCGTTGCATTCTTTTTAACCAGTGGATCTTGTATTGATGATGGAGAGAGTGACCGCTGCACAAAGCCTTCTCCAGCTCGTCCCAAACACTCTCACTGGGGTTCAGATCTGTAGTAGATTAGTTTCTGCTTCTCCTTTTTAGATGTTTTCTCTGCTCGATGCCAATGATTTGACCCTTCTCAAACACACTGACATCTCATCCATGACCACGGGATTCGTCTTTCCACATGGTCGTTTCAGTTGGGTTTGAATACCGTGTTGCTGCTGAAAGATCATCACCTGCAGCAGTTCTCCAGCAGGAGGCTCGTACCTACTGTATTTGTTTCGTTGAATCCAAGTGGTAATTTATTTGGCCGTGTAGAACTAACTGTGGTTTTTTGACATACACACATATCAAACTATGATGATAAAATTCAGCATTTTTGTCAATTTATTTTAATCAAAGTCTGGCAATAAACTCATTCTGATTCTGATTCAAAATAATCATTAACAAAGAAATAAAAAATTAGACTCTTTTTTTTGTTTTGTTGGGACTCCGATCTTGCAATACGTTTCTTACATTTTCTTATCTGTAAAATTATGTCATTTTACAGTCCCCCATATTTACTATACCTAGAATGTTTCAATGTCCCCTGAAACTGGACAATTCCAGCAAAATGTGCAAATCAAGTGCAATTTCAAAATAGCTTAAATGATATGAACAAAAACCCAAGGCACAGGTAAAAGAGCAACAACAATCAGTCTGGTTTGGTACCGCTGCGTGTTCAGAAATGCTTGTGTGCCATTAGGGACGAACACATTTTTAATCCTATTTATTCAACTGCTGCTCGTGGCTAGTTTCTCCTTTCTATCTTTAACACATGCACATAATTACATCTCCTTTTCCGTGAAATGTTGAGATGTTTGACCCCCGAGCTCCGAATGTTGTTGTATTTGTTTTAAATGCCGACACTGTGGTGCAAAAATCAAGACTTCCTTTCTCCTCCAGCAGATTACGCGGGCAAAATGCTGCTAATATGTCCCACTTAGATGGAGTGTATTTGCACGGCGGAGCTGGGATCAGGCAGATTAGCTGACTTTTATGCCTCTTTTAAGATTACTGCCTGTAGTTGCCTGTAGTTAGTCGGCTTTTTTTTTTTTTTGGTTTAAGTGTGGCTTTTGTATTTGAAAGATTACTCCTGAAGACCACTTGTAAAATTGTTCCGTAGTATATTCGCCCTCCTTCATTTTCCCCCAAGTAGTCATGGCAAATTCAGTTCAAATTCATGCACAGAAGTAGAAACACGGTCCATCAAATTTAGGGTTAAACGTGGACTATTCCTGGAACGCAAACGTGGACTAGACCAAGAAAAACATCGGGACTGAACTGGACTCAAATCGGGACCAAGACGGACTGAACGAGCCAAGAGTTCATTTGCAAAAGATTTTACTGCAGTTAAAATAGAATTCCACTCTTATCCTTGTATGTAGAAGATGGTAACAAACAGAAAAAAAGACGAGACAAAGGGACAAAATTAACTCTTCAAGTGCAAACAAACGCTAAAGCTCAAAACGCTCGGGTCCACCTTGTGATGCCATTAAGTTTTTTTATTAATTTATTTTTTTTATAACCCATACACATTCACTACACAGAAGTTACAATTGCGTTTGCTAATTTTCTGAAATCAGTGCGCGGCTTCTGTTAGCTACCATGGCGTTCACATGCTTTGAAATGCGGTTTAAATTGCTTTCATTTCTTAAATTCATTTCTACGTGACGAATATTTTAAACTATAAAGCTAAGGAATAAAACAAAAAAATATTGCTAGAGATTGCTAGAGAATTACAATTAGACTTTTTCCTTATAAATGCCTTGACAAACTTTGAGGACAAAATAATACTGTTATATTCAAAATAATTAAGATATAAAAGTGATAAAAAGCAATAGTTCGTGGCCTGCCGACTCGGTTGTTATTGTGAGATTTTTGACAATAACATTTCGGTAACGTTATGTCCCTATGCAAAAGTAGCCCAAGAGGCTCATTAATAATATTGTACCAATAATAACATACAACAAAAGTGAATTGCACAGAGACACTTGCAAGTCCTTTTCGCCAAGGTATTTCTCAAGTGTTTACATAAGTATAACCCTGTCTAATCACCCTGCTCCTTGCGTTTAACACTAGCAGCTCTCACAATAACTACTTCAATATTGGAAATGGCGGTCGCGGCGAGGACCTTCACAAGTGGCGAGCTAATTAGTCATAGCACCTCATTTTATGGTTGGAACACAGTCAGATAGGAGCGTGTCAAGTGGAACTGAAATGGAGAATTGCCCATTAAACGTGAATGGAGTGTGGCCACAACACGAGTAATTCAACGCATAATCGCGGCACGGACGCGGGCGGCTTTTTCATGTCAATTACAATCCGGAGCACGGGTTTGAAGTGCAAAACCAAGATGGGCGAACAGAGAAGAAAGCATTTGTGTTGTGGCTAACCACTGAGCAGGAATATTTTTGTTATCTATTCTTCCTCTTCGATTCACCAATGGTACTGGTTTAGCTTTCAAGGGGAAAGCTAAACTAGTTATCAATTTTGACATTTTGAGATTGACAACAGTTGGCATTCCTTTTTTGGCTTTATTGTTTTAATGCAGCACAGCCTCAAACTCAAAATGCAGAGGTTGCATATGGACCATTAAAAACACAGATAAAACTCATGTGTGGCCGAACCTGCCCGAACAATGGATTTGAGACCGCTGGAACACCAGGGGTCCCAGTGGGTTTTGTCCTGAGGCAGGACACTTCGCCTAGTCTGAATCTAGTGTGTTTGAGTGATTGAGGTGGTCGGAGGGGCTGATGGTGCAGTTTGGCAGCCTCACTCAGTCTGCCCAGGGCAGCTGCGTCTCGTATGGTAGCTTGCCACCACCAGGTGAGGAGTGAATGATTAATGCAAAGTGAAGTATCACATTGTTATTAACCATTCAATCTGCCCCCGATGGCGAAACAGCAGGTTCGACTCGCGGTCTGGACTGGGACTTTCTGTGTGGAGTTTGCATGTTTCTCCCCATGTCTTGGTGGGTTTCCTCCGGGTGCTCCGGTTTCCCCCATCAACCCAAAACATGCACTATGTAACATCCTCCAGCCACAGTAGCACTGACCGAGCCTAGCACAAAGATCTGGAGATGTGCCCCTGAGCGCTGCACTGTGGCGCCTGAGGAGATGCCCCAGCGTTATTGAAGGATGGGTCAAATGCAGAGGACAAATCTCCCTACCAGGAAAATAAAGTATACCTTAATCTTAACCTTAATCTAAAACACTGTTATAAACCCTTACATACACTATAAATCCTTGCACCCATGATTATAAATCATTAAAAACACTGTCAAATCTGACATGCAGCAGAGCAGGTTTAATTAGGCTGCATATCTCCAGTTGTTGGTGGGTTAGCCGCTGGTGAATCCTCTCACAATGTAAAGTGCTGATGCTGCAGCTCAGGCCCATCTTATCCACTGTGCCCTCAATCTCTCCTGATCAAGAATCTCTGTGAAACCTGCAAACTTCTGCACTTTCCCAAAGCCCACAGGCGAGAGGTGGAGCCCAGGACGGACCAAGGAAACGGCAGAGAAAATGCCAACAGTGAAGGGCAAAAAATACACCTATTAAGTGAATCAGGACTATGAGTATTTCAAAACATTTAGCAAATCAGCCACGTATAAGAATAAGAATATAAGAATATGTAGAGCTGGGCGATATCGCACAAAAATGTATACTACTTCTTCTTATTTGTATCGAGAAAAAACATTGATATTGTTTTAATCAGTCTTCAAATGATTGGGGGAAGACGAGTACTCAGAGGAACACAGAAAGAACCTCACAAACTCAACTTGCGACCTTCTTTTTGTTGAGCCGATTGCAAGATTTCCAACATTTCGCCAATATCTTTTATACAGTCAAAATGGCTTTCCTCCTTGTTTGCCTCGACTCATTGACCATCTTCGTCCTTGAGAAGTCTTTGGTCCATTTAGCGCGGTCAGGAGCACCGCAGGAGCCATTCAAAGCCAATCGAGTTTCCAGCCAAGACTTGGGTCGTGTCCGGCTCCCAGCTCAATCTCTGCGGCTATTTTTATCCCCGGGACTGACGGATCAAGTGGCACTGATCACGGTACACCTGGCTCAGTGCAGAGAGGAAAACTCCAGACCCATACATCAATGTGTCAGCCGGCGGGACGGTCCGGAGGGGGGGAGGGGTGGTCCGGAGGGGATGAGAGCTCGGGGTGCACGGAGGTCAGGTCAGGACTATACAGCGAAAGAAGCACACAGAAGGAGTAAGGGACCAGGACTGTGCCAGGAAAATGGTACGGGATTGTGGGTCAAGGGTGGTGTGCGAGTGGTCAGTAAATGTTTAAACCATGAAATAAGTTGAGCTCTTTTAGTTCTTATTTATTGAGTTCATAACAAAGCAAAGGCAAATTATTTATGAACTATTTATAAGCAGCAACTGGAAGGTAGACTGTTTGAATCTCACCTGACCTATAATGCATTCTTCCTTTAGGGTTAGGCGATTGGGCGAAATGACAAAAAAAAGTTATCAACCCCCCCTTCATTTTCACCGATCACGATTTTTGATTTTATTTTGTTGCTTTCAATATTAAAGTGCCTCTGATAGGTCGGACGACTCATTGAACTAAAATGCAGTCAAGTTGTATATATTTAAAATGTTGCAAAAAAAATATGAAAACATTATCACAGTAAAGCACATTTTTTATGCTTATAATTTCACTTCCTGTTTGTAATTGATGACATCACGCTAGGAAATTACCCAGCAAACACTGGGCCAAAACTCATCAAAAATTATTTGACAAATGAGAGCGACTTTATTTTTTTTAATTATGTTTACGATGTTAAAGAAAAAAAACATTTATTTTGTCTAATTTATTCCTAAACTTTGTCTGGAATGAGTGTACCGAGTGTGATGTCACTTCCTGTCATTTTCTACAGCTTTTTCAACGCTTTCTCCACAAATAACTGCTTGATTGGTGTAAAACTATAATTTATATGTACAACAGGGATAAATACATCAAATAAAGTCAAAATTAGGAAATCTTTCAGACTTTTAATAATGTCATGTAACACAAACATTGTCAAATTTCATCCTCAAGTCTGAACTCTGCTCCAAAACACGATTGGCTGAGGACCTCCCCAAAGACCCAAGCCCAATTAATCATTGACGATCAGAAATGACAGCATTTCGATTAATTACTCATTCTTTTTCTCGCACATGCACAACTTTAGAAAAAGACGGCAAAGTACAGGTCGAAGCGCGGCCAATACGCTCTCATACCAAAACATAACATAGAGGCATATCAGACTGTTCCTTCTGAGTTTGCCATCGACAATATGATTTAAACTTAGATGCAGACAGTGCACTTTTTAAGTAAAGCAAGTGCGCAAAGGTTTTGACAATAAGTGTAACTAAGGTCGTCCTCTGATCCAAAGGTCGTTGGTTCTAATCCTACTCTTGACATTAACATCTATGTTCAAGTGGTCTGATCCACTGGCTGACACTGCAATTCCAGCCCCCTCAGGTGAAGACGGCCGTTGTGTCCTTGGGCAAGACTCGCCCCCAGTGTCTGCGTAAGTGGTTCCTTTATGTAAAGCGCTTTGAGTTCCTTGAAGGTGACCATTTTACCATTATGAAAGTATGTTCTATGTAGGAAACACCAAATGTACTCTTGCTACCTTTCCAAATCACAACAGAACCAGATAGAATCAAGTTTCAGGCCACTTTTCGGTTTGCACAGCAGTTCCACGGAGCTTCCAAATGTGATGTTTCGGGTCAAAGCCGTTCTTCAAGCATGAACGGTTTTGGATGCACTAATACAGTCCGAGTGACCATGTGATCAAAAGTCATCGATAGAATAAGTTTGCAATTTAATTTAAATACAACTGTGGAATGAATGTCAAGGTTCACTGCAATAATCGAGAAACAGAATCGCAAAAGCAACAGCCAACCCGGCACGCTGGCTCAACGGCCTTGGTTGTGCGTTTCTACATTTTACCGTCTCTAAACCTTGACTGGAACAACTAAAATATGTGTAAAGACAACCACAAAAAGCTTCAAATCTAAGATGGAATTACTACTACACAAAGGCTAACAAAAACTGGCTCAAATGAGAAGTGGAAGCACCACCAGAACCATCCCATGTCCTGTCAGTGTAATCCCTCATAGTCTGAATCTTTTTCTGAGGTCCCATGTCATCATTTTTTTGTATCTATTGCTTCATATTCCACAGACACATCAGCCGTGTTATCGGACAGGAACCAAGTCTGCATGTCACAAAAGTCGGTGACACCAAAGCGCATTTCTCACCTCCCTCTCCGCCTGTACACGTCCACCGCAAACTCTCCCGTACTTGGCGACGACCGGCTACTCTTATATTTACCGAGTCTTTTTCTTTCCTCTCCTTTCTATTGAAGTCTGGAGAGCAGCGACATGTCAGGGGACCACCAAACACCTCCAGTGCGGAGATCACGCAGGAACATGCGGCTCCTGCAGACGGTGTCCGGGGGCATCAGATGTTTGCGGCGATGGCGGTGACATGGAGAGGGCATGAGGCTGGCAGATGGGAAAACCTTTGAGCTGGTCCCAAGCTGTGTTGGAGGAGGAGAAAGAAAGGGTGTCGGCTCTAATTGGGTCACAGGTGGCTAGACACTTTTGGATGGTACAAATGTCGAGGTGGACAGGGCGAGACGGAGCAGCCGGTTGGGCAGAAGGTGGCTTGTTAAGTGCATTGGCTGGCAAGTAGTGGCCATGACTGAGTGCGTTTAGTTTGGCGCAGGAGAGGACAAGGTATACAAGGATATGGAAGTGTTGAATGGCCGCACTAATCCCAATCTTCTCACTTACGGTATCGTCACGATGTGCGTTTCACGGGACAGTGTTTCTTGCGATGTTGTGCAGAGGCTGACAGGATTGTAGATATGATACGATTCCCTTCACAAGCCTTTGGTGAGGATCATTACTGTCAACGAATTAAGATCGAAAAGTGCTTAAGAGTTTTTTCTTCATGTTTGCTGCACTAAAATGGAGCAAAGGATCACGGCCTGTGTAGTTCCGTCTGTGTTTTTAGCTTTTGCTGCAACAGAACAAGGCATTTAAGCTTGTATTTTGATCAATTGTGACAGTTGCGGGACTTTTGACAATATGATGTCACACAATTGCGTGTGTTTAACAATTGTTTAACTGTAATATCTACAATAGCCTTGACACAGCATGAACAAAGACTTCATTTTAATGTAACCTAGTCGTTCCACTACACTGGACAAACATTATGACTAGGTTTATTTTCTGTGTGTGTGGCTAATTTCAAGTGAAAAAATAAATGCATATTTTTCTTATTTTAAGGAAAGCAAGATGAGATGTTTTATGCTTGTGGCAAAACATCTTAAAATCAAGATAAATACTACTTAATTTAAGCACTTACTCACTGTTTTATTTGATTTCGGATTGTATTTTTTCCCCCGTGTGCATTACTTTATATTATAATTCATGTATTTATTGCGACAGGGACGGTGCACAAGACACAGTAACCTTAACAGGAGAGCTGCATTGTACCAGGCTGTAGCTCAAGCGCTAATTTCCCCCTGTCGTCCCTGGCCAGGCTTATTAAGTCCCACTACATTTAGCACTGGAAGAAAAGCAGCTCCACTAGCAGGATATTTTTGCTCAGAAGATATACTGTTGTTATTATTGTATCCCAGTTAAAATGGTTTCCCGTCATCTTCAACTTTAACTCCAATTTGTATTTAGTGATCGAGTGCTTCGTGCGTGTCTGAGCAACAATACACACGCACACTGCTCTGTACTTACTTAATACTCCAATTTTTTAAAATTGTTTTGGTCTTAAAAGGTATCCACTTCTTACTACCGTGCACTTTTATTGCTTTATTGCTTTTTGTAATCCTTTTTTTTTTAACCGTGATTGAGATTAAAATGTCCTGGCTAAGCAGCAGCAGCAGCACAAAGGCACAACAATGACACACAACATTTATTCTCGCACAATCAATCAGCTTATTACAGTGGCGGTCTTAATTAAAGCATTTGCAGAAGGACGACTTTGTTTCAAGTTCATGACGGAGGGAGTGAAAAAGTGCTGCTATAGAGGCGTGTCCGTTCACTTTAGATGCGTGTTGTGATTTTAAAATGTCCAAAATGCTAAATAATGATCTGTGTGTGTCATATATTATAACGGTACTGCAGGCAAAATCATAATACAGTATATCTTCTTTTTATTAGAAGTATCAATCAGTGCTGCTCGACGTTCGCTCACGTTCATGGTTTGAGGTGTTTTTTTTTTTTTTTTTTTTTTTTTTTTTTTTTTGTGTCTGACTTTCTTTTTCTGCGCAGCCCCAGTGCAGAGGCCAGTGCTGTTGTTAATATACCCACTCAAGCACACACTCACACACACTCGCACGCACGCACACACACACACGCACACACACACGCACCCACACACAGTATAAAATAATCTATAATGAGTATATCGCATTAGCTGATGTGTCTTTCTCTGTTTTCTTTTTCTCTTCCATGTCACACCGTCTGCGGGACTCCATTTTGGATCTCCAATTAAAGGTGAGTAACGATTACACTTTTGACACCAACCACCGCGAAACGGTTGTCGATGAGCAACGCTGACGATCGCATTGTTTTGGCGTGAATTTCACTAAGTTTTTTCTTTTTTCTTTTTTATTCAACATTTCCCAAGATGTTTTTGTGCATGGTTGTCGTGCGTTGCTATGTTGACGGACTGGTTTTGTCGTGTAATGAGATGGTGAATTTATTTATCATAACAATGTAGAGTTAAAGTGCCTCTGACAGTTCGGATGACTCGTTGAACTAAAATGCTAAATATATAAAGATAAATATATTTTTAATTTGGCTAAAAACGTTTTAAAAAATAATAAAATCCCAGAATAGTTCATTTTTTTCACTTCCTGTTTGTAATTGATGACATCACACTAGGAAATTACCCAGAAAACACTGGGTCAAAACTCATTTAATGTCACAATTTTTTTTTTATTTGACAAATAAAAATAAATGAGAGCGACTTTATTTTGTTGAATTCATGTTTAGAGAGTTAAAAAAGTTGTTTGTTTGTGTAAATTATGCATAAACTTTGACAGTGTGCCTAGTGTGATGTCACTTCCTGTCATTTTCTGCAGATATTTCAACCTTTTCACCACAAATACCTGCTCGATTGGTGTAAAACTATCATTTATATGTACAACAGGTTCAAATACACCAATAAAGTCAAAATTAGAAAATCGTAAAAACCTGTCATAGGCACTTTAACAGCCAGTTTTTTTTTTAATACTTTCTAAATATAATGTGGCTACTCCAGCTTTTAGTGTTGCAAAAGTCAATTGTTTTCCTATGTTGTATTTTGCCGTGGACTTGTCAAAACAAAAGCTTCAAAAGGAAAATATAGGATACAATATAGTCTGTAGCAGGTCTTTAAGTTTACTGCACATAAGAACCATAATTATGAATATGAATGTTAACCTGCTTGACTAGTTTATTTGGTTATTTCTGACTAGTTTCAGTGTTCTCTTTTGAGTGAGAAGCAAAGTTAGAGGAGAGATCCGCAATCCCGCTTTCAGTAAGAGCAATCCGATTCACAACTTTGGCCTCGCTATTTATTTGAGTTATACATATATGTTTTAAATTATAAGTATTGAGCAGGGGGAACAAGGATCTGTGAGTGCGAGGAATGAGTTAGAAAAGAGTAAATGGCTCATTGTCTTTTTTCACAATTTTGAAAATTAAGTACATTTCACAAACTAGGAAAGTGCTTCGGCGCCAAGGTGCTAAATAAAATATGTAATAATAATAATATTAATAATAAAAAGTATATACCTGTCCTAAATATGCTAAAATAAAATAAGGGCATCTAAAATAAATAGTGATTCAAATATAATATATGTACAACGACAGGATCAGAACAAGAGCAATAGTGCAAAACGGAGGGAGCCAGAATCTTTCTTAATAAACTACTATTTGCATATTACGAATTAAGCTTATCATATTTAATCAAGGCTAATCAAAGCCCATTTATTATATTATCGATGTAATGCCGTTTTGTGGAACATTCTGGTCAAAGCAAGAAACCTTCCACCAGAGAAGCAACGTAGAGCACCTTTACATAAATCTGGTCCAAACTGCTCAAAATAAAATTTAATCCAGGTTATTTTCCCCATGTCCTTGCACTGTATTTACAGTGCATTGTTAACCATGCCCACTCCTTCACTGTCCCTCCCAGAATTCCCCGCAGTGCTGTGCTGAGGTCACATTATCTACTCACCTTCTAGTTCACCTGTGATGCTTCGTCCAATAGCGCTTTATCAAACCTCCCCCAGGGGCCCGCTTTGTCCCCTCTGTTGTTCTTCGCCGTGATGTATTGGCCTAATAATGCGGCTCACCAACTTAAAACACATTTTATACGTTCTCCGCCGTCGGTTCAGCCCCAGGTGGATCTGCTTTGTAGCGAGTGCATTACTTATTATTGAAAGTGTCGACAGCGTGTACCATGGGGGGGGGGGCTGCCGCTTTACGCCGCCGGACAACATTTTTCGCTATTAAAAGTATTTGCCACTGTTTGACGTGGCATATTGGATTCTGATCTTGAAATACAATGCAGTGTCCCGCTGGGTGGAAGTTTTAAATAGTCGTTTTACAGTTTTTTTCTGACGCTTGTGTGAGAGCGGGAGCATATTAGAGGGTAGAGAAGCTGGCTAGCAAAATGAACAAAGAAATGTTTTGATTAATGTTGTTGAACATTGTTTGATATTGTAGAGAGTGTGATTAGTGCTGGATATTGTTCTTTCACGTGTGAAAGAGAGGTTTTGCAGGTCTTTCCTTCCCGCTGCTGTCAGACTGGACAATCAACGCTACTAACACTTCTAGTCCTGTACATGTGTCCTCCAGCTGTGATCGTGTGCAATACTGTAACATAATGTGCAATACTGTAACATAACACGAATCATCTCTAGTGCAATTCTTACTGAAGTCACTTGACCTTTACCTGCGCTACACAGCCATGGCCACTTTTTGTACAGAAGAGGTTATATTTTTGCTCTAAAGTGTGTTATATTTAGATATTGCAACACTTACAACTAATACATACTAAGTCATACTTTTTATTTATTATTATTTTTTTTTTAATTCATATCATAAAAATGTTACCAAAACAACACAAAACAGGACCAGAGAGAGAACAGACAAAATAAAATCAAATTAAAACTTAGGCACACAAACTCCCAAACAAGCGTCCCAATTAGTCCAATTTTCTATTAAATCCAAATGTTCAAAGGTCCAAAACATACTTTTTAAGGGTATAATTCTATACAAGATTTCTTAAAAAGGAGGCACAACACTTTATGGGGTATTAATTGATAACACATTGCATACAAACAGTAGATCACCAAGTTACCTTTTTGTTGGTTTGAAAATGCTATTTTCAACTAAAACATGTCATAATAAAAAAATAAAATTGTAAATCTAGTGATTTTGATGAATTTTGCAGATTTTTGGTTAACAATAGCAATTTGAATCACTTTCTTATTTTTCTATTATTTTTTTGTCACCATGAATGTGGTTATAATAACACCTTAAACCATATGAAAAGTACTTTATACATTTACTTAAGTACAGAGCTTTTACTTTTGTTAATTTCACCACTCAATGTAACGTTCAGTTGAGCGAAATAATAAAAAAAACCTTGAAGAACACATTTCCGCTTCATATTCGCCAAACGGTGCTATTATTACTTGACGTCGCCGTAGCGATCTCGAAGCTTTTTGCTGCAGTGGGACTTTGGCTCATAGAGACTCTTTGATGAATGCCTTGACACATCTGTGACCATTATTTTAGAGCACTTCAGCAAAATCAATAGTGTTTCCTCGGAGCTGCCCGGGGCAATGATATCCGTGCATGCTTTATTTACCTCTTTATGCGCCGCCATCTCGGGCTCCATGCCGCATCGACTAATGAATGAACTGCTGTGCCAAAACATCGGATCCTTATAACCTCCAAATGCCACTCCGACTGCCCCATTCTTATGCCGTTCACCTCGGCCTCATCAATAATAGGTGAGGGCTGAGCTCTGGAGCAGGCCAGCCCCATCAGAGGGTGCACTGGAGGGGCTAGAGCGGAGACACGGGCCTTGCGTACGGTTGGGTCTACGGTTCTAATGAGGCAGATGTCAGTTGGCCCTAAAGAGAGTTTAGGGTCATCTCTGTAATTGGGACGCGGTGCTTGAATTTACATTAAAGTTGATCATTCTCAGATGGATAGACGGATGGATTTGCTTCAGTGTAACGTGTCGGGGTTCACAATAGCGTCGCGTTCACGTCCTTGAATTTGACCGTGTCTTGGTGTCAGATAGTTGGCAGGGACCTACAGTATGTAACTCTTTGGCAGATTCGCTGTTTTTGGCGTGAAGTCCTTTCAGCCGACAACAATCGCATCTTTGGAGTTGAATAATGGCACCACTTCCAGAGGCTATTGACAACAAAATAAATATTGACTTGTGTTTATTGATACTGACAGAGATGATGTTGAATGTTGTGTTTTTGTTTCATGTGGATAGTCCCAGTAATTACAGCGACGTGAACCATAAACCAGGTCAACAGATCTGCAATCTGAAATTCTACTCTACACATTCTACTGACCTTTCTCCAGATCAGTTTTAAACTCTAATATATAATATAATATGATGACTATATTTAGCTGCAGACGGGTCAGAATTCTTCAAGAAACTGTCAGATTGCAGTTGTTTTGACCTGGTTTATTTCTAATATCTGTAATTATTGGGTTTATGAAACAAAAACTGTCACAAAGTTCAATTGTAAATGATATATTCTTAAATTATGTCATATAAAAATAATACTTGATTTGATAAACAAAGAGTGATCAAGGTCTAAAGCTAGATGTTACATATTCATATTGATTTAAAACGTCAAATGTGTTTTTATGCCACCGCCGCCATTGGCTCTGTTTCATCAGAAGAGCCTTTTTCAGGTTGAATATTAAAAGGCTTTGAAACTCCCCAATCCAGGGGTTCTTAACCTTTTTGTCTTTGGGACACAACACGCACAAAAAACCTGGGGCCCAATCACATATTAAAAGTGTAATATGACGTTGATTGTGCCGCCCTCTGGTGCGCCTAAGGGCCCCGGCTGTAGTGGTTACGAAGTAGTGCTCTAAACTAAATCTGGATATCACACTTGATCCCCTCAAACCCTTCATCTTTCCCCTCCTCCCTTTATTAGCCTGCCCCTCTGACCCGCCGTGCTGTCCATCACTGGCATGTTCTCCTCCCTCCTGCTCCGCGCTGAAAGGCTTAGTAGGAGGTTATTACAGCTCTCTGACATGTGGGCAGCCCTTACCAGCCGGGCGCTCCCCTCCATCGCTCGGGTGTTCTGGGGCACTCTCTCTGCCACCAACTCGGCTGCCAATCACCGGCTGCAGACTCGTGTCCTGCCAGGGCACGTGTGGCAGAGAGTCAGGGGGCTGGCACGCGCCGAGGCAGCCTGTCCGCTCCAATCAAGCCTCCTGTTACCATGTAGGGCGGGTGAGGAGAGAGGGACAAGTGTAGGAAGGAAGGGAGTAGACTGAGAGAGTGGGGGAGAGGGAGGGAAGGTGAGAGAGGTGGAGGGAGCAAGAGTTATTCTCTGTTCTGTTAAACAAAAGTAAAAAAGAGGCAGCGAGAAGAGAAAAGAAAAGGAAAGGGGGAGGGGAAAGAGACGGTGGAAGAGAGGGGGGAGAAAGTAGGAGAGAGGAAGATGAGAAAGAGAAGGTGAAAGAAGGAGCAGAGAGAAGGAGTGAGAGGTAGATGAGCGAGGGAGGAAGTAGAGATGAGGTGAAAGAAGGGATAAGAACTAGAGAGAGGAGGGAGATCAAGAGATGGAGGAGAGAAAAGGGGGAGGGGATGGAGAGGGAAGGCTACAGAACGGGAAGAGAGAAGGAGGATGATACGTGCTAGAAAAAGAAAAGAGAGGCGGGTGGGAGAGAGAAGATTAAAGGGAAGGGAAGAGATAAAAGGGGACGGAGAGATCAGGTGAAAGAGAGAGAAAGATGAGAGCGTGAGAGAAGAGAGTGCAACGGAGGGTGAAGAGAAAAGGGGAAGGAGGTAGAGGGAGAGAATGTGAAAGAGTGGGAGAAGGGGGAGTCAGGGAAGAGCAGGGGAGAGAAAGTAGAAGAGAGAGACAAGGAATACTGTGCAAGAGAAAGAGAGCTGGACCTGAGAGCTGGACCTGAGAGCAAGTGTAAGAATAGATATCGTTTTAGCATAAAGAGAAGGAGAAAGGAGGAGGAGCGAGAAGGAGGGCTGGATGATGGAGAGAGGGAGAACAAAAAAGAGATAAAGAGAAGGAGAGATAATGAGAGGAGAGAGAGAGAGAGAGAAGGAGAGAGGGACCAAAAGAGAAGGAAAGAGGAAGGAGAAAAGGCTGCATGATGGAGAGAAGCAACGAGTCAAGGAGAGAGGGAGGGCAAAAAAGACAAAACACAAGAGAAGGAGACATAATGAGAGGAGGGAGAGAGAAGGAGAAAGAGGAAAAAGCGAGCGAGAGAGACATAAGACAAATGACAGAGAGAAGGAGGGCTGTGAAGGAGAGAGGGAGGGACATAAAGAGAAGGAGAAAGAGAGGAACTATAGACAAAGGAGGGAGAGAGCAGAGAGAATGAAGAAAAAAGGAAAGGGATGAGAGGAGGTGGTAGAGAAGTGACTTGGAGAGAGAGAAAGAGGGAGGAAGAGAGAAAGAGGAACAGTCTTTCGCCGAATGATCAGAGGTTCTGTTTCTGCCCTTTCCGCACTTTTCCGGGACAGGGCACGGAGACGACCTGTCACCATTTTGTCCTCATGAGCGGTAAAGGGACGGCTCAAAGTGGCACCTGGAAATGGGTCTAATTGGGTGATGGGCGAGGGACGCAACGAGGGAGGGAAAGGAAACCCACGTTATTGTCTTTAAAATGAGAAATTAAAAAGATAGAGGTTTGGATTAATTACAGTCTTTATTGTCCGTGCCATTTTATTTTGTTTGCATCATTTTCGAATAAAACAAACACACAATACATACATAAATAAAAAAATAAAAATTGTTATGGGTCCCAATGCATTGTCTTTATTAGTGTGAATGAACATTAGGAACTGCAATGAGATGGATGAATTTAAATTTAAATTTAGATTAAATTTAGATTAAATTTAGATTAAATTTAGATTAAATTAAATTAAATTAAATATATTTAACATTTTATTTCATGGACAGTGCATAGTAATAAATATGTATCTGTTGAATTCACTTAAAAATGTTGGAAAAACATATAATTTCAGACCCAAAATGATTTTTAAAAAACGATCCACTTCCACTATTCCACCGTGCCGCTATAATTCTATGTTATAACTCATAAATCATTACTTCAATGTTCTCTTTTTGCAATGTTTTCACAGTCACAGTCAGTATTCCACAAAAATAAATATCTCTTTGAAAATCCGGTACTGTTTTGTTATTGTTAAATTAGTGCTGCCAATGAATGTATTCATTCATTTTGGGCGTGATAAAATGTGTGACATGCTTTTCAATATTGCACTTTTCTCGTTTTATTATTTCGGTGTGTCAAAATTGACCCTTTAGTAGTTTGTAAACAGATATATTCTGAATTTCCAACTGAAGGCGTCTGGAGGCAAAAGGGAAATGGAACATAATGTGATTTCAATTGAGGAACTCGGATTAACCTCAGAATATTTGATTATGCAAATGAAAACCGCTCCAATGCATGTGAGACCCTGCGTTAAAGTCATTTGTTTTTGTATTTCACATCATGTCTTTATCTAATATGAGATTACGGTAGACATTTAGCATTTTTGATGAAGACACAATAGGTTTTACTGGCCAATTAATGCTGATCCCACAATAGTTTTCCATTTTGTCTACAGATATATTACTTACCGGATGTCAAATTATTCTTTTTCTGAATGTAGATTACAATTTTAAGGAAACAAATTTGTATTTCTTTCCATCCTTTGTAGTAGAAAAGCAAACTGACTGACATTTCTACCCTGCAAATTCAAATTATTGCTTATTTTTTTGTATGAATAATTAAAAAATGTGCATTTGATGTCAGTTAATCGTTGACATTCATCGCCAGACATTAAAGTGTCATTTAAAGTTCTAATTTTGACTTTATTTGGTGTATTTATACCTATTGTACATATAAATTATAGTTTTACACCAATCGAGCAGGTGTTTGTGAAGAAAAGTTTGAAAAATCTGTAGAAAATGACAGGAAGTGGCATAACACCAGTCCAATTTACACAAAGAAACAACTTTGCCGGCCCTCTAACCGTTAAAAATATAAATATACATTTTGTTGAATTATTTGTCAAATAAAAAAATTGCAACATTAGAAGAGTTTAAGCCCAGTGTTTGCTGGGTAATTTCCTAGTGTGATGTCATCAATTACAAACAGGAAGTGATATTATAAGTTTAAAAAAAATGTCTATTCAGTGGTAACATTTTTATCATTTTTAGCAACATTCAAAATATATTTATCTTCACTTTCTTTTTATTCAATAACTCGTCCGACCTGTAGGGGGCACTTTAATCTACTGTTCTAGTGTCACCTTTAAATAAGACTAATTTCAGTGTTTACTATTACATTATATATCAAACAAAACAAAGCAGACTGTTTTATTTATAATGGAAACACTTATCAAACTGTAAAACCAGCCAAATCCAATTTTAAAACTCAGACTTTATTATCATAAGCTTGTCTTTTATTGTTGATACAAAAACATTCATCAGTGTTTTCCAATATACCATTTTGACAATATCTGCCATCATTATTTAGCGTTCATAATTTCCACAATGAGACATTTCAGCTTTGTGTCAAATTCATTCCAAACCCCTCTAATTATGATCCTTTTTATTTTCATTTTTTTTAACTTGCAATTGTGCAGCTCATTTTATTTGCTAATCAGCGCACATTTAGCCCCGTAGCTGAGACAAAAACCGGAGAGAATGTGCTGCAATTAATGGCGTTCGCAGTAAACAACGTTGCATACCGTTCTTTCCACACAGGGAATGCAAAGCTATGGAGGTAATGGAGGAGCCTTATGTATCGGTTCATTAGCCTTTGACAGGTTTGTAGGATTTTCTAGTTTTGACTTTATTTGGTGTATTTATACCTGTTGTGCGTATACGTTATAGTTTTACACCAATCGAGCAGGTAATAGTGGAGAAAACGTTGGAAAAATGTGTAGAAAATGACAGGAAGTGACATCAGACCCACTAAAAATGTATTCAGCAAAATAAAGTTGCTCTCATGTATTTTCATTTGTCAAATAAAAAACAAAAATGTCCTCGTCTTTGCTGGGTAATTTCCTAGTGTGATGTCATCAATTACAAACAGGAAGTGAATTTATAAAACCTAAAAAATGAGCTATTCTGTGATAATTTTTTTTTATACATTTTAGTCAAATTCAAAATGTATTCATCTTAACTGCATTTTAGTTTTATGAGTTGTCCGACCTGTAGGGGGCACTTTAACAGACCATCTTTTTTTCTCAGATCGATGGAAAGATAATTTCACTTCCTGTCACTAATCTCTAATGTCACCTTTTTTTTCTTTTTTTTTTTGACAAATACAAATATATGAGAGTGACTTTATTTTGTTGAATTAATGTTTAGTGGGTCAAAAAAGTAGTTCTCTTGTGTAAATTCTGCATAAACTTTGACTGGACTGGAAATTTTCTACAGATTTTTCAAACTTTTTTTCACAAACACCTGCACGATTGGTGTAAAACTATAATTTATATGTACAATAGGTATAAATACACCAAATAAAGTCAAAATTAGAACTTTAAATGACACTTTAAATGTCTGGCGATGAATGTCAACGATTAACTGACATCAAATGCACATTTTTTAATTATTCATACAAAAAAATAAGCAATAATTTGAATTTGCAGGGTAGAAATGTATGCCCATGTATTCATCGACATAACGCCATATCGCCGTTTGTTACTGTTGATGTAACGAGGGAGCAGAGTCTGTTTAATCACCGCCACGGCTCATGGTAAAATAACGAGCCGCGGTGGTGATTAAACCAGCTCTACTCTCTCGTATCATACACAGAAGCTGCTAAGTTTTCCTCATTGTTTGTTTGGGGAAGTAAACACGAGCACGATGAGGAATTGGAGACTGTGATTGGCAAAAAAAACAGAGATCGACTGTTAATGGGGCCAATCGAAACAGCGGTAGGCGGGAGTTTCCTGACATGTTATTTTTTGTCGTTACACGCAATTTTGTACAATCCAAAGCAAGGAAACAAGGAAATATGCAGCATAAACGTGGATTCTGTTCCATCTTATGACTTGAATCCCACTCGTCTTGAAGTGTGACATCCAGAAAGCTTATAAGATCGTGCA
The DNA here is from genome assembly GCA_015082035.1 of Chaenogobius annularis. NCBI lineage: Eukaryota > Metazoa > Chordata > Actinopteri > Gobiiformes > Gobiidae > Chaenogobius > Chaenogobius annularis. The sequence goes on from BJKM01000106.1 coordinate 2,477,310, forward strand.
GTGGACACCAGGCTTGGAACGATATATCTCGGATGTAAAACTCCAACAACGGAAACACTTGGTGGATACATGTGGAATACTTTGGGCAGCTGCTGCAAAAAAAAGCAATAACTTAAACAATAGATGACGGGGACAGAGGCGATAATCAAGGACTGGTCTGAAATAACTTAAGACGTTTGTATAAAAAACGATGTAAAAAGACTGAAATATTACCCGACACTGGGACAGATTCTTTGGGGTAATCCCATTTCCATTTCCAGGAATGTCTTGAGATTTGGCGGCGCTGGTTCTGGGTCGGTGCGACACAGCTGTCTCTGCTGAAACACTGCAAACATCAGCTCTTAATTGGTGGAAAACCAAGCTGGCACACCACATGCACCGTCCCGGAAGTGGCGCCAAACCAGCACAAAACTGGCACCGTGTTGGTACTAGAGAAGATCATACGGTGAAATCTATACGTTTCACTGTGGGTAGCAGTTTGGTTTTATTGACCATTTGACGACCGTTACAAGACGAAACGCTAGTCTTACAATTCTTTTCGAAGTTCAACAAACCAAGCCCACAGTTTCCTTTTCTTTCTGCGCGTCAAACCTCCTGTGTCCCCAACCTGCTCTTTTGTTCTCCCCTACTAAACTTTTATCTTCCAAAACGACCAATTTGCAGTCTCCCCAAAAACCTTTGCTTAACGTCAAATCTGAGCGAGTCCGCAAGGAGAGCAGCCGTCCCAAGTTGCATCCGACCGAGAACAAATTTCGGTTAAAAGTGGAAATGTCTCACCGTCGGAAGCCAGCTGCTCCTGTTTGCTCCGATCTATAAATTATGAAGTGCATTTGTTCAATCCGTCTGCCTCGCGGAGCAAGACGGCGGCTGGTGGGTTGTGTGGCGTCGAGCGATGAATCTCACGGTCGATTCTGAAGTCTTAAATCGCGTTGATGGACACACTTTGGGATTCCTGATGGTTGAGGCTAAATCGGCTCATTAGTGTGGGAGGGCCAGTGACGCTAACGCCTTGCATGTCCCGGTCCGCGATATCCCGCCAAGCAATCGATATAACGGCAAGATTTAGGGCTTATAGTTGTAAATATTCAAAGGCAGACATCTTTCCTTTGCTGATCACATGGGCTTTGCTATTGTCCTGGAGGAGGGGGAGAGGGGAGAGGAGGAAGAGGAGAGGGGAGCTAAGGGGTTAAGGTAAGGCGGCATTTAAAATATGGTTTATGGAGCTATATTATCTAATATGTGTGTCATGTTCTATATCTGTCTGACGTTATTTGTTTTGTCTCGAAGCTTGAGTTTCCTTTACTCAGTCACGTATTTTAGCTTTAAGATGAAATAGATATTTGCAAAAAAAATGTCTGTGCAGTGTTATAAATGTGATCTTTTCAATACTATACAGTACTAGGTGGCTAGCACTCTCCCCTCACTCACACATCAAGAAGGTCGGTTTGACTCCCAGTCCAGCCTGGGCCTTTCTGTGTGGAGTTTGCATGGTTCTCTCCAGGTTTGTGGTTTCCTGAGTTCTCCCCATCAACACAAAACATTGCACAACAGGTAAAGTCCTCCAGCGAAGGTGGTACTGACCAAGCCCAGCACAACGATCTGGTGAGCTGGGTCCCCGGGGGCTGCACTGCGGCGATCATTGCTCCTGAGAGATGCCCCAGTGGCTCCGAAGGATGGCTCAAATGCAGAGGACAAATTTCCCTACGGGTGCAATAAAAGTGTACCTTCACCTTACTCAGTACCATAACGATCCAGTTTCCTTTGTTTTCCTTTTTCTGCTCGGACTTAGCGTCAGACCTTGAAAGACTTGTCAATTTAATATATTTTTTTGCTCCCAATAATAGTGTATAGAGTAAATCCAGATACTTCTTCCGTTGCAATGGGCCCATCATCCTGGTATTATTACCAATTCATGATACAAAATTTCACATTAATGTGCACTATGGAAGTAATTTTCAGTGCACTCCGATTGAAAATGTGCTTTAATGGTGGTGCAGTAGTTAATAACATTGCACTTGTTGTCGCTGTTTCCCTCTCTCTTCCGCTTTCACACTACAAATGTAGCCGGGCAAAAACATATATATATATATGTGATATATATATTATATACAAACACACATATATGTATATTATGTATGTATATATATATATTATGTATATATATGTATGTATATATGTGTGTGTGTGTATATATATGTATATATATATATATATTATATATGTGTGTGTATGTATGTATAATGTATGTATATATGTATATGTATGTATATACATACATACATTACATACAACATACATACATCATACATACATACATACATACATTAACAATACATTACATACATACATTACATACATACATACACATTATTTATATTATTTATTATTTATATTTATATATTTTTTTGGGACGTATCAATAAAACCACAATATATACGTTATATGTCATACTGTGGAACATACCAAGCAAAGCAATATAACGACTCCACAGAGACAAGCAGGTGGCAAACCCTCGAGAAAAGTTACATGATGCATCTTTGAGGAAACGCATTTGCCATGGGCTCCTCCTTGTCTTTAATGTAGATTTGGCACACCCTTTCGTCATGTGTGTTACTGGGGTGTAATTGTGACCAGACTGCACTCATTAGGATCATTATGAAGCGCGTTGTTCTGCCAGAGCCCCATTACCGGTGGGCTGTGATCACTTTAATTACATTTAGTTCCCACATGCGCCCACAATATTGTAAACGGGTGCATCTTATAGGAAAAGACCACCCACCCATTACCATTCGCGCTGTTCAAAATGTCTGGTGTGCAGCATCCAGAAAGGACTCTATTCACAATTTTATTACAATATTACATGCAATTACTTTCTGCTTATGTGACAAACTCAATGATTTAAAATTAATTGAATTAGATAATAGGGCAATATCATTTTATTAATGTTAATTCCTTATATATCAATAATATGCAGTTGTTTGCATACATACTTGTCCTTGAAACTAACTGCGTTCATAACATTCATTGTTAGTTCCACCACATACTGTACTTGCTTAACAAATGTATTCATCTTATTCCAGACGGCCGTCTGGGCGCCGCCATACGCCACGTAATCCTTCTTCCGGTTGTATTAGTGAATATAGAGCTGTGACCGCCAAAGAAAATAAGTTCTACACAAACTAAAAGCCGTTTTCGGGCTGCCCAGTGAATCGATGCAGTGTTGACTTGTTGGTCACATGAACATTGGCTATTTTGCACAAATCGATCTACTTTAAAGCATGTTTTAGCAGTGAGACTTTTCCCTCGTTCTCATTTAAACCAACGGAATTCGAAATAAGGTTAATCGGCTTTTGTCATATATAATTTAATCTTTATTGTTGTTTGGTCAAAAACAAAAACAAAAAGTGCTCTACATCCAAGCACATAACAAGATAACACATTTGTTATTATTAATAAATATGACAATAGAGCTGGTCATGTGGGCAATACGGTGATGAAAATCTAATTGTGATTTCTACTTATGATGGTTTGCTATTCAAAAAAATTGTGAGTCAGTAATATTTGTTTTATACAGCTTTATGCTCAAATTAATACACTTTTCCCCATACATTTCTCAGCAGTCCCCGGATGGAAACTATCCTATTGCTTTTATTAGATGAATGAGTTTGTAGACAAGACAAGGCAAGTTTATTTGTAGAGCACAATTCTTACACAAGACAATTCAAAGTGCTTCACACAACAGGAAAACATCATTAAAATCACAAAGACATGACAGAAATCACAAAACAGTTTAAAACTTAAAGAGTGCAAATAGAATCCTTTCAGTCACATGCACAGCTAAGCAAAACATTACATATTCATGTTTAGCTCTGACTCTGGCACTAGCAAGAGGCCAGTCCATGTTTAGTCCTGACTCTGGCACCAGCAGGAGGCCAGTCCATGTTTAGTCCTGACTGGGCACCAGCAGGAGGCGGGTCCATGTTTAGTCCTGACTCTGGGCACCAGCAGGAGGCGGGGTCCCTGAGGTCCTCAGAGTCCGAGATGGTTCATCTATGGCACTAACATGTCTCGAGATGTACTTTGGTGCTAGGCCATGGAGAGACTTGTATACAAGCAGAGCTGCTTTGAAGTCTATTCTCTGAGCCACAGGGAGCCAGTGCAGAGACCTGAGCACAGGACTAATGTGATCGTACTTCCTGGTTCTAGTCAGGACCCGAGCAGCAGCCGTTCTGGATGTACTGCAGCTGTTTTACAGCTCGTTTGGAGAGGCCAGTGAGCAGGCCGTTACAGTAGTCTAATCTACTAGAGACAAACGCATGGATAAGTCTCTCCAGGTCTGGTTTAGACACTATACTTTTGATTTTGGCAATGTTTTTTAGATGGTAAAAAGCTGCTGATGTGATTGATCTGACGTGGCTGTTAAAATTCAAATCTGAGTCCATTATTACCCCCAGATTTCTAACTTGATTTGTAGGTTTTAGAGCGAGACTCTGGAGGTGACTGTTAACACTTTCTCTTTGTTTCTGTGGGCCAAAGACGATGATTTCAGTCTTGTCTGAGTTCAGCTGGAGAAAGTGGTTTTGCATCCACACACTGATCTGTTGGATGCAGTGCCAGAGTGACAGAGTTTGTACATGGTCCCTGACAAATAAATAACATGACTCTGAGAGACAGTTTCAAATGAATGTTAACTTTCTGAAGAAGCAGATCATGTTAGTTACCTCTTCAAGGCAATATAAAGATACTGAGTTTATCATCATGAATCGTGATTTTAACCTGGCTCCAAGAAGATCCAAGAAAATCTGGATATTATTTTTTATTGTCATATTGCCCAGCCCTAATTACAATCAGGATCACAATTGAAATAGATATTTAGATACTTTATTGATCTTGAAGTAAATTCAAGTTCAGCTACAGAAACATTTTGATTGCGCTTCTCAGTCGCCTTTGTATCTCAGTCAAATGTCTTATTACAGGCGTCTTTATGGGCTGAAATGTACGCAGGTTTAACTATACAAGCTATCTAAATACTTTGTGTTGTATATTATTTATTTGTTTTTAAGGATCCAGAATGTTTCACCTGGTCAGCAGTTCAATTTCAAGTTTCAGTTCACGTAAATCAAATGTTTGAGTTGCAAATTGCCCGCAAATAATAAGAAACACAATCATTTTACCAGTACAGAACTCAAAATGATATGTTGAAGTTGGCCACACTTCCAAAATAAGTTGGACAGAGGACAACAACAGGAATCATGGCTGTTAGGCATTGCGCTAGTGATCTAAAAAGGCAAAGCTATAAATTACTTTTCCCATTGTGATGAAATAAAAATATCCCAAACCCGTTTCGCAGACATAAATTAGAAACTATTTCCCAGACTTGGATTGACCCAGTTCGTCACCGCTCGTTCATCACAGCACTGCGCACATGAAACTATGCTCCCATTCTTTTATCCTTACGTGACGTGGTTGCTCGCGAAACTTTTCACAGCAAGCAGCGACGTTGGTGATGTTTATTCAAGACATAAACCTTTAATTGACCTGCAAAGTAAATAAATCGATGCCTTGCAATGTCATGTGATCAACAGTCAGTGTGGTGATGAAGCTAACAGGAGACGCACTGATACTCAAACTAGACTTTACTCTGAGCTTTGTTTTAACACAATCTGACCATAAAGTACTGACTACAACACATGTGCGGAGCTGTCCTTTTGTTTTTCAGTTAGCCACATTCTCCTAAACAGGACCATGAATTAGTATTAGTATTGAATGACATTTTTTGAGTGTTCACTTTACTTCACTTATTTGTCCGTTCGCAATCAGAATTGACTTTTTTTGATTAAGGAAAGTGTTAGAACATACGAAAAAGCTCCTGAAATTTGCTTAATATGTGTCTATTGAAATATGTAGTTGCCGTTTAACCATCAGAAAAATGTGACATGTCTGCTAAATATCACCTGATACCTTTATTTGAAAGTCTACACCAACTGTAAACAATATTCTCGATGTTCAAATTTCGCTTCAATCTTCAAAAAAGACCTCCACAGTATTATCTAAATGTCCATATATTGCCCACCTCTATGTCCGAGGAACACATTTGAAACTTAGCCGATGAAATATGTAAATTACTAGACGCCCCCATTGCCAGCTAATCAGCTTTTTGAGTGGTCTGACCGGTCCTCTGGAGAAATCTGACTATATACGGACACCAAGCGTAGTCAGAGTATTATATGCGAGTAAAACCTTTATTTATTTTTTCACGGCTGAACAATCTGATCCTTTTCAACCCAACAGTGTTTACATTCAGACTGTGAAAGCGCGGGGCCCGATGGAAATGTCGTATCGCCGAAACAACCGCGGCCTCTGTCTTGTACTTTTGCCCTCTGTTTAACTTGCCAATGAGCGAACCGCTTTCAAGTCTGCCGGATCTGGGTCAGCGTGCCTCTCCCCGCGCTCTGGCTCTGCATAAATAACCGCACATCAGGAGATACTTCAAACGCACACCACGGGGGAAAAGAGACACGGCGCGCGCTGCCAAACATCCTTGTAGACTTTCTTGTTTCGGTCCAGCAAAGCCTCGCAGAGTTTGGACTCCCGGAGCAGGAGAAACCGAGCGAAAGACGAGAAGCGAGATCTTGGCTGACGAACAGTGCCGGTCTTGTCTGCACAGGGAGGGATTGTGCCGCGTGGTTGTTGAAAGGGAGCGGATCAGACTGGCAAGACTAAGGCGTGCGCGCATTGTGGAAATTCTGAACTTTGTGAAACGTTTGGCGTCATCACATTGACTATTGAGAATATAATGGCATGATAGGTTTTTTACAATTTGGAAATGTTGACTTTATTTGGTGTATTTGTACCTGTTGTACATATACATTATAGTTTTACACCAGGGATGTCCAAACTTTTTTCACAGAGGGCCACAGACAACCCGACAATGAAGTGAATCATTTGAAATTTGACATTGTTTCGATGAGCCTCCACACCTTTAATAAGACTTGGAACATTAAGATTAGGTTGGTATAACATCAAAATGCTTGAATTTTCTCAATTCTGCAATAAAAAGTACTACTTTTTGCTGTTTGGACCAACTTGGCAGGAAGCCGGAGGGCCAACAAAAATTGGTCTGAGGGCCGCATTTGGCCCCCAGACCGTAGTTTGGACATGCCTGTTTTACACCAATCGAGTAGGTACTGTATTTGTGGAGAAAAGTTACATCACACTAGGAACACTCATTCCAGTCAAAGGGTATGAATAATTTACGAAAAGAAACAATATTTTGCTCTCCAAACATTAATTCAACAAAATAAAGTCTCTCTCATATATATTTTTTTTTTTTGTCAAATAAAAAAACTGTGACATTAGATGAGTTTTGGCCCAGTGTTTGCTGGGTAATTTCCTAGTGTGATGTCATCAATTACACACAGGAAGTGAAATTATAAACCTAAAAAAAAAAGCTATTCTGTGATAACATTTTTTTATAATTTTTTAGCAAAATTCTAAATATAGTTATCTTAACTGCATTTTAGTTCAATGATTTGTCAAACCGGTCATATGCACTTTAAAGGTGTTTTTCACCTTCTTAAAAAAGGTGAAAAGCAGAGGTATTTCATTGTAAATTGTTTCCACTTCTTGGTTCTTGGTTCACTGACGATACAAACGCTTTATAATTTGATGCAGACAGCACACAGCGGTCTTACTTTGGCCTTAAGAGCTGCTTTTATAACATCTGCACTGGGGCAAAACTTTATAACATGAAAAAATTGGGTTAAGCGCCCTTGAGTGGGGTAGACTTGCACTACAGATTCGTACGCACTACAGATTTGAACAGGGGGGTTGAACTGTTAACTCGTCCATGCTTCCTTTCATTTTTCTGGTGCCGTCAGCCAATCCCAGCCTGTTACCTTTACCTCCCAACCAATCATCATAAATACCACTCATATCCGCTGTGTGTAGCAATGGAACTATTAGCCTCTTCTTTCTGTCCATCGAGTGAAAGTACAACAAGAACCACAACCATAACAAACTTTTAAGGACAGTTATTGTGCGTTCTTAGTGTCTGTTGTTGACCTTCTGAGCACCTTTGCATTGGCATTTCACGTTTTAGAACTAAAATAATGCCTATGTATTGAAATCACACATTATCATGCGTCAGCGGCGGTTCTCTGCTTGATTTGGCGTTAGCGCGCAGTGGGAATGAACCGTGGAGGAATGCTAATACAATAAAGCAGTTGTAATGGACGCAATTTGATGGAAGAAAAGCTCAGAGCGAGTTTGGTTATGGACTTGAAAACTTTGCAATTTGGAAATAACAAGTGATATCAAGACAACCTTGTATACAGAATTAACGACTACCGTTATATTTTGTTAGAAGCTAAAAAAGTCAATTTAGCATTATATCTGTCCTTTATTCCTACTTTTCGGAGTGATGAGGTTTCAGAATTATAGAAAATGACCACTGTGGCCATTGCAGTCAACAAATACAAAGGAAATATTGTTACTTTTCAAAGTTCAAAAGTCCTCAAAATGTCACCAACAAATAAGAAGCTTAAACCTATGAATATATAAAACTGTGATATTCCCGTACACATTTGTATAACACCAATCAATTCAACCAACGCACATGTCACCATAGTTGTGCGCCCGTTGAACTTGCTGTAAAACTTTTCAAGCAAGTGAAACTATCCAATGCATATATTATTTAAACGGTGTGCGAGAATCTGTGAGAACATGAATTGTGTTACAGGATATCAAGTGAATTATTACGCAAATGCAAGTTTCTATATAGGGGAAAGAGAGTGATTATATACTAAAAAGGAGCGAAAATGAATATATAGGTAGAAAGTAGCTGAGGTTAGAGCTGCGGGAAATGGAAAGCCTAGAGGAAGACTTAATGGATAACGACAAAATTATTCGGTTATATGGTGGCAGGTGAGATATATTTTAAAGGAAGGGGGCATAATTATTCTCAAAATGTACAATGATCATAAACAATTTGTATGAATGTAAAGGAAATCTTGGTAATGAAAAGAACTGAATGTCAAATGTTCTATCTTGGGCCTCGAGTTTGGGACCTCAACCATCCAAAAGCCATTCCAACCGATCGCCTTCAAAATATCTTGACACGTTGTCGTGAAAAAGCCCTAACAATTCACTTCGTATTTCACATTTTACCTTGTAAGTATTTTGGTTAGCGCTCATTACTTTTGTACATCCAGGAAACCCTAGCAACATAAAAACCAACAGGTTTCGGCGAGACTTTCCCGCAATAGCTTTCAAGGGAGTCCTGCAGCAGATAATGAGCTAGACGCGGGAGCGCTAATGCTAATAAATGGCCTCCTCTCTGGCTCTTGTTAGCTGTCAGTTAAATGAAGTAGAACCTTTTGGGCGAACTGTCCACCCCAACGCCAAGACGAGCATATTTTTATCAAGGCCCCCTTTTTAAAAAAGCGCTGTCTCTGTCTGTCATGCTGCGGGAGAAATCCTGTGGGAATCTTGGCCCGCCTTAAGCACTGGTTTGAGACAGAGATTGTTCATTGGTGCGTGGCTGCCACTCCGCGTGACGCTAAGTGGAGAGCTAACCTGGTGAGAAGGTCAAGGATGACAGTCTGAAGCTGCAGAAATGGTACAATGGTGTGTGGAAGTTCGGAGCTTAGACAGGGTGAGGGTGTCGAAAGAGAAGTCAAACTAAAAGTGGAATTATGGACACAACTGTACGGGGAAACTGTTCAACATGTTTCGTGTTTTAAAGTTTTGGAAATGTTAATTTATCATCATATACATATATAGTGACCAGTTCTATTTGGTATTGATTTGAGGACACACATGCAAAATTGACTTTCCCTCATCAAAAAGTTGTATTCAGCTTCATTCACAGTTGTGTTGCTTGTGTTTACGAGGTCTTCAGTCACACTCTGTTTCAAATTACCCTGATTTGGGATGAGGTCTCCTACGCTGTTTTGATGTCCATAATCATCACCAGACTCGTTCTGATTATTGCTGCCTCAAATCACGATCATCACAACTGCGCGCTTGTATCAGTGCATTGGGAGAAAGCTAGCTTTTGTTTATCTCCCCACGGTAATTCTCTATGCTGCCGGTAGATCGCATCCTAACACCAAATCCTGATGATAATTTTAAGTTCTAGAACATGGGATGCCAAAGTAGAGGCAGAACATGTTTAAAGACCATTAACAATATAAAAGCATGTCTATAATGTGTCCTTTAATACAAGCTCCAAAAAAGAATTTAAAATCAAATCAAATAATACAAATTAAAATACATATTAAGTATGAGGACAGTTTTGGCTACTGTAAGTGCTACGTAGAAAAGAAACAAGGAAATTCAAATTACATCTGTATATTATTATTTTATTTTATATATTATGATGTTTAGTTATACTGGTTTGTTTTAATATGTTAAACTAGAAATGTTACAAGGGACTGAGGATGTCACGATTAACCGGTTTTTCAATCGCCACGATTATTTATGGCCACGATAGGGTATTCGTGGGGTTTTTGGAATCTGCGCTTAACAGCAGAAATGTCTCCAGGCGCAACGCGAGTCACGTACAGCAGCATGCGCACACGTGTGTGTTTGTCAGACGTGTCAACAAGACTGGATAAATGAGCTGAACCTGTCTGTTACACACAGTGTGTAAGCCACGGCGTTGTGCGCACGTGTTTGTGTCCCTGATCTGTTTCTAATGATTGTCTGTCGTACACGTGACTGGCACACTGAACGACCGGTCCGTTAAACTCGGGGGTCCACACTAGTGCGAGTGAATAGCGTGAGTCGTTTTTTAAAATGCAGCTGCTTTTTGAGTTTACACGGGGCAGAGCGAAGGGCCGCACCGCGACCGCTGGACGGTGTTGGAGCGCAAAGCGGCCGCTCAGCGCGAGCCGAAAGTGGAACCACTGAAACACAAGCTCAGAGGGAGAGAGAGGAGGAGACAGGTAGTTCCAGAGCGTAATCTGACCTGTAAACGCTTTTGTATTCTTCACAAATCTGTTTGTTGTGGGCATGAGCCAAAGGAAAGTGACTTTCTCAGTCTCAAGCCCCTCCCCGAGCGTTCCCATGGAGCTCATCTCACTAATAAATAATATTGTGCATAAAAGAGCTACAATGAGGCACCAATAAGCTTACACAAATATATGTAATCCATTTGTGGCCATTATATTTCATTTTGAAATTATATTCTGTATTAGAGGGTAGGGAAGTGAATTATTATGAAATAAAAATAATCTCAAGAATATTTGCAAGTTTAAGGTTTTTTGCCAAAATTCTTAGAAACATGTCGGTGTAATCCTCATTCGTCCAGGAGTGTTCCATTGTAGAAAAAGATTCAGTTGTAGTCATCTGGACTCTGTTTTAGCGATTGAGAATGCTCTTGGATGAGAGTCGAAACGTTTCGTTTTTTCTAAAACAGAGTCCAGATGACTACAACTGAATCTTTTTCTACAAAGTTTAAACATAAAGAAATACAATTATAATGTTTTCTATTGTCTGATAATCGTGAATAATTGTAAACTCGTGATATTCCTTCTCATGATCATCGTGACTCTAAAATTAATATTGTGACATCCCGAGGGCCGACCAAAATAAATATAACCTGTCATTTCTTCCCTTAAACGTCACCTTATCTCAGGAACATGTCCGTCACTTTGTATTGACAACTTTGGAAACGACTCAAAAGACGACACTGCATTGATTGTAACGAACAATATTTCAAAAGTCATTTCCACGGCGGTTTCGAATGTTTACATCACCTCAATACATTGTTTTGATTCAGACCTCCAAATTTCCATTCCCACTCTGCTACCGGTTTACCAAAGGACACACTGTGATGCTGCAATGTTTATCTAAAGCTGAATCCACTGACGCAACCTCCAAAATGAAGAAGCTAATTTTGTGAGATATTTTGACTTCAGGAGGACTCAAGGGAAACATCACTATTAAACTTGCATCCTTGAAAGTGTATGGAAATTGTAGTTGTAAAATATTCATATAGAGTATTTCATTCGAGCTTCAGGATTGATTTTCGGAAGTTGCAGAAGAGTTAAAAGGCGTGGGGTTGTTGAGGGCAAGTTCACAACGGAAAGAAAAACAATTGCACAACTTTAGCCAATATATTGCACAGTGTAGTCCATATTGCAATAAGAGACAAAACCGTCAAGGAGCGAGACGTCCAGATCGACCCAGTAATGATCCTTTTTAATCGCCTTGATCGATCAGTGCTTAACCACCAATCCGGTCCGTCCGTATCGAAACAATTGTGGCGGCTTACGAGGGGGAAAAAAAATCACAGCGGACTAAAAAAATATTGCGGATTTGTGCTGAATCAGTGAGCCAAGTACGGAAATGCCAGTCAAGTCGTGACCAGAGCAAGATTTTAAGTAAGGCAAACCGCTATCTTTGTCATCAAATTTTTTGCCGAAATATTGATGATGTTAAATGAATTAAAGTGACGTATGACAGGGATTTACAAAGTTCTTATTTTGACTTTATTTGCACCTGTTGTACATATAAGTTATAGTTTGACGCCAATCGAGTAGGTATTTGTGGAGAAAACGTTGAAAAAGAAAACTCTTTTGACTATCTAAACATTAATTCAAGGTGCTCTTATAAACAGGAAGTGGAGTTATAAACCTAAAAACTGTGCAATTCCGTAATTTTGGTTTCGATGAGTCGTCCAGCCTTCCATTGGCCCTTTAAGTCAACTGTATAACAAACTAAAACAAAAACAAACAACAAAACTGCCCATTGCCCACATGTTTATTGTGGTAAATATTTGATTTGGTTTCACTGGCGGCAGTAGCTCAGTTGGTAGAGTCCTCGTTCTCTGATCTGGCAGTTGGAGACGGGTCCTGTCACGTTGCGCCAGCGGCTTCAATGCAGAGGACACATTTCCCCACGGCAATCATGACAACATACATTTTATTCTATCTAATTTTTTTCCAACTGTTAGTGTGGAACAGTTACTCCCGAAAACTGAGACCAAACAACAGTTTGCTTTCATTTCCGCCGTCTGACACGCTACTATTCCTCCAGCTTCACGGAATGTCAAAAATAAAGTAAACGTGACTAACACAGACAGATATAAAAGTACTTTACAGTTAAGAGTATCTTTAGACATAGAGTTGATCAATTTTAGCTTCGTAAACGGTCACGCTTATCCGTTTTTAGTTCTTTTTATGTATTTATTTTTAATTTTCTTTTTATCCAATACAACAGGGCTATTCAACTTAAGGCCCGGGGGCCAAATTAGGACCTCCAAGCAATAAATCCGGCCCACGAACCAAATTCCAAATGTATTTTTAAAAATTATATTGTCTACAGGTTTAATTCTGGGTTTGCACTAGTTTATACCTGGTTTAGTCGGTATTTGGTCGTTGTTTAGTTCTATCACAATGGACAAATACAATCCCACAATGGTCAAATACAAAGACAATAACCAACATTGTTCAGCGCATACATATTTTCATTCATCTAACAACTCGATCCATTCATCCTTTGAACCAAATAACTACAGAAGGCCGTCCATTTTCATGACTTCTCCAATCAAACCCTTTTTGTGTGTGTTTGGCCCGGTTCATACAGAGTGCAGAGGACACAATGACTCCATAGAGCACAATGCCCTGGACTGTAGTTACTGGATCTCATTTATAACTGGCTTGACCGTTTGTAGAGCGGCCCCGCTTGAGTGGTCAGTGAAAAGAGGCAAACCGGACCTTCCTTTCTTCATCTTCTCTGACAGCTGCGGCGTAACATTCACCCCCCCCCCTCGTCCTTACACGAGAGGAAGCGCGCTCTTCACTCGTCACTCACGGCACTGCTGACACCGCACTATGGGGGAAAGTGGAGACATCACGCTCCGGCCTCCCCCCGCCTGCCCGCAAGTGCTAACCCTCAATCTCTGTCTTATTCTCGGGTTAAAGCCGCACAGCGTGTCCTTCAGTGGGGCTAAAATCATTCAGGCTAATCTTTTCATGAGTGTGCGGCTGCTGGGCGTACTGTCCCGATAACAAATAATCAGATTGTATTATTTATAATTCATCAGAAATGTGCTGAAATGCATTAGCAATTCAGTAAAGATGCATGTAACTATAAAACCTTGGAAAGAACCCATTGACTGCTCTTTCATGTTGGCTTTTAAGTAAATATATCTTGGAAAATCTATCTTGGTTAGCCCTGCGACGAGTTGGCCCCTGTCCAGGGTGTACCCCGCCTAAGGCCCAAAGGCACTGGGATAGGCTCCAGTCACCCGCGACCCCTAATGGGAACAAGCGGTAGAAAATGAATGAATGAATGAATCTTGGAAAAACCGAAAGAAAAGCTCAGATTTTACACATTCACGCTGACGTTTTGTTGGGCAATCGGACCTGTTCAGTTTGGTTGGAGATTGATGCTGTAATTGGCTAAATGTGTCACATTTGATCCAATCAGATGCAAGTTAAAGGTCCTTCCTCTTCCCAAGCCATTTCGACATGAGCGCTTCCAAAACACTATAACGTTATTAGGAATGTAATATTCATTCTGCTTATTAGATCCAAATAAATGACATCCTTAAGGGAGAACTATCATGCAAAGTCAACTTTTGTGAACTTTTAACCCTCATGCTCTTTTGTCATTAGACACATATATATTATTTTACCTCTCTTTGGCTGTTCAGTTTGGTTGGAGACTGCGATTGGCCCAATGTGTCACTCTTAATCCAATCAGATGTAGATACACTGGCTGAAAGTCCCATTATTTGAACTGCAATATTAAATGGCTTCTTCCAGGTTATGCTGAAATGCTGAGCCCATTGAAAACAGCAAGTGGAAAGAAATTAATGAATTAGCATTGCATCTCATCAGCCTATTGTATGACATTCTTTTGAACCAGAAATCTGACTTGAGTGACAGCCAGGACCTAATCATCCTGCCAGACTCCGTGTAAAGACTTTGATTCACGATAATTCTATGCTATTCATTTTTGACATGTTTTCTTCCTTCAAAACGGAGTCCGGCGGTGACTGCTTATTTTGTAAAATGACATGCTTGATTTCTACATTTTTCATTTCTATCGGCCTTAAAAGGCTCTAACACAATGGCAAGGTCAGACGGTCAAGTATCCAGTGGAGCGTAACAAAATGGCCCCTCACATCTTCCATTTTTAATTAGCTTTAATCAGTGGTTCTATTGTACATGCTGCTGGTGTCCAATTATCAGTGATTACAAGCCAGTGGCTGCTGGGAAGGTGATGGGGTTCGATGGGCATTGTTCACTGGGAACATGTGTTAAGACGACCAGTGGAAACAGTTTGCCCTCCGTATTAATATAATGAACATTCGGCTGTGGATGTGCCACCAGCAGTGACCCCACTTCAGTCTGCTTTTGTTTCCGACAGCTCACATAAAACAATATAATATGTGCAAAGTGATTCAATTAGACTGGGAGCTCTGATCCAAAACACCACATGGAAATGTAACTAAATATATTGTGTGGAATGCTTTTTAAAATGTATGCAGCTCAACAATAATTGCCCACCGCAAAGTTCCAGAAGAACTTTTTTCATATATATATATATGTATGTGTATATATATATATATATTTCCCTTTGGAAGTTTGCTCGGGGCTAATGTGTGGTAACTAATGAGCTCAAGACCTATACTTTTATAAAGTCTGTTATTGAAACTTTACATACCACTAAGTTATTAAAACATCACTGAATTTAAAGTTTCAATTTGTTTTTGGCTGGTTAGCTGGTTAGCCTCTTTTGTGCCCTTTAAAAAACCTCCCAGAACCATGGAATTTCAAGTGCAGCGTCACTGCTGTTCATTAAAGGCAAAAAAATAAATAGAGATAAATCTATATTTTTATCGTTAAAGCTGCAAAAATAAACAAAAGGATTTGTAGTCTCAAACTTCTGGAGTAAGGTCATTTTGTGGGTTTCAGCTTCCTGTTTATAGGTGATGCTGTGAGGTCTTTTACCCATTCAAAAGAAGATCGAAGCCTGCGATAGGCCGACAAAGTGAGTCCGTGCCACCATTTCAGGAATACCGCCTGCTTTCTTTTGTCCGTAGTGTCTGTTTTTCTTGTCAATCCCATAATCTTGTCAGAGCAAGGCATCTGCGTATGGGACACGCAGTGCGGTCGACGTGTGCGCTGACCCCCGACCGGCATCCGAGAGGTCCGTCGTGTTGCGTGCTGATGCGAGTACTCCGAGAGGTTCTAAAGACGAATGCTTCAAGGTGATTGGTAAAAGCGTCGCAACAGAGGAGCAAGCAATCAAACTTAATATTAAATCTACAGAAGTTGGGAGAAAAGCTCGGATGTCTTTCTTTCCCAGCCACAAATGCACAACGCTCTTTCGGTTTAGCCTATTTCCGCTAAAACTTTTTTTTTTTCGTTTGGGAGCGTCATCTTTCACTTCGACAAAATGCTGCCGTGTGATTGTTCCCGTCGGTCAAATTGGATTCAAGCTCTGACGCAGCAGTTGAAGAGGTCCATGGAGGCCAAAAGTGTCATCATAGATCCACTCCATTTTTCTGTTGAACTTAAACTGACAGGAATGCCCTTAACTCAGCTTTCAATAATTGTTCAATAATTTGACGATCCAGGCCAAGCCAAAAGGTGGGCGTGAGGTCTGGTCCTGTTCCCGAACTTAAGAGAACTATAACTTATCTTCATTTAAGACCGTCTGTCATCGCGTGAGACACCAGTAATAAAGTTGAGACATGGCTGTGATGGTTCTTGCCGTTGAATTACTTCAAACGCATTTCGAGAAAAGCAATTACAATTTGATTCACCAAGCTTGCATTTAAATGATATATAAAGGGGAATTGAATCATCATCCAGGCCCGTTAATAATTTGTTTTATTGCATTTTTCTTTCCTATTTAGAAGCGCTGGGATGCCATTATATCAATATTCACATTAATATAAAACAATAATGAGGGCTCGTGGGGCTAACGCAGAAGCATCTCAAGTCAATAATAACTGAGATTTATATAACGGAGAAACAAGGCTGTTTTTGAAGTGAAAAGCCGCCATTTTGAGCATGCGAGGTCCTCTTCATTTCTGATATTTGCTTAATTTAGAGTCAATTTGATTCACTTTTTCGTCTCTTGGTTAAAACAATGTTGCAGTCCTGTTGTAGACCTGGTTTAGCCTTAGTTTAGACCTTAAAATAGTCCTGTTTTAGACCCGGTATAGATTTAGGTGGACTCGTGGTTAAGTAGTTACTGAAACTGAATCATTCTTAATAAAGTCTTTGTTCATTATGAGTTAAGTCTTTGGTCGTGCTCTTAAAAGGCAGGAGTAAGTGTAGTTATTAGAAAATTTTGCCAGGAAATCTTTGCAGTACTTGATCAGTGGCTCAGTGGTTAGAGCAATCGCCCCCTAACTCAAAGGTCACTTCTGACAGGCCTGGAAAGTGCATGTGTGTAAGGAAATATCATAAAAAAGAAAAAGAAAACTAGAACACAGCTTTAGTGGAGTGTGATTTGTCCTTCTCCAACACGTGATAAATAAATGCATAACAAACAGTGAAACAAACATTAAGATGTTTTAATCCTACATCGTGTTTCTACTCAGAGGATGACATGGAGTAACTCAGGTATTCAGAATGCAGTGCTCTGATTGGACCATGTAACAGAATTCATTACAAAATACATGTTAATGCAGGTATTCAGTACTATGTAACTAAATGCATTTAAGTAATCCTCCAACAAAGACTACTACTACTACTACTACTACTATTACTATTACTACTACTATTACTACTACTATTACTACTACTATTACTACTACTATTACTACTACTACTATTACTACTACTACTACTACTATTACTATTACTACTACTACTACTACTACTACTATTACTACTACTACTACTACTACTACTACTACTACTATTACTACTACAACTAATGCTGCTACTACTACTACTACTACTACTACTACATCTGATGGAGGGTGCGGCCTGCTTGTCTCCATGGAGATAGTCTTCCTAAAATGTTCCACAGTATGGCATTACACTTCTCCATGGAGACGAGCACGTTGTTCCTCCAGGCCAAGTTACAAGTCAGGTCTGTGGAGAGGCGATTAAAAAAAAGGCATGTTTACCAAAGTATATACTTAAACTTAAATAGAAACACTTAATCGAATAATCTATCTTCTATTTATTCAATGAGTTGTTTTTATTTAAGTTTAAGTACAGCATCAACAAAGTGACATAGTGTACCTTTAAATGTTTATGCTGTGTTGCTGTTGTTTTAGTATTTGATCATCTTCTGAGTGATAAAACATAACCAAAATAAACTCTTTTGAACAACACCTTTTTAAAACGTGAAAACAGCTTAAGAATGATCATTTAATTATTTGATATCTCTCTTCTTTTTTTTTTTGGTAATCACGCACCAGAATTAATTGCCCCTTGGCCACCCCTGCTCTTTCATCCACTCTTATTTTTACGCTTGTTATCCTCAAACATGCAAAAACCATGAACTGACTCCTGTTTGCCGAATAAAGATTTGCTTTCGGTGTCGGCGGTAATTGGAAGCGTGACAGGCCTCGGCGAAGACCACCCAAACCGGTGGCAATCCCTTCGTAATGACCCATATTTTAATAATGAGCTTGAAACACATTAGCTTATCTTCTGAATAAAGATAAAGCGCGCTAGCTAGCCCTGGGTTAAGGATGCTGCGGCTGTGGAGGGAAAGCTCGGAGGAAGGCTGGAAGGACGGGGAGGATTTGGTCTTCATTTGCATCGCTCGATTGATTCCCGCGGCCTCCCCGTCCGCCGTGTCAGTCGCTCACCTCTTTTGAGTTTAATTAAATCCCACACCGGCCGACCGGTGTTGGGATTTCTGATTTAGAACGGCGGTCGATAGCGGCAAAGTGTCCATAGATCGGGCGTTGTTCGCTCGATAATTAAATTCGTGCAATGTTTCCCCGGCTAAACAATTCTAAGATCATATTTATGTAGGTTCTGGTGTACTTAATGAGGCAAGTTAATGTTGAATTAATTGGCAGGACTCCTTTTGAAAAATAGGTTTCTGATCTTTGGGATTCTCCTGGTTGAATAAAAGTGAAGTCATATAAAATTATACTGTTCTGCGGATTCTATTCAAGCAAAAAAAGTGTGTATTTTCTGTAGCACCACAGCAAGGTTTAGAATCAAATCCAACCGTCATAAGATATGCAGTAGATTCTGCTCCAAAATGGGATTAAAAGACTCTTATGAATAAATAAAATGGAAGGATAAAGTAATACAGAGCAGTGAGTGTGCATGGGGGGTAGGGGAAATCAGGACTTTGTGGAGCGTCGGCATCTTGGATTCAGGAAAATCAAGATTGCTCAAACATCACTCTAAATGGAAGTGTGCAAATGAGAAGGGTAGAGCATTAAAAGCGCTTAAAAGTTGTAAAAATACTGTGTTTTTTAATGAAATAAAATATAACAAAAACAAAAAAAAACAGCAATACAATCACACCCCCACCCCAAATTCACACGCAAAAACTCAATCAAAAACAAAATCGAACTAAATAAAATGGATGCATCAAAAGGAAAAACGACAACAATAAAAATAATAATAAATTGTACTGTTACCTGCAACAGCCCAAGTTAAGTAAACCGTTCTTTGACTGGAAACAACCACATTTTTGGGGGAAAACAAATGAAAAACCTGGTATAGCATGGTATTTGTATTAATCAGGAGCAACTATTAAAGTATAAAATTCAAAGTGGACCTATTCATCAGGTTTATGACACAAATCTTACTATGTACCATTCAAGTATCCCAGACTTTTATTCTAGCACTAATTTCATGTATCAGAAATTATACTGTTTTCTGGTACATGACAGACGTTTAGATTCACGTTTTATACTAATCATATTGTAAAGTACGATGTAATTATGGTATGTAATCGTCTGGTAGTATATTTGGTGTCACTTACGGGGGTCGGTCCAAGTAAACAAAACCCAACAATGTCTTACCGTTCCGTAAATAATTAACCGCAGTACTTTCCGATCTCCTGCAGGGCTTCGACGCGCTTCGACATCGCTAATGCCACGGTTAGCTCCTAATAATTGCCCCGGTGTAGCCGCCGCGACGGTTCACCAGTGATACCGTCTCGTTCACCGAAATTATAACGTGACGTCGCGGTTTAACGGACGCTAATGAAGATTGAATTATCTGCGTTCTAACGGCGACACCGGGACCGTACGTCACCCGCTAATCCCTGCCACGTGTCGCACAGTAACGTATCGTTTACATGGTTCCCGCGGTGTCCCTTAGTTTCACGTCGCTGCGTCGGCTTCAGTCATGATCATTGTATTCGGATGCGGAGATGTAATCAGAGCGGTGGGTGTACGCGGGGGTCTGCCACTGTGAAGGGGACGGAGTACTCAAGGGGGATGTTCTGTCCAATCAACGTGGGAGATGTTTGTGGACCACCTTACAGCAAAGACACAGTGGTAACGCTTTAATATAAGGTCCCTTCGTAAGCTAATTTGGTAAGACTGTTTGTTTATAAGCACTAAGACTTTACTAGTATTTGTATATGATTTATAACAGTTCATAAATGTTAATATTCTGCTTTTTGAATTTTTTTTTTATTTGTTGGCCCCTAGACAAGCATGTGACTCTACCTGGCCTTGTTACAGGTCAGGTCTGTGGGAGGTGACGCCGCTGGTCGTAAGAATACATGTTTTTCAAGGTCTTTTTTAGCATTATAAACACCTATAAGTGATTATATACAAGATATGACATACTGTGGATCATTCACTGTAAAGTTCAGTGAATCTATAAGTTATGAGGAAGTTACTTAAAATATATAACATATTTCAACTTATAAAGTTCTGTGTGTGTGATTAAATTAATAAAAGTGAATTGGTGTACTGCATGTTATTTAGGTAACCTATGATATTTTACTTTAAACACCTAATTATTATATTGTATTATTCTTTTTATTTATTTTCTATTTATTTGGTTTTAGTTTTATTAACTAATAATAACAAAATCACTGACCAAGCTAACACCAAATGACAAAAACATACAAAATGTTACATGTTATACAAAAAGTTCTGCTTCTTCATTTTGTTAATTCAAACAGAAAAGGTCCTACTGAGGTTTTTTTTTTTTTTTCCAGAGTTGTGATCTTTAGATGTTTTCTGGCTCTGGTTGATCACAGGCAGATTCACAGGACATTGATCCCGGGCCCCGCTGGCTCCTGAATCCAAAGGGAGAAAAAAAGACTCTGAGAGGCCTCTTCCACTTTTCACCATGATTTCAGATGCTTTTAGCAGCTGGACACCAGCGTGTTGTGGGCCGGCCTCCTGTAACAGAAAGCATTGAAGTTATTCAATTTATTTTGATTAGTCCATTAACACTGCCACTTTTGCACTGTGTGCAAATCACTTTATCAAACTGAAAAATAATGACAAATACACAGAATAGAATACACAGAACTGCATCAATAATTGATAAGAAACATTAATTAAAAGGCTATTGAACGTTTGCTCTTTACATCAGAAGTGTGTGAGCTTCTCTGAGTACTAATAAGCTAAAATAGACTTAGTATGTACACAAAATGTACAATTACATTTACAGATGTAGTGCAGAAAGTGAACAGTGCAATGAGTGGTTGTTGATTAAATCACTGTTAGTTGACAGGTCTTTTAAAGTGTTCATGGGTCCATTGTCAGAGGAAAAGCTCAGTTTGCTGTTTGGGTTTACAGTGCAGGAAAACCAACAACTCCATTCAGACAAGGAGGCCGTGGAGCCCCCAATTTCTGTCCACCGAATTGTTGATGTCCTACCAATAGAATCTAAAAGACCCAAAGAATTTCAAGGAACCATCGAAAAACCAGCCTGACCCAGTGCCTCATCTCTTAGGTATGAATCAAATCCAGGTTTATTGTGGTTTGTGGGTGAACTTTAGCCGCCCTTTGTGTAGATTCACTGGATTTCCTTTTCTTATCGTAGCTGTTTTTTGAGGTTTACGCTCCAGAACAGCGCTCTCACAGCCCTGCCGTGCAAACAGAAATAAAACTGCTGAAATACAGACAGGACTTTATGGATTACCTATTTGTACATACCTGGATTCTCAATTGAAGGGTATCACAGGAGTCACAGCTTGGGTTCACACTCCGGGATTCACTATTTTTTTTGAAAGAAGGCTCCAATAAAACGCCCTCAGATGTTTGGAATTGGGTCCACAAACAAACTGGCTTGAACTATGGTGATTCAATGGTTAAGCACAATATATTCACTGTAACAAAGGAAGGACTTCACCTGCTCAGAGAGACTGTGAGCAGGCTGAAGTGGGAATACTTGAAACCGTGGACATCAGTAACAAACATGCTGGTAGAGATTACAATATGGCTTGTAATTACAGCAATATCAATATTTAATAATAATGTTATTATTAAAATGTGCACACCTTAATTTGCTTGTCAGACTTTGTCAAAACAAAAGCTTAACATTGACAAAACCAAGATTAATTCTAGGCTAATTTAAGACGAGACAAATAATAAATAAAGCCTGCCCTTTCCATTGTAGAAAAAGATTCAGTTGTATAATGTACAATGGAAAACACTCCTGGACGAATGAAGGATTACACCGACCGGCCCATTCCATGTTTTCATTATTAAACAAGCATTACTGTCAGATGGAGAACCTTGGTGTTACTGCGATGTATTTAGTTTGTTGTAATATCAATTATTGCATAATATTTGCGTTTTTTTTAAATTTGTATTTTATTGATAATAATTCTAATAAATATTATTATTTGTATTATTTTTTATTTTTTGTACATAATAAACATAAAGACAACAAGGAACAAAATAAAGAGACACCGAGCGTTCATACATAAGTCCTGAACATGTAGTCCGGCACATTCAGTCCGTTTGGTCCAAAGTCTGTCAAATTCTTGCATTTTCAAATTTAGATCCAAAGTAATTGTCTTCATTTTGTGACTGTCAATTATAACGTCAGTCCTTCATCGTCGGTTTAGTTTTTTTTTTTTTTTGTGTTTGTCTCTATTTTTCTGCAGCCAGAATTATGTTCCAGAGGGTATCCATTTAGTGTGTCCGTTTCCGGGGTTTTGAGGCCCAAATGCATAGTTCTAAATCAAGTGGAGTGGGATGGCGTTGTCAAAAACTACCCGCATCGCATGTTAATCTCAGTCCAATATTTTTGAGCCACAGGATAGTCCATAAACACATGGTAACGATGGATCTCCTGTCCTGCCACTCCAGCAGTTAGAATAACGAGCACTGAAACAACGTGACATGTTTTTCCTGCAGAACTCCATCCAAACATGTGATTTTGTGGTCCTCAATTGATCTGTACATACATTTTCTCATTCTTCCTCTCATTCAAAGTAGCAGTTACTCTTGGTAATACCATTAACGCCTTACGTTTGTATTGTGCTTCACAAAATATACCACCTGTTGTCCAGTGACGTGCGGTGAGGTTCATGCCGAGTGAGGCACTCACTCTGAGTCAGATTTACCAATGCGACTGAACCCAAAAGAGCATCATTTGATTGACAACAGACAATCAGTTGTGCTATATATCTCATTTCAGCATTCTTTACACAAACATGTGACATATTTTATTTAAGGTTAAAATTAATTCCAATTGAGCCAAATTCCATCCTATTTCAAGCCAAAATAGATAAAAGTTTATGGTCTTTTCTTTACATTTTGATAAGCCGGATTGTAAATACGAAATAAACGAGTTCAAGAACGAAGAAGACAGCGCCATAGTCCACGGGCTCAGGAGCGCCCTCTGCCATGAGTCAGGCGTATTGTTTGCCTCACCGAGTTAACTTTTACTGCTGTTTTTATAATGAATCTGCGAGCCGAAACACGTTTCAGAAATACATTTCATACATTATCCAGAATATGGCAGTACAGAGCACATCGTCAGGGTGTTTTATTTGTTATATACAGAGGGACAACGTCAAAAAACGAAATAATAATACAATAATTATTAGTAGTAGTATTATCAATAAAATACAAATTAAAAAACACAAATATGATGCATTATACTGTGCATCTCACGTCGCCCCTCCTCCCTGCATTAGAACAGGAGTTACGGGACATGCGGAAATTCTGATGATATATTGAAAAAAATATTGTTCCATATTGGATTCAACGGGAAAGGGGGTTTATAAGACATACCAGATGACAAACATTAACATTTATTTTATTTTATAATTCATTTTTTTCTCCCAAGATTGACAGGTTGACTTTGAATGCTCGTTACTGCTGTAGTCATTATTTTGTCCCTTTTGTCTCTTCTGTAGCCACACATGCCCTGGGGTAGATGGTAGAATCAGAGCTTCCCATCTGTGCCATATTCCATTCCAACCAACAATCACCACATTCAGAAGCGTCTTGCCCGTGAACACAAAGGCAGTATGCACTGCGAATTCCTAAATGCCAGAATGTGTGCACACGTTAATGTTTTGTCTCATTAAAACCAAATAAATAAAATTATCTGACATTTTATGGCAAAATTATGCTAATTTTAATAATACAGGATAATCCAATTATTTACACATAGTGGCCACAGATATATTATATTGAAAAATGAATAATATTGCAATTGCTGTTTTGGATACTTGAATTTTGAGTATATTGATAAGAACTATTAAAAAGCTGTAAAAGAAGCAGTTTAATAATTAAAAATATAGCATACATATATATTTGAAGGCACGTTTTATCTTGCGATCACGTTGTCAGATTATTGTCCTCAAGATAATCCCTAAAAGACATTGAGATATTCCCATTTTTTTTCATTTTCTACCACCCCTACTTGGACATTATATGAGAACTCCCGGACAAAAAGCCAGTGTAGCCTGTTTGAATCGCTTCCATTGACAACCATTATATCACAACTCACCTCCGGCAGCTTCCTGTAGTGCATATTTAATGTAACTCCAGCTACTACTTCTCCTTTCACCATCTTGTCGTCTGTCAAACGTGATCAAGCTGGCTGCAAAGAGAGGTCAAGTGAAATATTAACGAGTCCCCCCCAGCCAACGGCCCAATCAATCCCTAAATGATATATCCTTAAAAATCGTGTGCGGGGCTGACAGCTGAAAGATGAGATGCAAACCCGGTGCTGGCGTGTTGATTAAAATCGTGTTTAATGCTGCCAGTTGCAGTATAACAGCAATATTTTGGCATTCACGCCGCTGCATGATTCCAACGAAATTTACAGTAATTGGATTTTGTAAGCAAATCAGTCATATCTTTTTCAATGCTGGCTTGGAATGTTAAGTTTCGGCAAATATGAAATGGATTTTAGCCATGATAGTAGCTCTTTTGACGTGTGTATTTGTATATGATTGTGCTTAATGTGCTAAATAATCTGTGTTTTTAAAGGTGCACAGTGTAACTTTTCTGGATTTGGTGGTAGGGCAGAAAAACTGGCAAAACTATTAGCACGCAGTTTAAAAGAGTGCAATTTGACAGCAGAAAGTCTGGGCGATGATTTACGGACGATGATTTTAACATCTTTAAAATGGCACCGGCGTCTAAAATCTGGGAACTTGAAACTGAATGTTTTGTGAGAGTTTAGAGAAAAAAAAACAACTCATAAACTTGACAAATAAAACTAAATCTACAGGTATGTTTTTGATGAAGAGACAATGTTTTTAACATGTTTAACATCTGAAGAATGTTAACTCATCTGTGTCCTTCGTGGAGGTTCAGGTTCTTGATGGTGCTCCGCAGTGGAAACAGAAACAGATCAAGATCAGCTAGCATTTTGGCCAAAGGGTGGTATTATCGCCCTGATTGTGAGTTTGCAGGCTTTGGAAGCACCTTGAACATTAAAGCAGTGCTGAATAAGATTTATCAGAGCGGACTAGGCCCTGGTTTAAAGGCCATTTGCCCTGGATCCCTCTGTGGCCCTCTCAGGACCCCATCACTGCTCCGTAAATAAATCACCCCATAGTACGGACCGGAGCGGAGATTACATTTAGGCCAGTGTGCATGTGGTGAAAAGAGCACATTCAGGTTGATCCATCTATGTAACCTTTGTGCGGTGACAAACAGTATTTTGACAGCCTTTGGCAAATGTGTACAGAGAAATCTAGTTGGAACATCATGATCTGGAAATGAGGATTCGTTGAATTCATGATTTGGAATGACTGGAAACGCTGTGATTGCCGCTTTATTTTTGTTAGGTCTATTACTATCTTAAATATATTGGCATTTTCTGTTTATACTGCTGCTGTTGCAGTTTGCAAAAACAAATTGTTTAAACTTTTAAAAAAAATGTTTTCATACCTTCTAAACATTTTATAAATAACCATATAGTTGAGGAATTTGCTCGAGAAGGGATGGAATAAGGTTTTTATTGCGCTAAAATCGATTTGGCTTTGAATCAGAATTACTTTTCTTCAACCTCAAGCGGAAATTCGTTATCAAGTACACAATAAATAAAATGCATCTTTTTTTTGCACAAAGTTTTCTACATTTAGATTTTTTCTGAATGAGCCACTGACTCAAAAGTCCTCTGGAGAACTACTTTTTGGACTGTAATCCGCTACTTTTTTCCCACGCTTTGAACCCTGCGGTACAACGGTGCGGTTAATTTATAGATTTGAATGGCTAACGGCCACCGGGGGGCACTCTAGCAGGAAGCGCAAGAGTTTGACACACTGGGCTATTCAATTTAATTTTCCTGAGGGCCAGATTTCTCGGGGGGCCGTGGCCTCTGGGCCGGATAGGCTACTAACCAGGTCGGAACCAAGACTAACCCAGAATCAAACAGGTCTAACCCAGGTCCAAACCAGGTCGAAAGCAGAATTAAAAAAGGACAAAGCCAGAAAAACCAGCAAACCAGGTTTAAACTTGTATGAACCCAGAATTAAACTAAAATCTATAATAATAATATTTGGAAGATTAGTTACGGGCCGCATCAGATCGTTTGGCGGGCCTGATCTGGCCCCTGGGCCTTAAGTTGAATAGCCCTGCTGTAGAAGAAGACATCAGTGCTGTGTGTTTTATTACAATCCAACTCATATTCACTGAGAAATTAGTCTAATTAGGTCCGTGGTGCAGTGGGCAGCGGACCGCGGGTGCGGCGCAGTAGACCATGGCGCAGCGGACCACGGGTGCGCCACGAGACCCCCGGTTCAAAAGACAATCGGCGTGTGTTACAACGTGGGCATTTGCGGCTTATTGACAGGTGCGGCCGGTAGATGTATAAGTTCTTGTTTCTTTGTAAATTTCGTTGGAGCGGCTTTTATTCAGGAGCGCTGTATCAACAAATTGCAAAGCTGTGCCAGAAATAATAGAGAACTTCCACAAGTAAGTACACATTAGACAGTAACACCTAATATACTATAGTAATTAGTATTTTTAATTACCTCAATAGACCAGAAATAATTGGACTATGTGATCTAGCTAATTATTGGATCACCCAAATGTATCAAAGTTTTTTCACAAGTTTATGTGCCAAAATCTCCCTTCCCTCCTTACCTCCTTACCGGCCTTGGAGAAACAAGCTGGAGAGCCGGTCCCAGCGACCCACGCACACAAACAAGATTCACTTGGCCTTCACTCACCGTCTGCACTTCCCACTATCCATTTCTTCTCTAGTTTGTGACCCATCCCCCATATCCACTGAACAACTCCATCACGTGACCACATGTGCTGTATTCATAATATGCGTTGTGTATTGTGTATTATTGTTATGCTTATGGCTGAAACAGTTTTTAATTTCAGAGTAAAGAGTTCAAGTTCCCCCTGTAGGCGCTCATATCTCATCAGTCATCAAATCACTTTCCTATGTTGTGACATTTGTTTCACTGACAATGGCAATAAATATATCCTGATTCCTGATAAACAAATATTTAACTCATAATGTACAAATAGTTTATTAAGAACGATTCCTAACTCTACCCTTTGATCATGCTTTATTAAGGCAAATGTTGGTGTAGTCATTAGAAATTACACGTTTCTTAATTATTTGTGTTGTTACTAAAAAGAGTAGATAGTGTCAAATATTCCTTGGACAATTGCTGTGCTCCGCCAGGCACATGCACGAGTCAGTCTTCCCACTTCCTCCGACAGAGGGGAAATGAGTAGTCTCAGTCTCTTTGTCCAGGAGCCACTGTGGATAATTAATTTGTGTTCTTTGAGTCGGAACATGCCAGAGGACGGAGCAGGTGCCTCTGAAACCGCCATCAAAGCATTCAGCCGCTCCACAGGTCTGCTTTTAACGTACTGCGGCGGACGTCTTTATATGGATATTTCTGCGCAAGCCTCTTAGTTTAGACTCACTTATTACAACTTAACGTCTTGATTTGAGGATGATTTTGAATGTCTGACAACACAATCCACATCAATGTACTTTATTATGTATTATTGTTATTATTTATCACAATGTCTTTGATCAAATGGAGGACATATGTTAAGCTGATGAAATGTATTATTTATTTATTTTTATTTTTGTGTCTTCTTTTCTTTGTTGTCTTTTATGATTTTTTTTTTGTATGCTGTTATTTTTTGTTTGTCTCACTAAAAAGCAAAAACATAAATGTATTATTTGAAAACTCTAACCCATTTGAAAAAAGTCAGGTACAGTGCCTTAAAAGACCTTTAATTCTTTATATTTTTCTTTTGAATTTTGAAAACTGCAAGACCCCTTCCCGAGATTAATTGAGAGAAATTAGGTATTTGTTCACATTGTAACAGCAACAGTAATGACCAACCTGGATCTCTACGCACTATGAAACTCAATTAACTTCAATTGGCATCTGAATTTTCCTGTATTTTTGAGGTAGTTGAGGTAGATAGTTGAGAGCAAAATGGCGTGACTGCCATGTTGCTCGGTTCTGATACTGCTGTGGTAATGGGCGCAAATTGGACTATTAACAGCTAGCCTTCTCCTCCCGCCGACATTAGCCCATAATTTAAAACCTCAGGCGCTAACGTGTCAGGTTGTAGCTTTTTGTCAAAAAGACCAATGGTCGTTTGATCAAAAGGAAGACATTTTTTAAGATGATGAAATGTAATAAAAGTGAATTGCTTAACAGATGAGACAGAAGAGTTTCAATAGCAATGTTTTAGGTTTGTTTTGTTGATATTGGAAGATCATTCTCTATTGGAAGATAATGTCGGGCTGGGCCTTAGCACACCTTACACACGGGTTAGCCCCATCAAAGGGAACATTCATTTGTGTTCTGCATGTTCTATTTGCAAGGAATCTTGGTCTTTTGAGTTCAGGACTTGTAAAGATGGCGAAACCCAAACACTACACAACACCACACTTTTGGAGCAAGGAGGAAACTGTGCACCTTCATCCAAAGTATCTGGTGGGATCTGGTGGAAACATTGATATGGATGACACAGCATTTTCTATTTCTTCATGTTCTCGCCTTCCAGTAATGAGGAACGGAATAGTGTCAAGCTCTGGTGGGGGCTCAGTGCCAGCACCAAAGTGCTGACGAAGTTATAGTATGAAACGCCAACATTAACCTAAAACCTATAGAATTAATAATAATGACTATCGCACAATAAAACAACATTCCTTACCATTTGCGCACAAAATGAAAGTAGGTCCAGCCTTGATGAAACCTTCATCTACCTGACAGGCCATAGTTAGATTATTGCAGGAAGATGTAGCATTATGGACTACTTTTAAAGTGTCAGTTTTGTTTGGCTTACAAATGCACTATTGGTATTAAAGTATAGCTCTTGTTGATCACAAAGAGCTTGTTGTTAAATTTAAAAGACATTGAGGACCTTGGATGGAATACACAGGCAAATGGCAACTTGAAAGAGGTAACAAGGAAAGCAGCAACAGCCAAATACCTACGACGAGTGAGGCAGGTCCTAAGAAGCCAGCTCAATGGCAAAGAACAAGTCTCGGGCAATAAACAGCCTGCCAGTGATCCGAGACCCTACAGGAATAATAAGGTTACCAAAGGAAGAGATGCAGACCACAGATGTTCAGACGCGAAAGAATGCTCTTCATGCATGGAGGTTCTACCCCAAATCCAGCACCCTGAAACTGTACACTAGCCGTAAGGAAGGAGGCCGTGGACTAGTGAGTGTGAGAGCCACTGTCCAGGATGAAACAGCCAAGATCCACAAGTACATCAAGGACAAAGCCCCAACAGATGACATGCTCAGTGAATGTCTCAGGAAATGGGGAACAGAGGAGGTAGTGCTGGAGGCGGGACCATCATGTGAGGACAAGCCCCTACATAGGATGTACCACCGAAACATAACTGATATCAAGATTTCCTACCAATGGCTAGAGCAGGCCGGTCTGAAGGACAGCACAGAGGCACTCATCATGACTGCACAGACACAGGCTCTGAGCACCAGAGCAATAGAGGCCCAGATCTACCACACCAGACAAGACCCAAGGTGTAGGTTGTGCAAAGGGGCCCCTGAGACAATCCAGCACATAACTGCAGGGTGTAAGATGCTGGCAGGGAAAGCATACATGGAGCACCATAACCAAGTGGCTGGGATAGTGTACAGGAACATCTGTGCAGAGTATGGACTGGAAACACCAAGGTCAAAGTGGGAAACACCCCCAAAGGTGGTAGAGAATGACCGAGCCAAGATCCTGTGGGACTTCCAGATACAGACTGACAGAATGGTAAAACAATTTTAGTTCATTGTAACTGCATTGATCTAAAATTGAAACGGATCCGTTGACTTCCTGTTTAAAGTGGCATAACTGCGAGATTCCACATCTTCATAGTGACATTTCACCATATAAAGCAACAGATTTTCATTTACGTGTTTTTATCGTTGAAGAAATTGAGTCTGATTTTGTTTGAATAATCGCACGGTACAGAGCAGACAATCAGGCAAGACAAGACAGGATCACTCAAACATGCATGAACCAATCGAAATGCTGCCCTGAGTAAATTAATGATGAGGTAACACCGTTATTGCACGGCTAATGTCGATTGCACGTTAGATGTCCCTTTTAAGTCTCTCGCCTCTGCAACATAAAAGCTCCATAATGTTACTGTTCATGCATTTTCTTCGTTATGCAAATATATATCATCACTATTTGAAGCTATGGCGCTCCCATTGTGTCTGTGAGTGTAATAAAGCCTGGTTTGATTTCACAGTATTCCTGGATTAGCGCTGGAGACGCCTCATGTTTAAACATAAGGTCCAAATGCTATGCTGATGAGCCCGCGGCGCACTGCTACAACCATCGCTATCCATTAGGACTGCTAACAAGGCTAACAAGCCATTTTTAGTCAACTATCATGCTAATAGTGGAACTTTTCTGTCTGTATGAGTGTTTGCAGCGGGAGGGATTTGAGCAAGGATCCAATTTGAGACCACAATTGCAGGTTCACATTTCAAGTGCAGTTTGGAACTTAATGGCAACAACTTTCTTTGTTTTTTCTCGGCCCAAGGGGAACAATGTTCAAGTTTATGTATAAATTCCTTGTTTTTTGACATAAAACATTGCCGAAGCATTTCTAGCAACTTATTATGTTGCACTGGTAGAATGTATTTGCGTGGTAGACTTTAAATGCAGCATAAGGAGATGACAATAGATGATTATATTTCAGTACAAATGTAGGTGTCGATAACCCAGAGGTCCAGAGGGTTATTGGTTTTAAGAAGGTGGCATCTGTGGTTAGTCTAACAAGCAGAGAGGAATTCATACATGCAGAGAAACTTTTTAGAGGAAAATGGGACGCACACAAAATAAAGATTACTGATGATTACCTAAAATCAGGGAAATTATTTGTATTATTATATAAATTCTTATTATTATACAAGCATTATTTAACTACGCCATAAAAGAAAAGTTAAAAAGGCTACAATATTGATTGTGTTGTTTAGTTGGATAAATCCATGGCAATACAACATTAAAGCCATACTTTGGAACAGGTACAAATCAGGTTTGTCACTATGGAAGCCCCCTCAGAATTAGAACATTTTTTTAAAAAAATATATACATTTTAGTAAAAATTCAATAAAATGGTTTGGCTCAGACGTGGCTCAAGGCCTGCTCTGGTTCTTTGGGTCACTTGTGCTGAACTTTGTGCAGGGTTTAGCGTTTGAAGATGCTGAAGAGTCCAGTGAATCAGCATGCTGCTGAGAAGGTGTTTTCAGGAGCAGATTTTGAGCCCTGGCGAGTTGTGCATTCTTCAGCTGAGAAACGGCAACTTTGGCCTTTTTCTAAATGCGTAAGAGAGAGCAGGCTAAAGTTGCAGACAAAGGAGTCCACACCCCGGGGTGGGGGAGCGGCACCTGGAGGAGACAGACAAGGAGTTGTGGTGTCGAGAGCGAGTGAGAGAGCCTGCATTGTCTTTGTATCCGGCCACGGAAGAGGGGCTTAAAGTGGGAGTGACATTAAGTCCCTGGCAAAATCTCAATCAAACTTATTGTTACTAATTTGGAGGCTTTTAATTTAAACTATCACAATGACATATGCAACCACAGCAAAATATTACAACATTGCTAGTACACGCATCCTTTGCAGGTCATGAGGAAATGTATATATGGCATAAACATTACACATTTCCAAACCCAGTTCATAAGTCATTTGTTTAACAAACATGGTTTAGTGAAACATGCAATTTAAGGACTTTATCTTTGAAAAACGTGTACATTGCTTAACTCAAAAGAGACCAAAGATGTGTTGGGTGCAGTGGGACGATGTAGCTTCACCATGGGGGTCCAGGCCGTTTAAGGCACAGAGGTAATCCCAGGTCTGAGGGTCGTAAAAGCAATGTTCACATTCCATCCACACCTTTGGGCTTTGTTCTGCAACAGTGACGTGAACATCACCATTGTTTTGTTTTGAATCATGTCTTTATAAAGATCTTTTGGGACATACATGTATTACAAAAAGCAATGATTTGTGGGAAAAAGACCAAATATTATAGATATCGGCTATCCCGAACACGTTTCTCTATCATGGTTCTGATATCAGCGTAAGAGAAGGAACTAAGTTTATTCTCAAACATGTTTGTCACTATGGGTTGCAAAATTTCTGTAATTTTCCAAGTTGGAAAATGTTCACGGCAATGAAATGGAATTTATGGGAATTAAAGGGAATAAATGGAATTAAAGGAAATGGACATGGAATTAACACTTGGAGGTTTTCTCTGAACAAGAAGTGATGTACAGAAGCATAGCAACTTGAATCTATTTAAATACACTTAAATATCTGTGTTTTCATGATCACAGCTGAGAGAGTAACAGCATCAAAAAGTTGTCATTGCAGAAAATCACATAAAAAGCTTTGATGTGTTGAAGGAATCCTTTGGCCGGGAAAAACAGGACTTTTTTTTTTTTTTTATAATTAGTTATTCTAATCAAGAAATGAAACAAAGCACCACCCATTATAACCCTCTGACGGAAATCTTTATTAAAGCTTATAAATCAGAACATGTAATGTGAAAAATATGTAAATTATATAAATGCATTACTAATCCGGACAGCCACACTACTAAATATATTAACATTAAATGGGAAAGAGAGGGCAATTTCATATTGACGGACGAAGAATGGAAAAATATATGTACTTCACAAAGGAGGACAACAAAACCACATGTTTGGAAAGAATTCTGTTGGAAGAATGTGACCCGTTACTTCATAACACCATGTCAAAGTGCTCATTATTCACAGGAAAACTCTGGATGTTTGAGAAACTGTGGTTGCCAGGAACAAAACCATTATCACGCGTTCTGGGACTGTTTTATTGTACAAAAGTATTAGACAGAAATTAACAAGGCAATGCAGACTATTTTCAACCCCATCATCTCACTCAAATTCCCTGCTATGGACACAATGGATGGATGTATTTACAACATACATCTGGTACTTGGGCAGAAGTTGACTTAATCACCAACATCATAATCAACATGCGCAAAATGGGGCGGGGAATCACTTTTGGACTTGAAAATGGACACTTATATTTGGATCGCTGGCTGTTTCCCCCCCAACACTAACAGAGTGTTGGCGCTACATTTTAAGATACACATTTTGATGCATGACAAGCTGGCCTCTCACTTCTGGGTCTCCACACGCAGTTGTGCTGATCGTGATGAGACGTAATGATGACTTTTTTTGGGAGATTTTCAGAGCCACGTCACAGACTGAGGACTTTCTAACCAGGATTCATAAAACAAACGTGAATAAAGCTAAATGCTACGCTATGGTTTTGACGAAAGAACAATGTTAGAACATTGTTATAAGCTCAAAGTCAATTTAGCATAATATGTGTTATTTATAACTCTATATCATGTAAAATTGACTTTTCAGAGCTTAACCTTCTTACAGTGCTATTGGTCCCTCGTATATATGTGCCCAAAGTGTTTTTTTGATTGATTAGCAAGCGAACAGTCTCTATCCTTCCCCTTGGATGAGCAGACAAACGGGGGCTACCAGGATGATGAATAGTGACGCGGCATTCACGGCACTCACCAGGATGACGCCGCACTCACCAGGATGACGCCGCACTCACCAGGATGACGCCGCACTCACCAGGATGACGCCGCACTCACCAGGATGACGCCCTGTTTCAGCCCATCCTCCAGGAAGCACCCTGTACCTAAAAGACAATTTCTATTTTTTCATTGGTTCCTTTGCGACTCTTGTTTGTCACACATGGTTCATATTCGGGTAAAAGCCCTTTAGCTTTTAGAATAGATTTTTACTGCATGTTATGAGAAAAAAAAAAATCCCCATCCCACTGTCTTACTCCCGGCCTTTCCCCTGCTCTCTTCACACTCGAGCGCTGACGTGGCTGTAGTGTTCCCGCGTGTGACGAGTTAACGCAGTTGCAGCGACTGATTAAAACGTCTGGTTGTCAGGCGGTTGATTTGCTGATAATGGACCGCTGGAGCTGACGATGGTTTTTCACGTGTCGTCAACTCCGCACGCCCTGGACAGTTTGAGGATGGTGCGTCTTGTCACCTCCGATCATAAGGCCGGATCTGTGCTGACAGCTCCGGTGACACGCTCCAGACGGACTTCCTGGCGTCTCAGCTCATGTGCGGACGGGAGAAATGAGGACAAATGTATGGAACTGCGTCTGAGTTTTCTAAGGTGTTTTTTAACTTCTAATGAAATTTATGACATCGAATAATCCAATGTACAATTTAAAAACATTTCTAAATGTTATATGATTACTGGTATATCCTAAACCTAACTGAACTTCCTTTGAATCATCAATAAAATATTACTTTCTGCAGTCAAATACGGTCGAAAATATATGATGGTGCGCCAGATTGGAAATATAAAACCCATATGAAATGCTTGCATTCAGTCCAACTAATGCATGGAGTAAGAATAGAATAAATAACAAATCTAAAATTATTATAATTACAATTAAAAGCTTCTTTATTTTCTCACAAGGCAATGGTTTGATCCTTTTTCACTGAGGCATTGAACAGTCTGAAACTCCCCTCTGTTTTTCACATTTTAGTTTTTCCTCCTTTTTCTGATATACCTAATATCTGACCTTCGACCTCATGATTGTCTTCATTAAGTTTCCATTTGACTGAATTCAATCTCTTTAAATCGTCTACAGCTACACACGTTTAGCTCCGCCTCCATTGCGGCAATCAACTCTCTTCGATCGGCCAGACGAGGCGCAGCTAAACACTAATGTCTTTTGGAAAAACGAATGAAGACAGTCTGGGTCAAAGTTCAGGGGTTACAAGGCTGTAGAGTCACACTGGGGATAGGTGTTTGGATGTTATCAAAGTGCTTTTATCAAAGTTATCAACGCTTTTTGAGTCTTTTATGTGCAGTGGAACGCTTTCTGAGTCTTTTCATTGGCAGTGGAATGCTTTTTGAGTCTTTTGTGTGCAGTCGAACACTTTCTGTCTCTTTGATATGCAGTGGAACTCTTTCTGTGTCTCTTGTGCCTTGTCCGCTGTTCCCGGTGGTGACATTTACTCAGAGGGCCGTGATGGCGTTGCATTAGCTCGTGGGAAATGCTTACTCCACGCACTGACAGAATGGTGCATCATCAGCAGCGCATGGGGAATCTGCATTTGTAGCTCTTTTCTATTGTTCATCGCACTTTTATGCACATATGTTCCTCCCGCTGCTGCCCTGGCTCTAGTCATGACTTATTTTTAGAAGTATCAGAACTTGGCTGAAGATTATGCAGAAGCAATAGTTTTGTTGTTTTTTTTTTTACACTGGGACTGCTGAAGAAAGCGCCGTAACGAACAAAGGACAATTTAACTCAAAGATCCCGTGGTGGCGCTGTGTCTTCTTGGCATCGCTAATACAAATCGAACATGTAAATATTTGAGCTGATGTCTGACATCAGGGCCAACGATGACTTTATTCACACTGCATAACAATTAGCCGCGTGCGCTCAGGAGGGACGTCAAAAATCTCTGAAGTACATTTTTAAATCAGAACTTCACCAGATCTACTTTTATTTCATTTTTGTTGGATTTGCTTTGCTCTTTTGTAATTACGTAGCTTATGCTTATATATAGTATCAAACTGGTATCGGTATTGGCACTGACCGCGTTTCTAAAAATGGTGTCAGAACAGCACTACTGTAAAATGCAGTTTATTCATAATTTCATGAATTTTCACACTGAAGTTAACAGTGACGTTTTAAGCCACACATTTAAAGGCGCTTAAGGTTGAAGCAGACCTTAATTGTTGGTGACGTGTGTTCCACAGACGAGGATCATAAAAGCTAAACGTCACCTCGTTCTGCTTGGCCCTGACGCAAAATAAACCTGTCCCAGATGAACCCGAGGACCCTTTCGCTATCACATGAAACTAGCACCTCTCGCAAATATGTTGACGCGTGACCATTTAACGCCATGTATAAAAAAAAGGAATATTCTCAAGTCTCGTTTGTAGAACTGGTGCTGAAGCATTTTCCTGGTATTTGCACGCAGGCTCTTGGCGTCGCATTCTGAATCAGCTGCAGCTGTCTCATGGATTTTTGCTGAGACCAGTCAAAATGCCATTACAGTGATCCTGCCTTCTAAAAATAAAAGCAAGTTTTGCTTCGTAAGAAAAGAAGGACCTCCTCATACATTTTGTGAGCGTCATCACTCTCATAATGCTTTGATCGTGGTTCAAACTGGAGCTTGAGTTTGGTCCAAGTTTATATCTGGGTGTCGTCCAGAAGTGTAGACACGGCTTTAGAACTTCACGGTTTAAAAGGTTTGTTTTGTTCAATCAAGTCCTACTATACTTTAATTAGACTTAATAAAGCATAGCAAACACTATCAAGCTTAGTAACTACTTAATCAAAAGGTTAGGATTATGGTTAGCGTTAAGTAGTTCCTAAACCTGAATGATTCTCAATAAACTATTTGCACATTATTCTTTATATTATATGTATTTGTTCATGCTTCATTAAGGCTGTTAAGAGTGTAGTTCTGGTGTTACCATTAAGTCCTTGTATTGCCCATAAAAAAAATATATAATATATTTTTTTAAATAAAATAAATAAAAATAATAATAATAATAATAATAATAATAATAATAATAATAATAATAATGATGATGTATGGTCATTTAAAAAAAAATAATAATGATTTTTTAGGGATTTTAATCATTGTAGAGTTTAATACTCTACATCTGGATTCTGAAGACCACTTTATGCCACCCAAAATTACACATTTAGCCTTTGTGCGCATTTTTAGTTCGTTTTTTTTAGTAATCGTTTTCACTAATTGTACATTTGTGAGCATTCCTTTGATTTAGCGTCTCACTGTCTCTATGTAGCATGTGTACAAACCGCCCTCCTGGCCTTTTAAAGTATCAAAACGCCATACAGCCACAATATGACAACTCCCCTGCAGCACGCGGAGCTCATACGGACACGTTGCGTAGACACGGGTTATCTGCCTCACTCTCTCTGCCTTCTCCTCACCGTTGCCCTTTTCCTGGACGTCTGCCGCCTGTCAATAACTGTCAAGCTCACGGCCTCTGGTGCTGCTCCAACATCTGACCAGGAACAAGCCAGACCCGGCACTCCAGCAGGCCCCGGGGAGCCCTCTCAGTCCGCACACACCAACCAGACACATGTGCCAGTAATTACTTCTTTCCTTCTCCCCCCCATACAGTTCAACCTTTTCATATTGATCACAGGGTTGCGTGTAAGAGGATTTCCAGAGAGGCGATGGGTGGAGCTAGGGGAAAGGTGTAAACAAAATGGAGTAGGCTGAAGTGTAGGTGTAAAGTTAAAGCTGCACTGGGTAACTCGGCCTGTTGCAGTAATAAAAATAAAAATAAATCAAGTGCAATAAACTGCTGAGGAACATACAAACGATGAATTATAATATAGAAACTAATATATGCCACTTATACAATTACCTCAAATAAATAAATAATAAAATAAAATAAATTATCACCCCAAAATAATATTGTAAATAAATAAAATAATAAAACAAATAATTAAATAAATAAAACTGTTTTTGTCTATAATGAATCATACAGGTTCGTCCATCCCGTCTGTCATTTTATTTAACAATAAGGATTTGATATTATTATTGTGACCGTGTTATGTGTAACTTTTTTATTTATTTAAAATACATTATCAGGGACATGCAGTTACACAAAGAGTAAATGAAAAGGAGCAGAACGAAGTTTCTGCCCCCTTTTCAACTTCACTCTGATACTTTAAAACACGTTACAATAAACATTTAATATACAATTTTCAATGCACTTTTCAATGTTCCAGCACAACTGTAGCGATCATCATTAATCCCATTATTAATCTAAATGAAAGCATCTTTTTTATTTCTTCTTTCTTAAACTCCTCCAGATCAATCAAAATACAACTCTGAATAAGTTAATGATAAGGAAAGACAATTATAACATGATTTAAAAGCCTTTAAATGGACATTACTTGACTAAAACTATTAAAAAAATGACTGCTCGGTAACAGTCTGGACATGCAGGATGTCAAGAGATTTATGGATTCAGTGGACGAGTATTTAGTCCTGCATTGCGCGTTCAACATAAAAATCCAAGACACGTATATATATTTTTCATTTTCCCAATACTGATCAAACGAAATGCGTTTACAAAAGGCTCTAATCCCACTGCAGAGCTTTTGACAGATGCAGCAAATCAAAGACAATCTCTTCTCCAGCTTTACGACTTATTTTATTTACTTTCTATATTCACTTTTGAATTCTTGGAGCTTTATGCCTTAAACGCCGGAGCATCTGCATTTATCGTAGAAGCACGTGGGAGGCGGATTATTCGTGGTCAACTATTTCACGCGTGTAAAGGGGATTACAGATAGCGGAAACGCTCCTCATTGTGCTGAGACGTTAAAGTTTACAAAGTGGGATGCAACTTTTCGGAAAACTTGAGTCCGTTCTTGGGACTTTCAGAGATACAAATCAGCGGTGGTTCCTCAGTGGTTGAATGTGATGCGTTACGACTGTATGGTGTTCCAAAACATATCTAAGATGCAAGAAGTAGGTCTTTGGAGATGCAAATAAATTTCATTATTGTGAGCTGTGCCACGTCCCGTAACACAATGACAAAAAAAAGCATTTTTCCAATCTGATATGGATTTTAGATACTAATTCTTTCAATAATAATTACAACGAACCCACGTGCTTGATTAACTATGCTGGTAAGAATTTAAATTGTATTTTCCGGACCATTTACCGCTCCCCTATATAAAGCCGCATTTGCTCTATTTTTAAAAAAACAGATAATAAAACAATACATAGGCCCACCTTTTGTATAGGCCGCCAGAACTCTTCCTTGACTTTTGGCATCCATGAGCTCGTCCGCTGTCCCCCCTCCCAGCGTCACCGTACATTCATTGAGTTAAGTTGCGCTGCACGCGCGCGCTCTCTAGCAAATCGATGGCCTTCAGTTTAAAACTTGCTTCGTACGAACTTCTTCGTTTGGGTCCATAATATGCGCAAGAATTTGAAAATAAATTTATAGTTGTAATTGTCGTCCGTTTCTATTGCTAGCTGAATACCTAAAAAGCAACATCTCTTCTGTTGCTTAAACCTTTCTGTAGTGTTTGATTCCAAATCCGTTTAGTTCGCCCCAGCGGTGAAAGAAAAAATCACCACAGAAAAGCCGCAGCCTCTAAATAAGCCGCATGGCTCAAAAACATTGACCAAAAGTAGCGCTTATAGCCCCGCAAAATACGGTAAAGCCCTTCTTTCCACTTTTTGGCTTCTTTCCACTGGCATTAAACGTACCTATCTCCATGAAGAATGTTTCAAAG
Source organism: Chaenogobius annularis (assembly GCA_015082035.1). Taxonomy (NCBI): domain Eukaryota; kingdom Metazoa; phylum Chordata; class Actinopteri; order Gobiiformes; family Gobiidae; genus Chaenogobius; species Chaenogobius annularis. The sequence continues at coordinate 2,517,515 of BJKM01000106.1, forward strand.
TATGGGTTTAACTTTATATTTTTGTGTAATCGTGCAGTTGACGTGCCATCTCCAGAAAGTTTCACAGTGTTGCTTTAATGTAGCTCTCATCATCATACTGTACGACCTTAATTTACAAGGCCTGTGCTAACATATTCAAATATCAGTATATTGTGATACTAAATGTTGTGATTCAGACTCGATATCGTGTGCTGCTGTTTCGATATATCACCGTAAGTATTCTTTAGTATATTTTACAACATTATTTTGTGACAGCGCTACAGTTTTGTTGCTTGTTCAGAGAAAAAACTTTTGACATATTCACTGTTTTGATGATTAACATTGGATGATCATATTATGTTTGTGCAAAAAAAAAACATATTGACTTTAAAATGTATTTGGTTCTTAAACTGCAGAATATCATGTGCAATATATGGATTATTGCAGAAACTGTATATGCAGTCATGATTCATAGTCTTAATATAAATGCTTATAGTGTCATATATGTACAGGTTAAAACGACATATTTCACTAAAACGTAGTGAAGTTATATTTCAGATTTGACAAAAAACATTTTGCCCATTTGTCCTCAGTTTGCACCATTTTTGTAAAGTTTATAATTGTACTTCCTGGTTGGACATGAGCAGCAACAATGACACAGGTAGAGGTAATTCCAACACTGTTACCTAGCAACCAAGACTGTAAACAAGAGCCAAAATCCAGATAAATGACACAACAGTTATGATTTGATACAATATAATAACACCATAAAATACCTTTTATTTTTGGATCGAATGGTGGTTTAAACTGTCAGTAAAGTGTGAACCGTCTTGTCCCTGCGTCCGAATGCCCACACTCGCCCCCTGACCCCTCCTTCACTACACAGTCCTGCACTGATTATCAGACTATACAGCGCACACAATCACAGCACGATTTTCGAACACTGTGATGGTGACTCAGGCTAAGCTAAGCGGCTAACGCTAGTGACTCTGCGGCGTAATCCTTTGCAGCGTAACGGTTTATTTAAGAGTGTTTTGTTCATATTCTCGAGTCAACATTCAAACAGCACTTCTGCCTCATTCAGTCTGTTGTGTCCCGTTAAAGACCGGTTGTTGTTTTTCCCACTCTCGCAATGCATTGTGGTCCATATTGCCTGTCTTAGTGACCATCGCTGCACACTACTTTTCAAAGGTGCATTGTGGGTAATTTTGAGGGTACTAGTTTTTCACCTGCTTGACATTCGGACACTGCACTACAAAATGGCGCGAGCCCTAAATAGTGCCCTCTGTAGGGAATAGTGATTACATTCAGACGCAGCCTGTCTTTGTGTTTTCAATGGCACGTCGCACATTGATGACATCACAGAGGGAGTCATCTTTCATTTTAAGATGTTATTTTTCCAATAGTGCAACATAACAGAAGTAAAACTGTGATAAATATTTACAACAGGTTCTACACCACCAAACTCAGTCATAAATTAGACAAACAGGAGAACCTTTTAATATGGACTTAATTGACATTAATGTGACACTTTCCAAACATATCTCTATGGGGAAAAAACATATTTCTCGTGAAAACTAAACACAACTTGTACCGCCGCCGTCTTCAGATTGCTCAGGGGATGTCACGTTGAACTATTACTTTAGCTGGAGATAAACTTTTCACCAATATATGCCAAAGCCGAGGACATGCAGTGCCTGTTATCCGCCTGTTCTGTTTGCACCGCCTCAGGTTAGAATACATTAGCCAGTATAGTTTGATGCTGCTGTAGGCAAATGCACTGTACCTCAAATTGTGTACAACTTTTTGAATAATGGCCAGCAGCAAATGTACAAAGCCACTCTCCCCCTCGAGACCAGAATACAGAACTGTGGCGTACACACGTCAAACGAGATGTATTCACGTGTCGCAAAAACGCACCTTTCCCCCTGGCCTGGACGCACACGCTCGTCACAACAGTACGTCTCCCGTGCTTTGAAGGTTTCTCATTTTGCGTCACGTGAACCGGTTTCTGCGGCGGAGCGCTGCGACGCGGCAGACACACTTTCTTTCTCTTCTGACCTCCATAACGGCGCGCGGAAGGTCCTCAACAGCTGTAAACAACGCGGCAATCAGTGTCCCATCTGCTCCCATGTCCCACTTGTGCTGGAGCCTCCTCGCCTTCTCTTTCACCCGGTGCCAAGCGGCTGCCTCAGGACATCTAACCCAGAGAAAAGAGCTCACTTACCCAAGGAGGAGGCAAGCAAACTAGATTTCCAAGTCTGTCGCTTCACAAGAACACTGTGCGCTGGTGACAGTCTTGTGACCCCTTTCACTTCCAGTACCAAGTAGCGGCTGTAGGCACTCAAAGCGATACTAGAGATTCAGCACAGGCACAACGATAGACCAGAGCAGAACAATTAGAACAAAACAGAACAATGGAACAGAATACAGAGGTAGAACTTAAAGCCACATCCTAAAACAGTGCACTAAAACAAATAGAAGCGGAACTGGTCGTGAAAAGTGATTACTACGGATTTGCTTGAAGACACACAGTCATGTGATGACTCTGGGTCCATCCTCTCCACTTTGTGTCTCTGATCCAAACTGTATGGAGTTTTTTTGGACATGCGATATCGCCACAATATCTAATAAAATGATATAACTCACGGTACAATATTCAAGGCCTATATTGTAAGAAGTATTGTAGAAAGGATTCTTTTCTTTTTCCTGAAAATGCTTTACTGTCATATATAAGGATTCAGATTTTGAAACTGATTTGATTAACATTTCTTCATTGTTAAGAAATGATGCCAAAGATCATGGTCTATGTAGTTCTCTCTTCTGTTTTAGTGTGCTGCTGCAACAGAACAAAAAAGTTGTAACTAAAAGAAAAAGGTCATTGGTCACATTTATATAGTGCTTTTCTACCTTCAAGGCACTCATTTTCCACCAAGGAACCACTCACCCATTCACACCCAAGGAAACAATGGCAGTATGAGGCACCTGAGGCATCTGCTATCGCACCGCCAACCTGTGGGTCAGTGGCTCCGACTGCTCCACCAAGGATGCTTGTGTTGCAAGAGTCGAACCGGGGACCCTCAGATCAGAAGATGAGCTACTGCCGCCCAAACCTGCGTGAGCTTTGACGATATCATGATATATTTCCTGTATTGTTGCACCCATGCTCCTGCTGATGGAGAATGACTTCTGCAGCTCTAGTGCTGAGGTAGACGTCCACGCCCACGTCACACAATGTCAAAACATCCCTATAGTTTGGTCCTGTTCACACTAGAATTTATATGTGATATAAAAGTATAATAGGGTTGTCAAACTATCTGAACCTACCCAGACACTAACTGATACTAAAACAAGAACTGAACAAGAATCGATACTGAAAAAAATCACAGAAATAGAACCAAACTTGACATTTCCAGAACAGTTTCAGAAAGGTTTTGATCAATATTAAACTAGTATAAAACCACAGGGCATTATCAACTGTTATTACTGTTAACTATTATTTATCTTTTTTTTGCATTATTATAATGGTAGCAAAATTGGTATCGAGTAACAAGCCTTTTTCATAGTTTAAAAATCGAGTTAGAGCTACATTTTGTATTGTGACAACACTCATAAGTACATGGAACTGAATCTGAGTAAAGAATCACACAACTCTTCATCAATAATGCAACTGTCTTATTTTGTATGCATGCTTATTTCATGTATATATTTTGCTGTTATTCTTTACTATTCATTTTTGCACCAAAGCATGTTTCTAGTTTGTGAATTTTGACAATGACAATAAAGCTTTTTCTGATTCTGAGGAGCAAGACACATAGTAGTGTTTGACTTAATAAAACGTTGCAAATGTCTCAGGGTCTGATTTTTTCTTTTATTGTTTAAACTCAGCGCTTAAAGACGTAAAAGTATGCGGAAAATGTAAGCATGTCACAAAATGAAATGTGCACAATAACCTTTTCTGCTTGTGTTGCTTGTGTTGCTTTGTATTGAACGTCCCGCAGCACGACATAAAACATATCCATCTTGCATTTACTCAATTAAAGATGCTTAAGAAATATCTGTGAGCTACTTCGCCGCCCCGCAAATCTGACTTGTAACTGGGCCTGGTACCGGCACCTCTTTGTCTCCATGGATATAGACAACGTCAATGCCACGCTGACTCACACAAGCAGGTTTTGGACGCTACAACAGCAGAAAATACACAGTGCCCCTTTAATTTACGCTAAATTAATCAATAAATGCTGTGTCCATTTCCTCGTCTGTGCATATTGTGTTCCTGTTCCGAACCACAGCTCGTCTCTTCAGTGCAAATGCTGTTCTGGAGGTGTGCGTGATGCGCTGGAGCGGTGGAGCTAACCGGGCGTTGAGGAGTGCTGTGCTGGTTTAACCCACTGACACCCGCTGACCCTCGTTGACCCCTGCTGACCCCCGCTGAGGCTAATGATGCTTCACACAAGGGATTATCTGGAGAGGCTGCACACTCCCAGGTAAGAGCTGATGTCAGTAGTGTAACAGGGCTTCTCCACTCAACAAGCAATGCTGGTGTAATTTGTAACCTTAGCAACAATCATTTAACAAAGAGGCCTTTTTGTCAGACAGTGACTATATAATGTTTCTGATGCTTCTGTTTAATACTAACACTGTTTTGTCCTAAAATGAAATACTACAGCATGTCAACAATTATCATTCAAACCATTCATACAAATTGTAAAGAAATTGAAAAAAATCTAAATCAAAATGCTTGTCATCTGTAAAAAAAAAATAGATATTTGCAAATAGATTTTTAAAAAGTTTGTCCTGGCTTAGGTTCAATACAAACTGCAGGTATTAAAAAAAAAAAATTCAATATTCATGGGTTTCCTGTATAAAGATCTTTTTTTAAATCAACATATTGCGCATTATTATGTATTGTTATACGTTTTTTAACATGCTCTTGAGTGGCTCTGCGTCAGTATTTTATGTTTTAGTATTAAAAAAAGTCTATTTCAAGAAAACCGCACATTATTTTGCATCAGCTGCACTCTCTCTACCTAGATTTGGCCTTATGACGCCAACTACTGGCAGCATTGGCAATGTGACCGTCATGCTAATAGTAGCACGCAGTTGTAACGCATATACTTTGACAGCAGAAACGTGACGTAACTATCCAGGGTGAATTGAAACGGAGTAGATGGCCTTGTAAACAGGATCAATACTAAATAAAGAAATAAAGCAAAAACATGACAACTCCAGGTATGTATCCGACGAGGGAACACTGTTATGACATGGTTAAAAGCTAGAAGGAAAAAAAAAAAAGTGTCTTAACCCACAGAGAAATCACATAGTTCCCATTTAAAGAATTGAACATAAGTGCATTTTTTTCAGTGCTGGAGGTCCCCACTCTGATTGCACGTCTATGAAAACATTCACTTCTTGTTTCTATAATGCAGGAATCCCATCTTTACATGCGGTGTAGGCATAAGTATTCCTTCTGCATGCCTAAATAGGACTGGAGTTGGGGTCAGCGCCTCTTGTCTCCCTATGGGCGGCATTGGAGCACATTTGATTGGTGCATTCTCTTAACACGGGGCCCCTGCAGAACCCCTCCTCTCATTTACTCATTGCGTGGCTGTAATATCCATAATTCAGACGAACAGGGGAATGTCTTTGGGCTGCGGCGAACCACCTGCTAGCTTTTATTAGCTAATTAATGGTGATTTATCAGAAGGGCCAATTTGAGCGGGCCCGCCTGCCTGTAGGTCCCAAGCAACACCATATGAATCCTGATAGCGATTATGCTTATGTGATGGGCAGTTTGCTAAAACAAAAAAGTTGGCTCGTCTCTGCCCCAAAGGAATAGATTTTCGGTTCTTACCAAAAAACGACCTTGCGTGTAATTTTTTTCTCTCCCTCATTACGGACTCGCCGCAGATCATTCCAATAGTTAAATTCCAAACAGCTTCCTTACCTGCACATGTGTGTCCTTGGTGAGGTCTATTTGATGTCCTTATGTTTCAGCTCCGTTTAGCGCTCAAGGCCCCCCCAAAAAAGAAGAAGAAAAAAAAGAAAGTCCCACAGGCTTCTCCTTAATGTAAGATTTTCAAATCAATATACAAGGTGGTATTCTTCTTTTGCACTGTTTTCTAAATGCATTATTTTATAGAGAAATAAAGGGAGCTCTGCATTAGCAAAGCGCAGCCAAAGCTTATATTTGTATCTTATTCTATAGTACATTTTAACTGTTTCCTAATGCATGTCCTTTTGATTTGATTTCATATATGTTGTTGTTGTTGTTGTTATTGATCAGTGTTTTATGTTCCACCTTAACGCCGAAACAAGTTCCTATGTTTGTCAATTTTGTTCATTGACAAGGGCAATAAACCTTTTCTGATTCTGATTCATAGTGAAGTACAACTACAGCGCAAAGGCTAAAACCAGCCACTAGGGGGAAAACAGTTTGTCAAAGAAATCGCTCATCTTCAAAGCAACAAAGCATACATCAGGCCAATACAGGTTTCATTTTGGAGAAGGTCAATAAAAGAGATAGTAGACCTGCCTCTGTTTATATGAAATAATACAACTCATGAAAAGATTGTAATTAAGAAATAATCATGTATCAACAGCATATAAACCTCAGATAATGAATGTGAAACTTTTATTGTCATGCGAGTCAAGTTTCTCACTTGGGGCTGTTTATTTTCTTGAATAAAGTTTGGAATAACTTATCATCCCATACTAGTTTTCAATTAGATTCAGATCTTTTATTGTCAGATAGCTTTATTAAGATGCTTATTTGTGTGGTTCACCCAAATAACATATGATCAATGTAGATTATACCTTCCAAACATTTCCTTTTACCTATATTATATGGCCGACTGAAAGCAGTGAATGAAAGCTGAAATAACTACACAATCCATTTTGATTTCAATACTTTTCCAGACTTTTTCTCCTTTTTCCCAATGAACACAATATTTTACCTCCAAAATTGCACTTTTCCCAGTTCTTACAACCCATCACGACAATGACACATTTGTCCTCAGCCCCTCTGTGCGCTCAAACCTTAACTTTGTGATGACTTATCCTTTCTCCGGCGCTCTTTTTCATCCGCTAAAATCCCTGCACCTCATTCAGAACATTTGACAAGCGCACGTCCCTTCTCCACACATCCAAGTCTGCACACCGCACTGATGTTTTCCACCCTCACCTTGCCTCTCCTTGGGGAAACCCTCCTCTCTCTCTCTCTCTCTCTCTCTCTCTCTCTCTCTCTCTCCTCTCTCTCTCTCTCTCTCTCTCTCTCTCTCTCTCTCTCCCTCTCCAAATCCCGAAAGGTACCGACGACATATAGACGCATAAAGCGCAGCGTCGTGTCATGCGCCATCAGGGAGATTAGGAGAAGAAAATAAACCGGGGTTAGGAAAACGTCTGGCAGCGAGCGTTTCATCCCAATTCAAATAAAAATTCAAAACAGCAGGTAAATGGTAATATCACACAAGCAAGCAGCGATGCCTCCAGCTACATGCGGCATTAAAGCAAAGAAAGGAGCAAGGTGCAGAAGAGCAGCTATAGAAGTGTTTACTCAGTGGGAGCCCGGGCGCCAGTGCTGAAAATGCACTTTAATGTCAAGAATCTATTAACTAGCTCAACCAGACCTTATGCAGGAGATATGTGTGTGTTATACAGGGCTATGGCTCTGTCACAGGGTTAAAAGCATAAGGGTATGGACAAATATGTGTCTTTTTCCATCAGTATAAGGCCGACTTGTGAAAGGTGCACTGTGTAACTTCCTGTGGGAGAGGGTCAGCCACCACCTAAAAAAACCCAAAAGGTTACTGGGCCAAACCCCGAACTTCAAAACCACTGGACTCTGGACATGTTACGTCAAAAATATCCAAAACACTGCATCAAATCAAAAATAACAACATAATGACGATTTGATGAGTCGAGTCCATCTAGTCTGGTCGCCATTTTCCCGCGTTCGGATGGGAGTGATTGACAGGTGGTTTAGCCAATCAGGGACATGCATGGTCGAAACAAATATGGCTACTCACGAGGAAAAAAGAAAGGAAAAAAAGAAAGGAAAAGAATGTCACAGTCGCGACCGGAACATCAGGAGGTTTTGGATCGATGTTCAAGTTCAACAGCACCATTTTCACCGCGCTCCCAAGTCATCTTTGTGTCTCAGTCCAAAGGTCTCAGTGCAGCTCAGCGGGATGATTCGTCAGAATGGGTAAGCAGGTCGTGTCGTGTGTCAGGGCAGTGTGAGGTGAGTAACAGCCCTCAGGACAAAACACTCATCTGTGTCAAACTCTGGAGACACAACAGGAAAGTTCCCTTCGATGCCTCGCTCTTACTCTGCTCTGTTGTTTCGGCTCGCGATGAGACGGGCCATTTGCTCTTTTACGGCCTCCTGTCACGTGCATTTGGTGTAAAAAAGTCTTGCACATTTCAAAGGTCAACATTTTTGGGTCAATGAAGGAAGTACCCGAAGAAGAAGGTCCCACAATTGTTTGATTCCATTCATTTGGTACAATACATAGTCAAGTAAAATCCTTGTCAAATATGTAATGTTACTCTGTCATTTTCTACTGAATGGGGGTCAAAAAAAGCATTTCTTATTTCCTCTGCCACAAAAGCGACCACCTCACCTCGGACCCTCTGGGGATGACGCCTTCACAATAAAAGCGTGCCATTCCGCGAAATTTCTGCAATAAAGAAAACGCCACCAATTCCTCGCCTTTACGGCCGCACACATACGGACAGACACACCGCGCACTCGTTTTGATGGGGGAAATGGAAATGCTATCATTTCGCTGCACGGCAAAGAATGCTCCAGGGATCTCCACCAAGAAGGAGCAATAAGTTCACTTTGCTGAATTAATGTTGTAATTCTTTATCAGCCGGGCCTTGGCATTACCTTGAACCGGGCTGGGCTTTATGCAAAATGGTTTCAAGCATAGTTTTTTTTAATGATGGTTCTAATTTGTTGGCTCAATTTAAATTATTAATCTCTTTTATATTCAGTAGTTATTACATGTCATAACAGTGTATCTATGGGGTGAGATTTAATAGCATCTGCTGGACCTTTGCAAAGTGCACAGTGAGATTAAATATTCATAATTGGCCAAATATTTGTCTTGGCTCAGACTTGGAGACTTGGTGATAGAGACTTGATTGGAAGAACAGATGTAGTGGTCAGCCGAGACATGAGGAGGTGTGTCCACTTTAAAATGGACAAATAAATTACATGGCTATTCTGGTGAATTCTTAATGAACAAGTTGGGTTGGTGAATGGGCCAAATGTTTTATTTGACTGGGACAGCGTTAATGTTAATGGACTGACATGAGCCAACATACATGTAATTACACTGGATTGTTGGCTAATTTAAATCTGTTGTCCCGCGGTCACAAACGGGCCAACAATAAAACATTCCATATTTAAAATAAAAAAATTGCACCGTCCACATTATTGTGCAATCAAATTAGCCACATATTCAGATAATGTACATTTTACACACACATCACATTGATATTCAGCCCATACAGTGAAAAACTGAAAGTGTTTGTTTTCATATTTTATATTGTATGTATAGTGACAAGGAAATTAGAAATTAGATGATTAAATCTTGCTGTTTCATATTTTAAAAATGCACCCACTTAGGCCCACATCAGTCTTGCAATTTATAGTAAAATCCTGTGATTGAATCCTGCTGAAATTTGAAATAGATTTTACAGTGATAATATACTGTGTTTTAAATACAATGAGCTTTGCCGCAAAGTGTAATGCAGCTGTATTATCATACTTATCCCGAATGATTTGAGAAGTAGATGAATTATGTGAATAATTTGTCACATTTTGAAACGTTAACCTGTGGATTATCTGTCACGGATGGTGGACTACAGGTTGTGGGTTAAAAGCACGTGTGTAGAGTGGTAACCATAGACACAAAGAACACTCAAAAATCCATCCATCAATCAGAGCATCAGACTCAACACTGAGCCATATGCCAGCCCCAACCTGCCCCCACCCGCTCTCCCAAAGTATATACACCCTTATAAACCCCCATTCCCCCTTATCCCGCTGCATGCACCCACCTCTTGCACCCCCTCCGCTCTGGCTGAACCCCCGCAGCCACCAGGCGGGATGAGCCCCCTCCAGGGGATCGTGTGCTAATGTGAACCTTTGTGGTGCTGAGCCAAGTGGAGGGACAGGTGCTTGAACTGTGAGTGAGGCGCAGCGGGGTGCACGCTGTAGATAGACCAGGTGAATCTATGCAGACCCTCCAAAGATACATCATACAGTGCGGGCTTAAATTATTCACTGCATCATGAGCTGCTACAACACAGGCCAAAGTTTGGGAGTTTCGGCGATATCACGTATTTCTAAAAGCGAATGAGTGGAAGGTTGATGATGGGAAGGCAATTTGGTTGGAAAAAGTTCATGCATAGTTCTTTCCTTGAATCATTCCTCCCACAGCAAAATAGCACAATGAATAAACCATGTTTGTTGCAGTATCACTTGTTGCAGTAAAAAGAGAGAAAACTACTAGTGACATCAGTATAAAAGCAAAACTAGACTTTTCCTGAACAGTTCTTGAATGATCATGGGCAGAACTATATCAGAACTATGAGCCCTCATGCTTACATAACAGAGCATTTAGCTTTGGCCATCCTCAAAACCCCTGCCGTGGACACAATAAATGGATCCCTTTGGAACATACTTCTGGTTCCATGGAAAAAGACCATCATGAAAAAATGGAAGCACCAACCAAACCAACGATCAAGGACTGGACTGACAACTGATAATATCTGAATAACTGAAAAATATATAGATAAATAAATAAATAAATAGATAAATAAATAAATAAAAAAATAACAAATATAGACAAAGTGTGGGACGTTTATTTGGGCAATGTGTGCTATGACTTACTTAGTCATATGTAAAAGCTGGTAAAAGAAAAAACTGATCATTAAGTATGGAAATGGCTCCCACGTTTTACGATGTAAGAATGGATGAAGGAGTTATGCAGTAAAGAAAAAAAACACTAAACACTTTTTATTTTTATTATTATTTTTATTATTATTATTATCATTATTATTATTATTATTATTATCATCATCATTATCATCATTATTAATATTATTTTGTATTAGCCCAATCTTGACTGACTGTTAAACTTCAGCATAAGTGAAAAAAGTTATACGTTATAATCAGCACCATTATTCTGTAAAAATCTCAACAAACACATCAATTAAAATCACAAATTAAAGAAAAATCTATTCATACACATGCTTTTTATTGAAAGTTTAGTCTGAGTGTTTCTTGTTTTTTTCAGCTAACACTCCTTCCTACGTCACACCCCAATATCCGCATATTGTCTCCCACCGAATTCAATTAGACCGACAGTTGCAGTGCGTTCTATTCATTGGAGGCGCCCGGTGAGGCAGCCGGGGGAGCCGGTGGGAGTGTATTGATTGGAGTGTGTCATGTGTGCAGGCGAGAGAGGGGTGGCCACACTTTCTTTGCTTAATGGAGTGAAATAAAAGAGCTGGGATTATGGGCCCTAATGAGGAAACAGTGGAGGGGCCATTGAGGTGCCCCCCCCCCTCTCCCGACAGGGCCCCACACAGTCACACATACTTAGACACTGGCATGAATGATGTGCGTTCGTACACATATTTGGAGAAGATGAATTGTTTAATAGCTAGTATGACGGTGCAGAAACATTTTAGAAGTAGACATTATTTGCTTGTGATATTCACACACAAAATATGTAACATGCAGTATGAATGTTACACAGAATACTGCTCCTGAAGGCCTTTGAAGTGCAAATATCATTATAACTACATAGCACACACTGCAATAAAAGCAAGCACCCCGCTTCATAAAGGAGGCAGAACATGAAAAGATCAACATTTTATATTTTGTTCAATATTAATAGACAATAAAAGGTTAATATTCATTAACTTCTTGTTCAAAACAGCAGACGATTGTCATTTATGTGTTTTTTGTTTTTGAAAAGTAGCTGCATGACATTTTAGAACCCAACTTGTTTCACTCGGAGTCTGACATTTTCCAAAATCGCAACAAAGCACAGGAATGTGGGCGGGGATAGGGGGCAGTCCAGCTCTAGTCTTTGGAAAGCCAAATACATCATGAGGTGAAAAATGGTCTGAAATGTTCCAAAACCACAGATAATAATCTAGATATATAACAGAAAGTCAGTAAAAATAATTAAAGTATAGTCATAAAGTTGTGAGTTTATTTACCATCACGGGACATTTGACCCATTGTGGCATTGGCCATTCTTCCCTTTGCAAAACTGGATCTGCCGGGAGACAACACACATAGCAGGCAAGTATAAGGCGAGTATTTACAATTTAGTTCATTGCAAGTGCAATATTGATCTAAAATGATTTAATAATATAAACAGATACGTACATTGACTTCCGGTTCAAAGCTGCAGAAGTGAGAAGTCCTGCGCTTCATCGTGACATTTCACTGTAAGTGGATTTTCATTTACTTGTTATTGATTAAAAATTGCTATGAATATTTGTCATCTATAATCATCTATAATCAAAATGTTTAGAATAATCACAAGTAAGATAGGGCTTAGGTGAAAACAGATTTTTTTTCTGTGCACCCAAACCTTCAAAGCAGAACAAGCGGACAACAGGATTACTTACAGATGAATCAATCAGAAGACAAGTAAGCTAAGGATGAGGGAATACTGTTATTTTAATGGTTAAAAGCTCATTAAAGTACATTTTATATCAAATGTTCCCTTTGAACAGGAAAACATTTATTGATAATTCCCCCTCAAACGTCTAACTTTCCACGGTTCTGACAATGCACATGTGCTGAAACCTTAGATTGACAGTATAGTTTAGAGTATGCAACATGTGTTGGCTGTCAATAGTTGCTTATGGTCACACCTTGAACATAAAATAGTATATATTATATTGAAAGTGTACAACAATAGAATATAGTGTTAAACTTTACCACACAGTAGGAGGGCAGGGGAGAGTGGGTGGGGGGCAAAAAAAAAAGATGTTGGAGAACTAGGCCTATGTCTGAGCCGCTGCCAGGCTGCTCCCTTCTCCTCGCAATGAGTTGCAACTGTCAGTTTATCTTATCTGGGCCTTTTCATCATCGCACAGAGCCTGGTTGGAGGAAGCCACCTGAGAGTCTTAGGAATTTGTTGGCTACAAGTCATTAGCAAAGACTGCTGCGATGTGCCGGGGCCAGAGATGTGCGTACCGGGTGAGCGCAGCAGACAAGTGTGTCCCCCTTAACCCTTGATACGCTGATTGGCAAGGCAGTTCCCCTTTGATGGCTGGGTAATTACATGCAGCGTACAACACCGGTGATGAGACAGAGCGGGTCATAGGATGTGAGGCGAACAGGTAAAGAAACAAGAAAGAATGAAGGCATGTGGAGAAAATTAATATATGGAAGCGAGCCAGCGGAATGTATTATGAGTGAGAGGAAGAACCGGAGCTCAGTGCAGTGAATTACAATTACTGCAGGACTGATTTCCAGTAGACGTTATTCGAATGGCTTTTGTGAGTGAACTTTGGATATGATGTGGACTCTCAATACCAAGAAGTCAGGTCATAATGATCACAGTGTTGAGAATGGACACATGCATAGATCAAATATAATGCACAATCTTTTTTTGAAGTTCAAGCAAGGTTCAATGTGTGAGAAGTCCTTGGCAACATTGGGGGTTTCAAATAGGAAATTCCAACTTATAAACTATATAAAAAATAGACTTCCATGTTGTGTCCAAGTCTCTCCATGGCTCAGCACCTATGTACATCGCTGAAATGTTGGTGCCATATGAACCATCGCAGATTCTGAGGACTTCAAGGACCGGGCTCCTGCTGGTGCCCAGAACCAGGACCAAACTTGGAGCTCCGTGATTTTACATTGTAAAATGGTTTGATGCAGCTGAATTGTGAATTTAAGGCATTTGTCGTACAGCGCTTTGCATTACATTGTGTACTAATCGTGCTATACAAATACATTTTGCTTTTTTTTTCTGTCTTAGGTGGGTTGATGGCCTGGTTATATGGCAAAATTAAATGAACGGGCCAATCCTCTTGAGTGGTACCCTTGACCAAGATCTGCCTTCTGTGGAAGTATTTCTGGGCGCTGCACTGCTGTCACTCTCTACTGCTCCTGATGTGCTGTCCCCTGGGTACTGGACGACAGGGCAAATGCACACAGTAACCTGCCTTCAAGAACCCATATGTATAATGGATAAAAGGGTATTGTTGTCCACAAGGTAACTCAAGATTTACCGACATAATATGGTCCATTTTAAAAGTCCAATTCTTGAATAATTAAATAAAATAATGTCTGTATTTGGGGATGGATTTGGCTCAGTGATGTGTCTAAAAATCTGAACGTATGGCTGTTTTGATCCCATTTCCGTTACGTGCACCTTGTGGTTGTGTCCTTTAGCAAAGTATCACTCATTTCACGCATTTTCACGAATTTCAAGATTCCAAGTGCCAAGCTGCAGAACACGTTGTAGGGACAGATTTGTTCCATCCCCAGCCATCCTTCTGAATACATTTTGGCATCTGTCTTTCTGGCTATTTGAAGGGATTTATGTACCAACGGATGTGTCTGTTATGTTACTGTCATTAAAGTAGAGCTGCCAAACGCACAAACTGCACACTGAATCTACCTACGAGTACAAATAAAGTAATCTTGCCTTTGTAAACATGTGGTTTGAGAGTGATTTACCAGCACCTAGTTTGAAGATGAGCTGAATAATATGAGCTTTCCACCACAGCGCGCAAAGGCAGCGGGCAGAGCCGTCCGTGCTAACGTGCTCGCTGACCGTTGACTCCTTTACAGCTCGGATCGGCGAACATGTCATCTTCGCTCGCCGTACCTGCTTCTTGCCTCTGTCTGCAG